>BLSH010472881.1:146635-157024 GCA_018402905.1 Glandirana rugosa | reverse complement strand
TTTTTTTTTTTTTTTTTTTTTTTTTCCATAAATGTTTTATTGAAAAGGAGAAAGCACATACAAGCATAAAAAAAAAAGTGGTTACAGAATATGTTCACACTTCTAGAAACAGACTCTGATAAATTTTCATAAACAAATATATGAAGAAAAAAAAAGGGGGGGGGTATGCAGAATTAAGGTACATGAATAAGTGCATAATATAGATCAAGACAGGTAATTACTCCAGATCAGATATGCCGGGGGACTCATACTTTCAGGTTATAAAAGTTTATGAAAGCTTGGCTGTTGGCAATCTTATTATTATCCTAGGCCATCTTTATGTAGAGCAGCAATTCTTTTTTTCAGATCTTCAGAGAGTTTTTTTGTCATAAGGTGCCATGCTGAACTTCCAGTGACAAGTATGAGAGAGTGAGAGAGATAACACCAAATTTAACACACCTGCTCCCCATTCACACCTGAGCCCTAATGAGTCACATGACACCGGGGAGGGAAAATGGCTAATTGGGCCCAATTTGGACATTTTCACTTAGGGGTGTACTCACTTTTGTTGCCAGTGGTTTAGACATTAATGGCTGTGTGTTGAGTTATTTTGAGGGGACAGCAAATTAACACTGTTATACAAGCTGTGCATTCACTACTTTACATTGTAGCAAAGTGTAATTTCTTCAGTGTTGTCACATGAAAAGATATAATAAAATACTTACAAAAATGTGAAGGATGTACTCACTTTTGTGAGATACTGTACAGTCACAGACACATAAACAGTGTGTTGCACAGTTGTCCAGAAGATATGGGAGGGATGCAAGAGTGTTAACAAGGGTAGTTAGAAACGAATGCTAACTGCTCAAAAAAGTCTCTATTTTTACATGCAGTTACAGACACACTCACAAGGGTTGATTTACTAAAGGAGTAGATCATCTTAACTATGCAAACAAAATGTTCCCTTTGCAAAGGTATTTTCACTTAAAGTGATTGTAAAGTCTCATTGTTTTTCAGTTAAAAATAACATACATGTTATACTTACCTGCTCTTTGCAGTGGATTTGCACAGAGCAGCCCAGATTCTCCTCTTCTCGTGTCCCTCTTCGGTGCTCCTGGCCCCTCCCTCCTGTTGAGTGCCCCCACAGCAAGCAGCTTGCCCTGGGGGCACCCGAGCCAAACCACAGCTCCCTGTGTTCACTCAGATATGGAGTCAGGGCCTGGCCCTGCCCCCTTTCTCTGCTCATTGGCTGACAGACTTTGATTGACAGCAGCGGGAGCCAATGGCACTGCACTGCTGTCTCAGCCAATCAGGAGGAGAGCCCTGGCCAGCCTAGTGTCTCGTATTAGGGAGGCTGAGGGAGGCTGCTGCACACAAAAGGCTTTTTATCTTAATGCATTAAGATAAAAAACCTTCTGCCTTTACAATCACTTTAACTTAGTGAATGTGGACCAAAATTAGTTTGCAAAGATTACCTAATCATGTGCCAGGAAATCTAAAAAAAAAATTGTATTTTGCTTGCACATAATTCTATGATGGAAATCAGCAGAACCTCACCTTATTTACCCAGCGGAGGGAAACTTTCCTTGTAAAGTGAAAATTCACATTGCTAACTGAACAGGCAATTTTTTCAGAAAAAGAGAGCTTTTGCAGGGACAGTTACACGTTGGTAGTCATTGTTGAAAATGTTCATTGTATTTTAGAATTTATTAAAAGTGTTCAAAGTCTGAATATTTTTGGTGCTTTTGTCTGTAAAATAAATACACTGTGATGTTATTTTTTATTAAGAAAACTTCAGGTGTGGGTCCTAATAACAAAGTGATTTAGTTATTGTTTTTAAATACCCTACACATTTGGAAATCAGCGGAAATCACAACCGTAGACCATTTGCTTACTCTTATTTCAGAGGTTAGATCTATGGAATACCTGATGGCTCTGGCTGGGGAGTACAAAGCCCAATTCAATGCTATATGGGAGTTATGGGACAATTCCACATTTAATAACACATCGTCATCAACACGATGCTTCATAATTTTCCTACCTACTTTAAATATACTATTTTAGAAGGTCAATGTTTTGTCCTGTTTTGTCATACTGCATGAGATGCATAGCAATGTCACTTCGGTACTATCTGCATGCATCTCCAATTTCTCTCTCTTTTCTTATTTATTTTTTATTTGTTCCATTATATTTTCTTTTGTATTAATTATTTTGTATTTTTTTTACATTACATGAAGTCCACGCTTATGATGCTGATTTATGACTTGCAACATTCTTTATTACAGTCGTTTATATATGTGTCAACTGGCCGTATTACAACCAGATCAATGCTTCTTCTAAAACTGTATCTAACTGTCATTTAACAGTTGGGTTTTATACTCATCATTCAACATATGTGCATGTACTAATTGTTTATTCAATGTTTTCTCTCTGTGATACATGTTACTTTTCTCAATAAAAATCTACAATAATTAAAAAAATACCTTGTGCATACTCACTACTATATTTTGGAAGGCTATTTTAAATCCACTATAATGCTGATTTTGTTTTATTAAAAGCTGGCTGTTGAAGTGGCTTGGCAAACGTTTTTATTCACTTGCTGTCTGGCCATTGCACATAAATAGCCAGATAGCTGCTTTTAAAAGGGCCTCCCCTATGTGATAATTGTGTATGAACATGCTCTGTGATCGCTGTTTCCACTGGACAATGAAATTGTCCCCATAACATGTGATCACTGTGACCAATCACCGTCATCAGAAATGTTAACAATGCAGCCAGCAGTCTGTTTACCCCATACACTGATAGACAATGTGACAAGAGCTAGCTACATTGTACCCGATTGCTAGCCACACCAGTACAGCGTCACCAGACAAGTGCAGCCAGCTACAGTGCCCCTGATCTCTAGCCACACCAGTATAGTGTTACCAGACCAGTGTAAACAAGTCAGTGTTACACTCCAAATTAAAGGGGACCTCCAGGTACTGCCTACTCACTCTGACTATAATTTTAGATGTAGTATAAATATAATGTATTACAAAACATAAAGTGTATACGCTAATGAACTCATTAGCCACGGGAGTGAGTTGTTCCGTACACTACATTAATAGAACACATACAATAATTGCCTGAACTTAACTCAACCTACACCTATCTAAATCATGCTCACTGCACACACAAGGAAGGTACAACAAATGTTTATTAATACACATAAGACTAATAGGTAAAAGCAGTTCAATGGTGAACACATAGACACTAGACAGAATGTGGTTTAAAAATCCCCAAATCCCCCCTCTTCCCTGTCTCTCCCCTCCCAATTCCTGACCCTATAGAATGCAAGAACAGGTATGGTGGGACAATGGGAAGCAGATTGAGTGCCCAAAGGTATCCTCACAAGGCTGGGGTGGGTAAGATGAATAGATGGAAATCCATGGTGATAAGTATTGTAACCAAGCTGTGTTGGAAAGCTGGCAACAGGATGTCTGAAAAATTCAAAGTTAAATTGGAAACAATGTAGATCCCAATAGGTGAGGGCTGGAGTGGGGGTCTAGAGAGGGTGCTACATCAGTGCTGGGGACATCCCTGTTGTGGATAGTATCCTATGGGGATTCCAATGATGCACACCCCCCTCGAACCACTATCCTATGGCCATAGGGAAAAAAAGTCCTGGTCAAAATAAGACCCATATGTAATTCATAAATGCAGATTCAACAGTAGTGTGTACTTTTCAGTCCTTGGGGTATCAATGGCCATTCATCAGTAGTTGAAGCACATAGAATGTGTTGCCAATTCAAAGGTGTAGTCCATGCTTAGAATGGTAGGGCATCCTGTAGTCCCAAATTGAAGAAGAATGCCATGGAGAGGAGTATACTAGAGAAGGGGGGGGGGGGCTGGGTAGCCTGATCGTTTTTCGCCGGTCCAAAGCCAGCTGCTTCAGAGGCTGGAAATTCCGGTGATGATCACAGTGTCCTCGATTGCTAGTAGCACCAGCCCCAATGTAATTAAACCAGTGTAAGCCAGGAACAGTGTTCCTGATTGATAGTCACACCAATCCCAGTGTTACTAGTCCAGTGTAAGTCAGGAAAACAGCAATCCCAGTATTACCCCACCACTGTGCCAATTTAAACAGATCAACCCACACCAGCACAAAGCACCATCATTATGTTACATCCTGGTGAAGTGGCAACCCTGAGCAGTGCAATACATCATGGTGAGGAGGTAAGCACAAGAAGAGGAGTGTTACAAAATCAACCACAAAGAATTAGGGCCCATGTTAGGGCCCAGAATGGATGCCTATATATGTGCCCCAGAGACACTTTCAAATCCTTTGTGGTTACCCTGTACTTCAGCTGCACTTGTTATCCCACCAGCTATAGCCCAACCAGGTATTCAGGCTGAAGCAGAAAATTTTATATCCATTCAATTTTTTTTATTTGTTTTTCTCCCAATAATTATTAAATTTAATTGTAGAACAATGTAACCTCTATCCCCAACTGTTCATTGGCAGTAATCACAATTCCTTTTATGCCCAACCTTTGAGTGGATGCCTGTCACTGTTTCCGTATTAAAACTTGATCATACACTAAACATGGGATTAAAAAAATAACTGTAGTTCTATTGGTCCATATGTTCAAATCACCATGTGCAATTTTACTCTCCGGCTGTGTCTAGGGCAGGTCAAAAAATGAATACTGAGATTTTTGCATTCCATGTGCCTTCACTGAAGTGATCCTGCATATGATAGGCTCAACAAAATTAGGGCCCTTATCATACCCCCCCCCCTCATTTTTTTAAATGTATACCCCACACAAAAAAATATCTGCATTGATGAGTCCAATGTACACTTCACAAACAGACTTAACAGGGGGAATCAGCAGATTTGCTCCATGAGGAATTTTGGGCAATAAAATGGAAGGATAAGTGGAATGTCCTTTTATCTATCCACAAAGTCACCTTAAACAAACTCAGGGAAGGTCTGGCTTGGTTCAAAAACCTCTTTGTGTTTCTTAATATAATCTATATATGGGAAATATAGATTTCAACAACCAGGTGATAAAGGGCTGCTTACTGATGCAAAAATCTGCTTATTTTAAGCCACGTACAATGCATTTGTCATCTATAAGTGCACATGTCTCCTTCTTAAACATATCAAGAAGAAATTGTAGAAGCCCTTATTTACAAGGAAAGCCTTGCACCTGAAAGCCTTCAATCTGGTGCAGTCAGCAGGCTGCATGAGAGACACTTCCCTGGTCTTTTCTCTTCTACCCAAACAGTCTGAACATAAAATTCTTCATAAAATGTGGTGTATGCACCAAAGATGGAATAAGGCCTGACACACATTACTATTTTCCCCAGTGTTCTCACAACCTGGCTTCTGCAGAAAGGACTGCTTTCATTGCTACCATACTTCACTATGATATTAGTGAAGGTGTTTTTCATGTGCCATTTGCCTATATCTGATCTCATGTATCCTTTGCATGCTTTCTCAACCACAATTTTGTCTGCTGCCTGGACTGACCCTTTGCCTGTATATCAACCACCCCTCTGCTTGCCCCCAGTATAGACCCGGGGCCTGTTTATAAACCACACTTCTGCCTGCTAAGTGGACTGATCCTTTGCCTGCATACTGACCACATACTGACCACATTTCTAACTGCTGCTTGAACTGACTCTGGCCTGTTTATTGACCATGTTTCTGCCTAATGCTTGGACTGATCCTTTGCCTGCATACTGACCACATCTGTGCCCGTAGCCTAAATGGTCAGTTTGGCCTGTTTATAATGTTTCTGTGTGCCACATGCATTGACCCTGGCCTGTTTATTGACTACATTTTTTCCTGCTACCTGGACTGGAAAATACTTTTGGGTGTTTTTTTTTCAAAATGTGGTCATCTTGTGGGTGTGGACACAATATCCAGGGGCTTTTTTCTGCAAATATATTACACTCTAATATATATTTCTAGATTTAAAAATGGCTGTAGAGAGTCCTGTTCAAAATTGGGTCTGGTAAAAAATGATTTAAGACTGCACACCTATGCACAGCAATATTCTGGCTACTTTTGCTTTAGCAAATAAATGACACGTAAATATTCATTTATAGATTGTAAAATAGATGTTCAGCGTCCTGCTCAAAATAGGGCTTAGTACAAATAATTAAAGGCTAAATACACCTTAAAAAATAAATACTGTAGGAGATTAGCTAGTGGGGATCACTTTTCAGAGGAAAATATTCAGCATGGAGGTCAGTTTCTTTAAGATCTGGCAGCTTGCCAGGTTTATTATTACAGGTTTGCAAGATCAAAAACACATAACAACGCAGAAAACAAAACCTTGCCATCTGACACTAAACTAAACAATCAGGTTCCTCTCTATACAGTGTGGGGCTGTCCCCTACACCCATAAAACATAAACTCAGTACAAACCTTGGTCTTTGAGTCCAAATTATTACACAGAGCTCACTCAACTTTCTCCCCGTCAGATCCAGGATAGAGCTCTCCTCTGCTCTGTTCCTGGTCATTAAATGCAGGTGGAGAGGGGTTTGAGTCGACCAGAAAGTCTGGGCTGGAACCAGCTCTGCCACGGTGGCTGGTAAAACCCGGGTTGGACTCTCGCTAGTCACCTCAAAGTGATCAAATGCGAGGCGACAAGTATCCCATAATATTAGCGATAAAAAAAATATTTTTTTTAAAATATATTTTTGCAAATGAGCCCTCAAAGTATTGAACCATGGTCAATAGATTGTGAGTGCAATTCCAGGCTCCTGTAGCTCTGTCCATACTGAGGTATGAACTTTCAGTTAGAGAGCTGGAGGGACTACAATTGTGGTGATACTGCAGTTGTGTTTTATTGAGAACTATGAGTCTGTCTACCGGAATGGCTGGTTGGTGTGTGTCCTGTCCATTCAAATTTAACCTTGTGAAAGTGCTTAAAGTAATATTCTACACTTATTTCACTGTAAATAGTTAAAATATTTCCATTACTAAATATTTCCATTACTAAACAAAGTGGCGGCTGAGTGACATATATTCTACTAGCATTAGCTACATACATTAGGTGGTACTGTGTTCAAGCACAGAGAACACAGGGGATGCAGATAGTGGGCACAAGATGAGAGGTATAGAGAGGACAGCAGTGGTGGCAGAGCAGCAGGAGGGTAAAGCAGTCACTTTTTGAATGAATAGCCACAATCAGCGGCTTGTAAAGCACTGATTACAGCTACTCTTTCTCAGCAGCAATTGGGAAACACTTGTAATATAAGTTTATGACTGCTGAAGCGGCCATGAAATTATAGCAGAAGGGGTATTCTATGGACATAAGGGCAGGCTTGCTGACCAGACCAGCTAGATGTGGTATTATTCTAAAGAAAGCCTTACAACCACGGCAGTGAAAGGGCTAAAGGCATTGTAGTCATGTTACCATGTTTTAGATATAGTTGTTAAAGAGATCAGCTTGATGTAAATAATCTTACCAATAAACTCAGTGGCAAAACTAGACATTCTTTCAACTGAGGCAAAGACCCAGGTCGCCCCCCCCCCCATTGTACTGGGGCAAGGTAATTCACTGCCCAAGGCGAAGATGCCAAACTGAGCCCCCCCCCCTTTACCTGACACCAACAGGGGGTTTGTTCGGAAGAGTAGGGTATGGAATGCAGCCGACTGCACTGAAACATGTAGCATTCTATCCTGCAGTAAAATATGGGGTACCAATGATGTAGAAAGTAGTGGGGCCTGTGTGCAGGATTGTAAGTTGGGCCCTCCTCAACAAGATAAAGCAAGTGTGGCACATGCAGTGCGCCACGGTAAAAACTGGCTGTGGTTTTATTGTGCTGAATATTGGCCATGGTTAAAATAGAAACAGAGTACAGGGGCTCAATAGTGTAGTGATGCAGAATTCCAAGGTCAGTAGTTCGTGATTCAGATTTCACAGGTCAGTAGTAGGTGGGTCAAAGGTCAGTGGTAAGGGAGGTAGGAGCTCCTGGTAAAGACTACTATGTAACCCAACTAAAAAAGTCCCCGCCCCTCTGTTTATAATACACAGAAATTTAAAAATGAGCCTGCGCAGGAGGGACTGGGACCCCAGATGGTGATAGGAACTGGCTTACTGCACACCACATAACCACTTTTTGTGCCAAACTAGCCCAGTCCACTCAGACGCGCCGGCCCTTGACTGAATATGAAAGAATGTGCTCCCTCTCTGAAACACCCAGACATCTGTTATCTGCATTGTATAAACTATTGCATGTGTCGATAGGTGATGAGCTCTTACCCTATGCCATGGTGTGGTCCAGAGAACTGGCTGAGGACCTCACAGCCGCTGAATGGCAGACCTCCTTCTATTTTACTAACAAATCCACTATATCCTGTTACGCACAGGAAAAAAATGACAAGCTCCTATCTAGGTGGTACAGGGACCCCCTTACATAGAATATTCCCATCCACACCTCCAACATGTTGGAGATGCGGATCCCAGGAAGGAAATTATTTGCATATATGGTGGTCCTGTAGTAAAATCCAGCCCTTTTGGACACAATTTTTTGCGGTTTACAATTCTATATATAACATGTCCTTAACACCTTCTCCAAAGACAGCGCTACTATCGATGCTTCCTGGCCCGATGGCCTCTCAAAAAAAGAACCCGCTACGTTTTTTCCTCTCTGCAGCTAGACAATTGATCCCCTTGTATTGGAAGTCGGATGTTCCTCTGTCCTTGGCTCTATGGGTTTCAACGGTCAATGATGTGAGGCAGATGGAGGAGATGATAGCCATAGATACTGATTCTTTTGACAAATACAAAACCCTTTGGTTTGTTTGGATTGAGTTTTCTACATCAGACAACCTTAAGAAAATGTGGTAACTTATAGCTCCCCACCCTTTTGGACGCTCGGACTGTCGGGGAATACCCTCTTCTTTTCTTGATTTCAATATCAGACTTCTCTGAACTTGTTCTTTCTATCTTTCTCTCTCTCTTCCTCTGTTTTCTGCTTCTCTTGTTTGTTTTCTTTCTTCCTTCCTTCATGGGTCAGTATGTTACTATCTTTTTTCTTTCTTTATTATTGAATGGTCACGCCATTATTGTTGTGTAGAATGGCCCTAGCACGGTTGAGCTCTCGTAAACTCAATATAATTATATAGACCGTTCACTTGTATACTGTGTTGTTAATGGTTTTATTCTGTTTTGCAAAACCAATAAAGACATATTTGCCTCTAAAGAATGAGTCTGCTGTTACCATTGAAATATAGCGTATACAGTATAATACTATTAATAAAGTGTACATGCTATATTTCAATGGTCACAACAGCCTCATTGTTTAGATTCCATGTACTATAAATAAAATGTTGGGGGGGGGTGTGCGGAGCTCTACTTTTTAGTTGGGTTACATCACAGTTCACCCCACAAGTGTTGGAGGTGGAGCCCAGTGGGAGCCAAACCCCACAGCTCCCTTTTGCATCTAGACCATGGGTACACAACCTGGAGGTGGAGATCTACCTAAACAACGTGAAAGAGATTAAAGAGGTCAAAGATCATTGGGGTTTGGCGCCTTTGAAAAAAAAAAAAAGAAATTATCTAGCAAGGCTAAATAATAAGGAAAACTTAGAAAAATATAATAAAAAAAATGTCACTGTAAAAATATAGACTTAGCCTACCTTAAAAGTGGACAGTGTCAGTCAGTAGAGAAGTGGAAGGTGTAAGTAGAGCAGGTGGACGGCGTCAATAGGGTAGTGAACGGTGTCAATAGGGCAGTGGATGGTGTGTACACAGTATCAGCAGGGCAGTGGATGGGGTCAGTAGAGCAGTGGACGGTGTCCATAGAGCAGTAGACAGTGTCAGTAGAGCAGTGGACAGTGTCAGTAGGGCACTGGACGGTGTCAGAAAGACAGTGGATGGTGTCAGTATCAGCAGGCACTGATGTATCATTCATTGATGGGATCAGGTACTGATGAGGGGAAGACAAACATTATTTGATGGTAAGTGATGTGCACAGCAGGGGGTGTTGGTGTTCTCAACCCGGCTTCCACTGTATCTCAGTCCCTGGCTACCCACGGCATATACCCTTCTCCAATACCTGCACCCGCTCGGTCTCTACCTGGTACAAGCCACCTCACACTGCCCACAACTAGTGTTGAGCGAACCCGGACTGTAACGTTCGGGTCCGTACCGAACTTTCGGGTGTCCGTGGCACGGACCCGGACCCGGACATTTCAAAAATCGTTCGGGTGGAGTAGTCATGGACTAGGGTAGTTACTTACTATGTAGTCACGGACGACTATGACTGTGGTAGGTGACAGAAAGACTGTGGCAGGTCACGGGATGACTGTGACAGGTGACGAGATGACTGTGACAGATGACGAGATACCTGTGGCAGGTGACGAGATGACTGGGGTAGGTGACGGGACGACTATGACACATGTGTGGT
>BLSH010472881.1:102638-120896 GCA_018402905.1 Glandirana rugosa | reverse complement strand
CCATTTTTCAGAGAATGTGAATGAAAACACAAAAGC
This sequence comes from Glandirana rugosa, assembly GCA_018402905.1. Classification (NCBI taxonomy): domain Eukaryota; kingdom Metazoa; phylum Chordata; class Amphibia; order Anura; family Ranidae; genus Glandirana; species Glandirana rugosa. The sequence goes on along the minus strand of BLSH010472881.1, from coordinate 120,860 downwards.
TTTTCTTTCACTCATGGTTAGTGTTTGGCTGAAGCCATTAATTATCAGTCAACTGTGTTTACTCTTTTTAAATCATAATGAAAACAGAAACTACCCAAATGACCCTGATCAAAAGTTTACATACCCCAGTTCTTAATACCGTGTATTGACCCCTTTAACATCAGTGACAGCTTGAAGTCTTTTGAGGTATTTGTGGATGAGGCTCTTTATCTTCTCAGATGGTAAAGCTGCCCATTCCTCTTGGCAAAAAGTCTCCAGTTCCTGGAAATTCTTGGGCTGTCTTGCATGAACTGCACGTTTGACATCTCCCCAGAGTGGCTCAATGATATTGAGGTCAGGAGACTGAGATGGCCACTCCAGAACCTTCACTTTATTCTGCTGTAGCCAATGACAGGTCGACTTGGCCTTGTGTTTTGGATCATTGTCATATTGGAATCAGTGTTGCCAACCGCCAGTAAATTTACTGACAGTTTGTAAAAATCAGTGATTTTTAGAACTGTTTATAAATATCAGGGTCTGATAATTTGTCATGCTGTGCTGACTTTTTACGTGTAAACCGGGCAAACTACTTGATATGGGTATTGTCAGTGTTTCCATGTTGTGTTTAAATATTAAATGTCTTAGTTTTTAATAGGAGTTCAGTTATTTTTAAGGTTGCCAGTAAAAAATGTGCTCCGCCAGTAAGATTTTCCATGATTTGCCAGTAAAAAAAGCTGCGGGAGGTTGGCAACACTGATTGGAATGTCCAATGCGCAGCTTCCTGGCTGATGAATGCAAATGTTCCTACAGTATATTTTGATAACATAATGCATTCTTCTTGCATTCAAATTTCCAGTGCCTTTGTAGCTCACACATCCCCAAAACATCAGCGATCCACCTCCATGTTTCACAGGCCTTGTTGACTCCTCTCCAAATTTAGCGTTTATGGTTGTGGCCAGAAAGCTAAAATTTGATCTCATCACTCCAAATGACTTTGTGCCAGAAGGCTTGAGGCTTGTCTCTATGCTGTTTGGAGTATTGTAAGCGGGATACTTTGTGGCATTTGCGTAGTAATGGCTTTCTTCTGGTGACTCGACCATGCAGCCCATCTTTCTTCAAAGTGCCTCCTAATTGTGCATCTTGAAACAGCCACACCACATGTTTTCAAAGAGTCCTGAAGCTATTGTGGGTTTTTCTTTGCATTCTGAACAATTTTCCTGGCAGTTGTGGCTGAAATTTCAGTTGGTCTACCTGACCATGGTTTGGTTTTAACAGAACCCCTCATTTTCCACTTCTTGATTAGAGTTTGAACACTGCTGATTGGCATTCACAATTCCTTGGATATCTTTTATATCCCTTTCCTGGTTTATACAGTTCAACTACCTTTTCCTGCAGATCCTTTGACAATTCTTTTGCTTTCCCCATGACTCAGAATTCAGAAACATCAGTGCAGCACTGGATGAAAGATGCAAGGGCCTGTCAGGAGTCCAGAAACTCTTTGACCTTTTATATACAAACACTAATTACAAGCAAACAGATCACAGGTGAGGATGGTTACCTTTAATAGCCATTCAAACCCGTTTGTGTCAACTTGTATGCATGTTACCAGGCCAAAATCACCAGGTATGTAAACTTTGATCAGGGTCATTTGGGTAGTTTCTGTTGTCATTACGATTTAAAAAGAGTAAACACAGTTGATTGATAATAAATGGCTTTAGCCAAACACTAAACATAAGTGAAAGAAATGTTTTTGTGTTATCATTCATATTCTCTGAAAAATGGCCAAGAAATCATAAATTCTGCCAGGGTATGTAAACTAATGAGCACAACTGTATGCGTTTATGCCACCAGAGCACATATGTGCAGAGCGGGGATCATTACAAGACACCGGCTAGGGACAGAGTGGGGAATCCCTAGGCAGTGACAGATCTTGTATCATGTGTATGGATTCCCTCCTCCTCCCCTGCTCCCTGCCACCACCGCCCACCCTTCTCCGCCGCCACCATCCGCCTGCTATCTCTTACTGCAGGGCGGGATCATAACAACACACCAGCCGGGGACAGAGTGGCGAATCCCCGGGGCGGTGACAGGTCTTGTATCTTGTGTATGAGTTCCTGATCGTGTAGTGTTCCCACCCCTTAAACCGGCATAGTGATTGACAGCACACTGTCCCAATACCGGTCTAAGGGGCGGGAACATTATGGCAATCAGGAATTCATACACAAGATACAAGACCTGTCAACGCCTGGGGATTCCCCGCTCTGTCCCCGGCCGGTGTGTTGTTATGATTCCGACTTGAAGTAAGAGATAGCAGCCGAGTGGCGGCGGCGGAGGGGGCGGTGCTGGCAGCGAGTAGGGGAGGAGGAGGGAGGAGGAGGAGAGGAAACCACCTCAATGGGCAGTACAGACCGGGGGTTGCAAAACCCCCTCCGCCCACTGAATTACGGAAGTTCATCCCAGCTCCTGCTTCTAGACAACAAGTGGGTGTGCCAGACCACTGCCTGGCAGTACAGGACGGAGAACGGCCAGCGGTCTTATAAACAGGACGTCACAGGGGAATAACGGTTTTTCAGCAAGTTCAGGAGGCTACTACAGAGGAACTACAGAGCTCAGCAGAAGATGGATGGCATAGTTAGTGAAGGTAGGAGATCAGCAACAAGGACATTGAAAAAAGTTTTGCTTTAAATAAGGTCACTATATTTTATACATCACATTGGCAGTGCGCAGCAGCATTTTTCTTTATTTTGTATATAGGGGGGAAGTTATCCCTAGTTTTGTTACTATCAAGTTAGGCATCCCATAATCCCTATCCCTAAGTTATTACCTCCTAATAAAATGAAAAAAAAAAACCCAAAACAAAGCTCAATGGACTGTTCACTGTGTTCGAATGAAAGCTGAAGATGTGTGGCTGAGAAAAGGGAAAACACAGCAAGCGACACCTGAGTGTAGTATTAAAACACAATTTAATAGCAAATTACACTGTTACACTCACAAGAGTATAACGGGCTCATCTGTAGGTGGTTGCATCCAGGTCTCTCCTAGCGTCCAGTCGTGTCGCCCATGCATTGCTGAGCTGGCAGAGGGTTGACTGCTTGTCCTGTGGCCACCAGGAAATTGGCTGGGACCAGCGTGAGGTGTAGGGAAGTGACATCACAGGAAGTGGAAAAGTGTCCTGGAGAGCTGTACAGATCGGGCAATGGCAGGCTATGTGCTCAGGCTAGGACTGTTGGTCTTAGATGTAGGGCAGGGAATGTGAGTCCCGCCAAAGAATCCTAAAGAGTATATTGTATAGAGCTTGTCACAATCCAGGTCAATTCACCAATGTTGAAAATCAGAGTGTTCATTAAATCCCTGGTGAATGGAGCTCAATAGTGTAGCTGCCGCCAATCCCTGCCACAAGTGGTCCTTAGGTAGAGGAGAGGCACCTTCCCAGGCGGGACTCACATTCCCAAGTTTAATACAAAAATACAGACCTTCTAAGATGTACTGTCAAATCAGTAATAAGTGGTCTCTTATTGTCCCCCCTCCCCTACATCTAAGACTAACAGTCATAGCCTGTAGAAGGAGCTGACACTCCAAGCACATAGCCTGCCGTTGCCCAATCTGTACAGCTCTCCAGGACGCTTCTCCACTTCACATGATGTCACTTCCCTGCGCCTTATGCTGGTCCCAGCTGATTTCCTGGTGGCCACAGGACAAGCAGTAGACCCTCTGCCATCTCAGCAATGCATGAGTGACATGACCGGATGCTAGGAGAGACCTGAATGCAACCACCTACAGATGAACCCGTTTTTATCGCTATCTTGTGAATGTAACCGTGTACTGTGCTATTAAAGTGTGCTTTAATACTACACTCAGGTCGTGCTTCCTGTGCTTTCCCTTTTCTAATCCTTAATCACAGAGTTGGCTTTCTCTGGGGACAGTTGCTGCCATAGACCACCTTTTCCTGATTTTAAATGAACTTATGGACTGTGTACCACTTATGATTATCCATTTGTATATGTATTTCACTGTTGAGCTTACAGTTTCTCTATTCTGATGTTGTGTGGCTGGCTGTGCAGCAATGGGGAACCCTGTCATCTGCAGCTACTATGGGGGTATTTCTACATAAGCATTTACAAAACACGTCAATTCTTCTTTAAATTACAAATAAAGGAAAATTCGGAAAATTCGACTTGATATGAGTGCCCATCACTAAGTGCTCATCAGTGCCACCCTATCTGTGGATCCTTATCAGCACCCGGCAGTACCGTAAAAATGTTTAAAAAAATGCATTAAAAAAAGTGTTTTCATTTTCTTTCCACATTTTACAAAAACTTGTGGAAAAAAATGTCATGTTCAAAAGACTCATTATGCCACATTGAATATAAATTTGGGTATTTGCTTTCCAAAATGGGGTCATTTTGTGGGTGTTTCCATTGTCCTGGTGCTCCAGGGCCTTCAAAAGTGTAATAGATAGTCAAGAAATTAGATGTGTAATTTATGCTACTAGAACAGTTAACGGTGCTCTCTGCATGTTGGGCCTCTGAGAGGTATGTGGCCAGGCTGTGAAAAAGATTTACAAATGTGGTATCGCCATACTCAGGAGGAGTAGCGGAATGTGTTTTGTAAGTATGCATATGCCATTTGAGAGACATAACCTGTTAACCACTTACCAACCGGAAGGTTTTGCAGCTTTAGGACCAGAGCACTTTTTGCGATTCGGCGCTGCGTCGCTTTAACTGACAATTGCGCGGTCGTGCAACATTGCACTCAAACAAAATTTGCGTCCTTTTTTCCCCACAAATAGAACTTTCTTTTGGTGGTATTTGATCGCCTCTGCGTCATTTCTAATCGCTGCTATAAACAAAAGAAGAGCGACCATTTTGCAAAAAAACCCAAATTTCTTACTTTTTGCTAAAATTCAAATAAAAAAAAAAATATAAAAAAGCATTTTTTTTCACCGTTTTTGGCCGATTTATATAATTCCTCATATTTGCGATAAAAAAATCGCAATCGGCGTTTATTGATTGGTTTGCGCAAAAGTGGCCGCGTTTACGGATGGTGAGAATTCATTTCTGGGGTTTTTATTTTTTTTTTATTTTTTACTAGTAATGGCAGCGATCTGTGATTTTTAGTGGTAATGCGATATTGGGGCGGACATGTCGGACATTTTTGACACTTTTTTGGGACCAATGACATTTATTCAGCGATCAGAAATTTAAATGTCCACTGATTACTGTATAAATGTCATTGGCAGGGAAGGGGTTAACCTGGGGGGGGAGAGCTAGGGGTTAACTGTGTTCCCTGGGTGTGTTCTTACTGTGGGGTGGTTGGGCTAACATGAGCATGAGAGATGTAACTGATCCCATCCCCGTTCTTTCCCTGTAGCCGCTCATCGTGGCTCGCCGGTGGACATCGGGTCCGCCCAAGCCGCGGGCACACTCCCCAGGAGTGCGGCAGGTGCGCGCGCCCCCTAGCGGCTGATTGCAGATCGCCGCTTATTTACGGCAATTCGCGCAGGGCTCCCCGACTGCCACCGTAAAAAGACGGCGCGCGGTGGGGAACCGGTTAATATGACGATTTTGTGAAAAAAAAACCTTAATTTGCAAAGAATTGTGGGAAAAAATTACAACTTCAAAAAACTCCCAATGCCTCTTAGTAAATACCTCGGATTGTCTACTTTCCAAAAAAGGGGTAATTTAGGGGGTAATTGTACTGTCTTGGCTTGTTCGTGTCTCAAGAAATGAGATCAGCCATCAGTACATCAGGTGTGATCTATTTTCATTGATTGGCACCATAGCTTGTAGACTCTATAAACTTCACAAAGATCAAATAATATACACTGCTCAGGGTTATTTTTACCAAAAAAATGTAGCAGCATAAATTTTGGTCAAATGAAGAGTGAACAGAAATGAAGAAAAATGCATTTTTTTGCACCATTTTCAGACTTTTTTATTTATAGCACAAAAAAATAAAAACCCCAGTGGTGATTAAATACCACCAAAAGAAAGCTCTATTTGGGTGAAAAAGGACAACAATTTCATATGGGTACAGTGTTGCATGACTAAGTAATTGTCATTCAAATTGTGAGCGCTGAAACCTGAAAATTGGCCTGGTTAGGAAGGGGGTATAAGTGCCAAGTGGGCATGTGGTTAATAAAACATCTAGAAGCTCCCTCTGAATTTTTATTTTTGATTAAGTGAAACCTAAACAGAAGAAGTCGGAAGAGAAGCCACTATTGTAGATTGTAGTGAAAATGTAAAATGTTTTACCCTAGAAGTTGGTCTCTCTCGTTAAACACTCTGTAGCAATGTTGTCAGCGATACCAACAAAGGCAGGCACTGCCATTCTTTTATCTGTATAAGATAAAAATGTACTTCTCAAATATGCAAATATGATAACAAAACGAATGGGATCTTGCGACATCGACTCACAAGAAGACTTTTCTTCGTTGAATAACAAACTCAACACATCTTCAGAATGAATCCAAGTTATCTGGTAAGTAATAATACCTACTAAGAATCATGATAAACTTATAAGGACGGGCACTGTTAAAGTGTTTCTAAGCCCCATTAAAAATGTGCATCAGCTTACCAGTCTTTAGATGTGGTCAACTGGTCGCTGTGATAGTATTAATTTTTTCTGTAGTTTTCCTTTATTTTTGCTTGGTAGTGATGTGATTGAACATCCATTCTACCCAAAGGTAAGAAGGCTCTTTGTGTGCTGTCTCTCTAGAGAGAACCATCGTTGTCACCGTAGGATGCTCTTCTTTTTTGGACTACAAACCTGTATTCTTCTCTTAATCCTTAAATGAGTAGTTTTTAGCTGAATTTCAGATAATTTTACATGGATTTATTGATCCAGTTTGGACCAATGTAAGTCTGTATGGCCATACCTGTGGTATCCCCATGGAAGTCACTGTAGTACTGTAGGCTGCTCTTCTTTTTTGGACTACAAACTTCTCTATTACAGTGGTGGTGGAGGAATTAGTAGTTTTAGGATGAATTCCAAGTATTTTTACATGGATGCATTGACCTAGCTTGGACCAATGTAAGTCTGCATGTGCCATACCTGTGGAATCCCTCTGAAAGAAATATGTTATACTTACCTGTTCTGCACAGTGGTTTTGCACAGAGCATCACTGCTCCTCCACTTTTCAGGTTCCCCGCCGGAGCTCCAGGCTCCTCCCTGCTGCCGAATGCCCACAGAGCAAGTAACTTGCTGTGAGGACACCAAAGCTGGCTCGATCCCAAGCCCCATGCTCTGCATGTCTTTTCACACACAGAGTTGCCTCTCTCTCCTCATTGGCACAGGTAAGTATTGGGTGGGGACTGCTGCACAGAGAAGGTTTTTTACCTTTTTACATAGAATGCATGAAGGTAAAAAAAAACTTGAGCCTTTAGGACCACTTTAACCACTTTAACCACTTCAGCTCCAGAAGTTTTACCCCCCTTCAGGACCAGGCCATTTTTTGTGATACGGCACTGTGTTAATTTAACGTTCGTGCGACGCTGTACCCAAATAAAGTTGATATCTTTTTTTCCCACATATATAGCTTGTTTTTGGTGGTATTTGATCACCTCTGCAGTTTTTATTTTTTGCGCTATAAACAAAAAAAAGAACTACAATTTTGAAAAAAACAACAATAATTTTTACATTCTGCTATAAAACAAGAAATGTAATGTAATCTAATTTCTTCATCAATTTATTATGCTACATATTTTTTGTAACAAAAAAAAATCCTAATAAGCGTATATTGATTGGTTTGCGCAAAAGTTATTGGATAACTTGGATGGGATATTTTTATGGAATTTTTATTTGTTTATTTACTTTTTACTAGTAATGGCGACGATCAGCAACTTATAGTGGGACTGTGACATTGCGGCGGACAAATCGGACAATAAGTGACACTTTTTAACTATGGGAAGACAGAGACCCGTGTTCCTACTTAGCAGAGACACAGGATCTCTATTTTCCCTTGTCACAGAATGGCGATCTGGCTTGCTTACATAGACAGACCACCGTACTGCATCTGTCTGGAACGATCGACAGGTCCCAGCAGACATCGGGTCCACGCGGACTCGCTCTGTCCAATCATAGCGGAGCAGGTCGCCAGCTGCACGCATGAACGCCGCATACCCAGAAGAGTGAGATCATGTACCTGTATGTGATTTCACGCAGAAGAGCCACAGCCCTGCAGTATATGTATGCAGGGCGGTCGGCAAGTGGTTAAAAATTAGTTGATGTAATATCTTGTCATGTTACAAGCAAAAACACATTTATTTATTGGTATTTTATGTGATAGACCAATAATTGTGAAGTGGAAGGAAAATAATAAATGGTTTTACAAACTTTTACAAATAAATCTGTGAAAAGTGTGGGGTACATTTGTATTCAGCCCCCCTGAGTCAATACTTTGTAGAACTGCCTTTCACTGCAATTACAGCTGCAAGTCTTTTTGGGGAAGTCTCTACCAGCTTTGCACAACTAGAGAGGACATTTTTGCCCATTCTTCTTTGCAAAATAGCTCAAGCTCTGTCAGATTGGATGGAGAGCGTCTGTGAACAGCAGTTTTCAAGTCTTGCCACAGATTCTCAATTGGATTTAGGTTTGGACTGTGACTGGGCCATTCTAACACATGAATATGCTTTGATCTAAACCATTCCATTGTATCTCTGGCTGAATGTTTAGGGTTGTTGTCCTGCTGGAAGGTGAACCTCCACCCCAGTCTAAAGTCTTTTGCAGGCTCTAACAGGTTTTCTTCTAAGATTGTCCTGTATTTGGCTTCATCCAAATACAGGACAATCGGGAATGCTGTGTTCAGGGCGATGTGCAGTGTTATTTTTTCGCCACACATAGCGTTTTGCTTTTAGGCCAAAAAGTTAAATTTTGGTCTCATCTGAGCAGAGCGCCTTCTTCAACATGTTTGCTGTGTCCCTCACATGGCTTCTCTCAAACTGCGAACAGGGCTTCTTATAGCTTTCTTTCAACAATGGTTTTCTTCTTGCCACTTTTCCATAAAAGCCACATTTGTGGAGTGCACGACAAATAGTTGTCCTGTGGACAGATTCTCCCACCTGAGCTGTGGATTCTCTGATTAATGCTCTCCTTGCCTAGCTGGTCAGTTTAGGTGGAAGGACATGTCTTAGTAGGTTTGCAGTTGTGCCAATGGATGGATTGAACAGTGCTTTGTGAGATGTTCAATGCTTAGGATATTTTTTTATAACCTAACGCTGCTTTAAACTTCTCTACAACTTTATCCCTTACCTGTCTGGTATGTTTCTTGGCCTTCATAATGCTGTTTTTTCATTAAGGTTCTCTAACAAACCTCTGAGGGCTTCTCTGCTGTATTTATACTGAGATTCAATTTCACACAGGTGGACTCTATTTACTAATTAGGTGACTTCTGAAGGCAATTGGTTCCACTAGATTTTTGTTAGGGGTATCAGAGTAAAGGTGGCTGAATACTAATGCACGCCACACTTTTCAGATATTTATGTGTAAAAAAAAAATTGAAAACCATTTATTATTTTCCTTCTATGTCACAATTATGTGCCACTTTGTGTTGGTCTATCACATAAAATCCCAATAGGATACATTTACGTTTTTGGTTTTAAAATGTGGAAAATTTCAAGGGGTATGAATAATTTTTCAAGGCACTGTATGTAGGTTGGAGGTAGCTATGAACAACTTATTAAGACCCATTGGGAACAGTTCATTTTCACCCCTTACCCTGTTGTGAATGTACCTGTACTTATCAGTCAAGGAAAAGTACCAGATCTTAAAGTGGCATTGTGGTTCAATATCTACAATCTCAGAAGAGGAGAAAACAAAGAAAACTACATGACATCATTGTTTGATAGCATGGAAAGAAAGAAGGATACCTGTGGTCCTAGCAAACAATCACTGCAGGAGAAAGGGGGACTTGTACTGGGGACAGACTGGCTGGCAGTCTGAATAGAACTGTAACTTGGTAGAAGCTCCTTCAATCTCATTTTATTTTTGATGAAGTAAAATCTAAACAGGAGAGAAGAGAAGCCGCTATTAGATTTTAGTGAATTTGTTTTTTTTTTACCCTAGAATTTGGTCTCAATTTCATATGGGTACAGTGTTGCATGACTGAATAATTGTAATTTAAAGTGTGAGAGCACTGAAACCCGAAAATTGGCCTGGCTAGGAAGGGGGTATAAGTGCCCAGTGGGCAAGTGGTTAATAAAACATCTAGAAGTTCCCTCTGACTCTTTATTTTTGATGAAGTCAAACCTAAGCAGAAGAAGTCCTAGGAGAAGCCACTATTGTAGATTGTAGTGAAAATGTAAAATGTTTTACCCTAGAAGTTGGTCTCTCTCATTAAACACTCTGTAGCAATGTTGTCACTGATGACCAACAAAGACCAACAAAGACCAGCACTGCCATCCTTTTATCTGTATAAGATAAAAATGTACTTCTTAAAGCAGTAGTAAACCCATCCATTTAACAGTTTTGAAAAACCGTTGTAACACTCCCATTGGTTGTGCTCTAAACCAAACTGTCAAACTATCCAATGGCTGGTGTCATAGCTGATCACATGTGGAGCATCATGGCAGTTGTAGGTTAAACAGAGGCCAAGATGGCAGCTTCCTTAGCTGAAAATTATAGGAGGGTTTACTACCACTTTAAGGACGATAATAAAATGAATTGGATCTTACGACATTGACTCACAAGAAGACTTTTCTTTGCTGACAAACAAACTCAAGACATCTTCAGAATTTAACCTTATCTGGTAAGTAATAATACCCACTAAGAATCATAGCCACCATCGGATAAACCACCACGAGACATAGTCCTCTGTTTAAAAGATTTCCTAATAAAGGAAGACATCCTAAGGGCTTCTAGAAACACCCTCAACATAAATCTGGATGATGCAAAAATCCAAATATTCCCGGATATCTCTCCTGCTACTCTAGAGAGGAGATGCAACATGAAGGAGGTTACCTCTGTACTGCAAAATGCGAGAATCAGATACAGGTGGGGATTCCCTTTTAAATGATCAGTTCTACATAATGGCACTATATATACCGTTTATAATTTATCAGAGGGAAAGGATCTCCTCATTAAATTGAGGCTTCTGCATCCAGAGCCATTTCTACGTCTACCAACAACTCTGAGACCCTCACCACTTTGGTATGCACCAGCTTCCCGCCGTGATCAAAAAAGAAATTGGAAATCATTTAGAGAGCAATTGGCCTAATCCTCCACTTCAATACTTTTAATCCACTAACTCGTGTGACTTCTTTAAGATGAAGTCAGACATATGATACATCTGTGTTCCCTGGATGCCATCCAATGGTCTGCTATGATACAGCAACTCTGCATATGCCTTCTCCTACTTGATCTATCTCGCTCTCATTTTGGATAAAACAAAGGAAAAAGTACACCTCACATCAGATGCAGGGACTGTTTATATATAATCACTAAGCATAATTTCACCATATGTGTGTCATCTTACCAAGGAAATTTATTCTAATCTTTTTTGCTGTTACTAGCAAGCGACCCATTTATTACTCCACCTTGTGGACAATAATTATTATGTCATCGTTTTATATCCCCAACATACACTATGTGAGGATATCAATCTATATACCCTTCTCATATATATGCGGACCGAATTCTTGGGAAAGTTCTAAACTGTGTTTTTATATATGGCTGGGAATTTTTACATGAGGACACATCAATCTACTGCATTACTAATGCTTATAGTAAGTAAACATCTATATCCTCACCTAGATATATCTTTGTTTGCTAATACTAAAATTTTATGGCTCCATCTAGAGAACTGTTTCCACACTAGAGCCTCTATGTATACTGAGACCATTGCTTTGAATAGTATACAAATTATACTTTTTTTCTTATAACAATTTAAATGGTCTGCATTAAATTATTAATTAACTATTGGATATAACACTGTGACATACATATTTCTTGGTACTTTATTGCGTTTTAGTCAGATTAAGACACTTTTATATGAAGGACCCTTTTAAGTTTCACTAAATTGCTTTTTTGTCTTTCTTTTTCCTTTTATGTCATCACCAATAGTTAGTCAACTGTTGGGATATGCTCCGCTGGCAAGAATTGGACGAATTCATCCACAAAAATATCTTGCATGGTCAGCTGACTACCATTCCCCTCACTCCCTAATGTTTCAACATTTTATTTTTCTTTACTTGTCTCTCATTATATTCCAGTTACAAGGGAGGTCTACAGTAATCGTATCCTACTCTGTTAACATTTTAAAATATTTAACAGTTTTTTTGCCTGAACTACTATATCTCTGTAACAATTAAGAATGGTATAGAATTTCAGCTATGACTATGGAATATTGCGATGAGCGTTGCCCTGTATACTTCACCTTCACCCACCCTTTCTCCCCACACTTTGCTCCATCACAAAAAAGGGTTACCCCTGCCCTCTTATACCAACATCATCGTACCCAAATCAGATACAAATGGGTTTTAAGATACTAACCCATAACATTCAGGGATTTAACTCCACACACAAATGTAAAAAAGCTTTGCGTCAAAAAGAATAGGAGCAGACATTATCCTACTACAGGAGAACCATTTTTCCTCGTCCAACCACCCACAATTTTTCAATAAATCATATAACCAATTTTATTTTACCACTATCTACTACTATAAATCTAGAGGTGTAGCTATATTTATTAAAATCTCAATAATAATTGATGACCAACATATATATAGAGACACAGATAGCCATTTCTTGACCCTCAAAGGGACAATTAATGGTCGCTTATTAACCTTAGCCTCAATATATGCTCCTAATCAGGCGCAATCCACTTTCTTCAATACATTTTTTGAGGTTTTGGACAGATACAATTCCCCTTACTTAATAATAGGAGGAGGCTTTAACCTAGCTGCCCACAAACCCTGGACAGAAGTAATATAGCCCCTACATCTAGATCATTTACTAAATCTTTATCCAAGACTCTAAACAAACTTTCAATTATTAGATACCTGGCGAACACACAACATTGGCATCAAATCGTATATGTTCTACTCAGCTCCACATGACTGTTAGGTTAGATTACACCTTTACTACCCTCATCATATTAGCCAACTCCTCTAGAGCTGACATTCATCCATGCCAATTGTCAGATCACCAAATGGTATCTTTTGATCCACCTTATGTAGGCCTTGCACCTACCCCTCACAAATGGAGAATAAATGGCTTCCTACTTTCTGATCCTTCTATTTTACAACAAATCACCTCTCATATCAATTAGTATTTTATATTAAAAAACATTGAAGACACCACTCCTACAACATTATGGACAGCCCAGAAGGCAGTTATCAGAGGTCACCTTACGATATAGCAGCTAAAAAAATAAATCAAGACTACTGTATCTGAAATTAAAACCCTAACTAGAGAACTAAATTCATTATATAATAAAGTTATTAATTCTACCTCCCCAGATATATCACAACATATTAAAATTAAAAGACAAGCCTTGGACTCTTTACTCTTGAATGGTGCTGAGAAACAACTCAGATTTTCAAAAGCCAGATTTTTACTTCAAGGGAACTCCACCTCAACTATATTTGCAAGAAAACTTAACCAACCCTTAAAACCCCCACACCTGTATAATGGAAACTTTGTCACCCTCCCTGCTGATGTCCTCAATCATCTCCACCAGAATCTGCCATTGAGTGGTTGAAAAATATCCAACTCCCTTCTCTAACAGCCCAACAACTAGACATTCTTAATGCACCCTGCACAGACAGAGATCATAAACATCATTAAATCATTGAAAACATCTACAGCTCCTGGCCCCGACGGATATTCCACTAACTACTATAACAAATTCTCCTCCCTTCTTACCCTCCACTTAACCAAACTATTTAACTACATTCTCAAGGGCAAGCATTTTCCTAACAAAATGCTAATGGCTAATATGTCTCTGATTCCCAAACCCCATAAAGGCCACGCCCTCCCCCAAAACTACCGCCCTATCTCAGGCCTTAATAATGGCATAAAGATATCTGGCCGCCTTTTGGCAGACAGACTAACAAAAGTAAACACATCTCTAGTTCGTACTGACCAAACTGGTTTCAACCCTAATAAATGAATTACAGATAATATTAGACTAGTTACCAACATCATCCAAGATTCAAATCTATTCTCCCGCCTACTTTGTCTCCTTAGCCTCCACATAAACTAAACCTTTAACAGTGTAAGCTGGCCCTATTTAGATTTAGTCCTTTCAAAATTCGGTATCGCTGACAAATTTTTTCATGGTTATAAAGCACTGTATCATTTCCCCTAAAGCAGAGTCAAAATCCCAGGCATTAATTCTGATTTCTTCCCTTAAGCAGAGGCACCGGGCAGGATTGTCCTCTCTCCCCATTACTATTTGCCCTTGCAATGGAACATCTGGCTTGGGCAGTTAGAAACATCACCAACATTATAGGGTATACTAAAGGTCACAAAGATTACAAGCTAAGCTTGTATGCAGATGATGCCCTCCTGATCTTACCTGGCCCTATCATATCCCTGCCCAACTTATTACAGGAACTTAATTGTTTTTATCAATTATCAGGGCTAGGGGATCCTGCATTTGCATTGAGGCATTCGCCCACTCTTCCTCCTGCCATTGAACGATTGGAGGGGCCTGTTTCCACATGGTGCCCTGTTTAACCTGTCGAATAGACCTATAACGTATAGACCATACCTTTTGGTTTCTGCTCTACTCCCATGCAGCCCTCTTACTGCCCATACAGAATCTACACATACTATAGATGGCACGGGTTGACCCACACCACTGGGCAGCCCATTTTTCAGTGGGCCTTCCTCCCTGGAATCCAGCCATGGGGGTGGTCAACCACTTCCGTATCGCCGGACGTCATATGACGTCCTTAGGTTTGAGTGCTGATATCTGAATGGTGCCTGCAACTTCTTCAGGTGATACTGTGTACGATAAAAGTGGTCTTAGAGGCGGATTCGCCGTGAGATCACTTTTATCAGCGGTGGGAGAGGTGCCCCCCCACCGCTTTCCCGTCATCTCCGCCGCTTACCGGACCCGCCGGCGGAGATGATCAGATCCGTCCCCCCCAGTGTCCGTGAGCCGACTGAGCGTCTGAAACTGCTCACTCGGCTCCATAACACGGCAGGGCAGAAATGACGTCAGAAGTCACGTCCACCCAACGGTCTTAAAGGGCCCATTTTTTTTTCTTGGGCTGTCATTTTTTTCAGATTTTTTTTTTTTTTTGCATTTTAGTGTAAATATGAGATCTGAGGTCTTTTTGACCCCGGATCTCATATTTAAGAGGACATGTCATGCTTTTTTCTATTACAAGGAATGTTTACATTTCTTGTAATAGGAATAAAAGTAATCAAATTTAAAAAAAAAAACAGTGTAAAAATAAAAAGCAAAATAAATAATTAAAAAAAAAAAGTAAAGTCCCGCCCACATATGAAAACGGTGTTCAAACCACACATGTGAGGTATCGCCACGATCGTTAGAGCGAGAGCAATGATTTTAGCACTAGACCTCCTCTGTAACTCAAAAATGCTAACCTGTAGAATTTTTTAAACGTCGCCAATGGAGAGTTTTAATTTGCAAAGTTTGTCGCCAAGCGGACGCAATTTTGAAGCATGACATGTTGGGTATCATTTTACTCGGTGTAACATTATCTTTCACAATATGGAAAAAATTGGCCTAACTTTACTGTTTTCTTATTTTTTAACTAATAAAAATGAATTTATTAAAAAAAAAGCACGCTTGGAAGACCGCTGCGCAAATATGGTGTGACATAAAGTTTTGCAATGACTGCCATTTTATTCTCTAGGGTGTTAGAAAAAATATATATAATGTTTGGGGGTTCTAAGTAATTTTATAGCAAAAAAACCTGGTTTTAACTCATAAACACCGAACCCAAAAAACAGGCTTGGTCTTGAAGTGGTTAAATCTGTTCCCAAACCCCACCTCCATCTCCACCATTTTCCCTGCCCTTCCTTCTTAAGTGGTTGCATTGGGATCGATCTTCGCGACCTACCTTCACGGACACTATGATACTAGTGGCAGCAGCATCTCTTACTCGTGCTTTTATCCTGCATTAGTCCTATATGAGAACCTACACTGTGCTATATATATGTTTGAACGATATGAGCTATACCACTCCTTCCCCTTGATGAAGAGGAACAACGCACGATCTCGAAACGCATTGGGTTGCACTCTGTTTCAATTACACAGTAGTGCATTAAATAAGTGTTTCTGCTATATGTACTGTTGCATTTTAATAATATTTTGTATATTGGGGAATGTACCCCTTGCTTTATCCCGTTCCCTTTGTTTCCCCTTTTTTTAACTACAATTTTGTAATAAACTAGAAATATTTTTATACTTATTGTATTTTTTTTTTTGAGTGGAGTCTATGCCCTTTAAAGTCCCACCAGAGGGTTTGTTTTTCTAATTTGTATTTAGGGATGTGGGCATATTCTCCACATATCCCAAGGAGTTAAAGTGTACCCATTGAACTAGGGAGCAAGGGACAGGACAGAGTCGCGCTGTCTGTGTCAATAAGCACAAAAAGCTAGAGTGAGCTGCACGAGTGCCCCCATATGAAGCCATTTTCTATGGGGGCACTCAGTGGAGGTGAGGAGCCAGAAGTGTATAAACATGTTTCATTTTTTAAAACGAACAAGCATTTGCAAAACACTTTAATTCTTCTTTTAGGCAGAAATAAAGGACAATTTGACTTGATATCAGCCACTTGCAGTCCTCTGTACAGCAAAGGAGGCCGTATAAGGAACCAACCAGGTGTGGGGCAGTGCATGGAGCATTCTGTAGGAAAGAGCAGGATGACAGAGAGATGAGTTATGACACAATAGCCTATACAGTTGTGCTCATAAGTTTTCATACCCTGGCAGAAGTTATGACTTCTTGGCCATTTTTCAGAGAATATGAATGAGAACATAAAAACATTTCAATCACTCAATGGTTAGTGTTTGGCTGAAGCCATTTATTATCAATCAACCGTGTTTACTCTTTTTAAATCATAATGACAACAGAAACTACCCAAATGATCCTTTTGATCTTTTTATGTTCTCATACATATTCTCTGAAAAATGGCCAAGAAATCATACATTCTGCCAGGGTATGTAAATTTATGAGCACAAATTTAGGAGCACAACTGTACATACAATGTATATATATATATATATATGTATATGTATATATATATTTTTTTTTTTTACACCATAAAGTTCAAAGGGTGAGGTGCCCTGGGGTTATTAGAACAAGTGCAATGCAATCAGGCCCTTCCACAGGCACTCACTCACTCCCCCCCCCCTTTTCTGACCTGCCAGGCTGCATTTTCGGATAGGAGTCTGGTATTGTCTTAGGGGGAACCCAGCACCGTTTTTCTTTATTTTGGCATGGAGTTTCTCCTCAAGATCCAAAGCAGACTCAAAGGGCCTGGTATTTTCAGGATCAAAGATGGATCCTGTTTAGAGTTGAGCGGACACCTGGATGTTCGGGTTTTCGTGGAAAAGTTCAGGTTCAGGTTCGGTCCGAACTTGACCCCGGACCCCGAACCCCATTGAAATCAATGGGGACCCAAACTTTTGGGCACAAAAATGGCTTTAAAAAAGTCCTGGAAAGTGCTGGAGGGCTGCAAAAGGAAGAAAAGTGGGGGTAAGAGTAGGACGTGTGCCCTACAAAGAAATGGGGATAGGGAAATAACAATAATCTGTCCCTTACAGCAACAGCAGGAACCTGACCCTATAGAACTAGGAGATGATTTTAGAACAATAATCTGTCCCTTACAGCAACAGCAGGAACCTGACCCTATAGGAGTAGGCAATGATTTTAGAACAATAATCTGTGCCTTACAGCTCCAGCAGGAACCTCTCCCTTTAGAACTAGGAGATTATTATAGAACAATAATCTGTGCCTTACAGCAACAGCAGGAACCTCTCCCTATAGCAGTTTGATATGATTTTAGAACAATAATCTGTCCCTTACAGCACCAGCAGGAACCTCTCCCTATAGCAGTTTGATATAATTTTAGAACAATAATCTGTCCCTTACAGCAACAGCAGGAACCTCTTCCTATAGCAGTTTGATATGATTTTAGAACAATAATCTGTCCCTTACAGCACCAGCAGGAACCTCCTAATAACAAGATTTTAATATAGTTTGACGATATCCCTCTCCAAGGACGACCACGACATTCCCTGTCTAATAACAAGATTTTAGTATAG
>BLSH010472881.1:68753-102413 GCA_018402905.1 Glandirana rugosa | reverse complement strand
AACCTCTCCCTATAGCAGTTTGATATGATTTTAGAACAATAATCTGTCCCTTACAGCACCAGCAGGAACCTGACCTTATAGCAGTAGGAGATGATTTTAGAAAAATAATCTGTCCCTTACAGCAACAGCAGGAACCTGACCCTATAGAACTAGGAGATGATTTTAGAACAATAATCTGTCCCTTACAGCAACGGTAGGAACCTAACCCTATAGAACTAGGAGATGATTTTAGAACAATAATCTGTCCCTCTAAGCAGTAGACTCTAACTAGTCCAGTCAGATTGTTCTGTAATGCAGGATAAGATGTTATTAGATCTGCAATCTGTCCCTAAAAGCAGTAGTAGTAGTAATCTCTACCTAGTCCACAATTAGATCGTTCTGTAATGCAGGATGAGATGTTATTAGATTTGCAATTTGTCCCTCACAGCACCAGCAGCATCCTCTCCCTACACTAGCCTGAGAGCATATGACATGCAGCACTATGTGACTCCAGCTCATACAGAGGCTGGGTCACATGATGCACTGGCCAATCACAGCCATGCCATTAGTAGGCATGGCTGTGATGGCTTCTAAGGGCAAACCAGTGAAAGGCTTGTTGATTGGCTGCCCTGCAGCTATTAAACAAGCAGGAAAAAAATACCAAAACCCAGAACCCGAACTGTTTTTCAAAAGTTTGGATTCCGGTCCCGAACACCGCAAGGTTCGGTACGAGCCCGAACTTTACAGGGTTCGCTCAACTCTAATCCTGTTCATTGAAGTCACAGGGCAAAGTCGGATCCACAGTCGTACAATTGTCGTGTCGTACCAGTGTGAACCTCGCCTAAAACCAGGAAGTTAATTGGTTTCTATGCAGAGCTGCACCAGATTTTGCACTCCAGTTTTAGTAAATCAACCTTATTGCCTTTGAGATAGAGAATGTGTGTGTGTGTGTGTGTGTGTGTGGGGGGGGGGGGGGTTGCTATGGGGCCAATTATACATTTTCCCCTCTCTGGATGAGCTGAATCATTCGTGGTATTATGATGATCAATGCATGGATAGCTTGTAGAACTGATATGGTAATGAAGCCTCGCTGATTTTTTACTCAAATTCTAGTTATACTGACTTTTGGCTTTTACAATGAGACTGGAGATCCTGCAGCTACCAAGTTCTTATGCTCTGTGGCTGAGTATCCCAGATTTGCATTTTAAAATTAGTAATCCATCCTTTCTGTTTTCACAGGAGTTCGCTTAATCCTACTCCATCCACTACTGGCACCATGAATGAAACATATGTGGCAGAGGCATACCAAGTCATCAAGATTTTGACCATCTCCTGTTACTGTATCTCCTTCATTGTGGGAATCATAGGAAATGGATTGGTAATATGGATCTCCGGCTTCAGGATGAAGACCATCAGTGCAGTGTGGTTCCTGAACTTAGCCATCGCTGACTTCATATTTTGCCTTTGCCTTCCTTCTCGTGTAATAGAATGGCTCACTGTTTCTGGTGCTGTGAATCACATGGGTATATATGAATTTTCACTTATCATCAACTTTTTTCATGATAAACTTGAACTCTGTTGTTAGTGTGACTTTCTTAACAGTCATTAGTGTTGACCGCTGTGTGTCCATCATGTGGCCACTTTGGGCTAAATTGCACCGAACACGGAGATTAGTCAGGATTGCATCATTCTTTCTTTGGCTTGTTCCTCTGGCTTTTGTGCTGTTTATTAATATCGTTTTTTTTTTTATTTAGCCAGAATCAACAGTTATTATTTATTAGTGCCAAGGTTAAATGAGTTTGAACTTGGGATAAGTGAATCACTTGTCAATTTCATAATAAGTCATTTTTGCCTTTGCCTGATCTCAATCAGCAGTTGCATCAATCCCATTCTTTATGTCTTACTGGGCCATGCACGTGGGGTCAATAATAAAATACATAGCCAAGACTGGAAAATGCAATGAATGATTTAAAATAATTTTGAGGATAGCTGAAGGGAAGAAAACCTGTTCCGTCAATGTAAACAATGTAAAAACCAATACCGGGTGAGTTGCTCCTTCCAGGAGGTACCGCTATTCCTCCAAAGCCGACTTGATGGCCAGAAATTCCCTATCACCGACATCATAGTTCCAGCAAGATGGTGCACCACCACATTATGGGTGTCAGGTCCGAGCATTCCTAGATGAACAGTTTCCTGGAAAGTGGATTGGTTGTCGTGGGCCAGTTGAATGGCCCCCAAGGTCTCCCGATCTGACCCCCTTAGACTTTTATCTTTGGGGTCACCTGAAGGCAATTGTCTATGCTGTGAAGATACGAGATGTGCAGCACCTGAAACTACGGATACTGGAAGCCTGTGCTAGCATTTCTCCTGCGGTGTTGCTATCAGTGTGTGAAGAGTGGGAGAAGAGGGTTGCATTGACAATCCAACACAATGGGCAGCACATTGAACACATTTTATAAGTGGTCAGAAACTTGTAAATAACTCATGAAAGAATAAAGTCACGTTAAAACCAATCACACCATTGTTTTTCTTTTGAAATTCCCAATAAGTTTGATGTGTCACATGACCCTCTTCCTATTGAAAAAACAAAAGTTGGATTCAAAATGGCTGACTTCAAAATGGCCGCCATAGTCACCACCTATCTTGAAAAGTTTCCCCCCTCACATATACTAATGTGCCACAAACAGGAAGTTAATATCACCAATCATTCCCATTTTATTAAGGTGTATCCATATAAATGGCCCACCCTGTATATTGTCAAAGTTATTGGGATGTCTGCCTTTTCACGCACATGAAAATTTAATGACATCCCAGTCTTTGTCCATAGGGTTCAATATTGAGTTGGCCCACCTTTTGCAGCTATTACAGATTAAACTCTTCTGGGAAGGCTGTAGACAAGGTTTAGGAGTGTGTCTATGGGAATGTTTGACCATTCTTCCAGAAGCCCATTTGTGAGGTCAGGCACTGATGTGGACGAAAAGGCCTGCCTTGCAGTCTCCGCTCTAATTCATCCCAAAGGTGTTCTACCGGGTTGAGGCTAGTCAAGTTCCTCCACCCCCAACTCACTTATGGACCTTGCTTTGAGCATTCGTCGAAATCATTTGGTGGTGGGGGGGTTGCTGTGGGGTTGGTTTTCAGGGGTTGGACTTGGCTCCTTAGTTTCAATGAAGGGAACTCTTAAGGCATCAGCATACCAAGACATTTTGGACAATTTCATACTCCCAACTTTGTGGGAACAGTTGTGGGAACAGTTTGGTGATGGCCCCTTCTAGTTCCAACATGACTGCGCACCAGTGCACAAAGCAAGGTCCATAAAGGCATGAATGAGTGAGTTTGGGGTGGAGGAACATGACTGGCCTGACCTCAACCCGATAGAACACCTTTGGGATGAATTAGAGTGGAGCCTACAAGCATGGCCTTCTCGTCCAAAACAGTGCCTGATCTCATAAATGCGCTTCTGGAAGCAGAGGCGTAACTAGAACCTTCAGGGCCCTGGTGCAAGAAGTCATGAAGGCCCCCCCCCCCGCAAAAGCATGATTTAAATACTTTTTTTTTTTGTCACTGTATAAAAGAGTGAAACATTTCTGTTTCTGTTTCTGATTCCAACTTAGCGTAAGGACCCCTCACAGTAGCACACGGGCAGGCAGGCCCCTCACAATAGTGGAGGGACCCCTTACAGCATCACACGGGCGGGAGGGTCCCTCACAATAGTGGAAGGGCCCCTCACAATAGCTGAGGGGCCCTTAACACCAGCAGACAGGTGGGCGGGCTCACAATAGCTGAGGGGCCCTTCACACCAGCAGACAGGTGGGCGGGCTCACAATAGCTGAGGGGCCCTCACACCAGCAGACAGGCGGGCGGGCCCCTCACAATAGCTGAGGGGCCCCTCACACCAGCAGACAGGCGGGCTGGCTCACAATAGCTGAGGGGCCCCTCACACCAGCAGACAGGCAGACGGGCCCCTCATAATAGTGAAAGGGCTCCTCACAATAGCTGAGGGACCCCTCACACCAGCAGACAGGCGACCGGGCTCACAATAGCTGAGGAGCCCTCAAACCAGCAGACAGGCAGGCTGGCCCCTTACAATAGCCTAAGGGCCCCTTATGTGCGGGCTGATGGGTGGGTAGGTAGGGATGAGATCTGCGGTGGTGGTGGGGTGGGTACAGCAAGAGGCAACAGCACAGAGGTGCACTGCTAGAGTGGGATGGGATCAAATCACTTGTAAGTAATGCAGTTCTCACTTACATCACAATGCCACTGGCACTGCGGCTTCCTCGATTCACATCACGTCCTTTCCTTTGCCTCTGGGACATAGGGGAGAGCTCCGCCCCCTCCCCCTTCGCTCATTGGTGTGGGCGGCTGTGTCAGCTGACTCTCTGCCTCCCCTCAGCATCAGCAGGCAGCAGCCAACTGGGAAAGGCTCCCCCCTCCTCCTACAGCGTGCCGTGAACGAACGGCAACAACAAGCACTGCAGTCAGTCTGTCTGCTCACAGTACTAGGGGATCACAATGGCGGACGGGCGAATGGTCCACGCCGCAGCCCCCCCAATAATAGCGGACGGGCGGGCGCCCCCCGGACCCAAAGAACTGAAGGGCCCAGTCGCCAGTGCGACCCCTGCGACTCCCATAATTCCGCCCCTGTCTGGAAGAATAGTCACACATTCCCATAGACACTCCTAAGCCTTGTGGACAGCCTTCCCAGAAGAGTTGAAGCTGTTATAGCTATAAAGGGTGGGCCAACTCAACATTGAACCCTACAGACTAAGACTGGGATGCCATTAAAGTTCATGTGCATCTAAAGGCAGGTGTCCCAATACTTTTGACAATATAGTGTATCTTGCATTTCCTTTGGCTCACCACTGAATGGTGTAACGGAGAAAAGAAGAAGGGCGCCAGGTCAGTAAGAGTAAAAACACCAACAAATTTATTGTAGCAACTTACATTAAAATTTCTTGTTAGCAGCGTGTCAGGACATCACACCAGATAGGAGCTGGCTTGGAGGATCCCAGCGGGGCATGCAGTGTAAGTGACAATCCCGCTGGGATCCTCCAGGCCAGCTTTACCAAGGGGGTTCCCTGCCTTACCAGGAGCTGCTGGCCAGATTGGATGTGATACTCCACATTGATTTTATACCTAATGGGACTTTTTATGGACTTATCATTTACAGTAATTTCTTTCTATTTAATTGTTGATTGATACTAGAATTTCTCACAGTGTGCACTAGCTTATCAGTTTTCTGACTGGTGCTGTTACTGAATGGAGTAACAACAAGTGAAGGAAGCAAATCAGTTTTATTGCTAGTAATGGTCTGTTTGGGATTCCCCGCTATAACAAAGATATAATATATGGTATATAATGCCAAAGCATTCTGATTTCCCAACATTCACTTAACATTATTATTACCTGCAGGCAGCCAGCTCTATTCTACGCTGTTTAACTATTTTAGCTTCTCCAGCAATATTTTTTGTTACATTTTCTCTTTCCTTTTTTCATTTGCTTTAGATTATTTAGATGTGCAGTATGTAGTCAGCTGAAGACTATACTTTCAAACTTAATTTTCCTAATCTCACATCCACTTTCTTGTTACATCAGTTGTGCAGGGTTTGTAAATATAACAGTGCAGTCCAATAGACAGACTCAGCGCACTCAGTAATCAGGACTCAGTAAAAGATCCAATGAGACATGCCCCTCTAACCCTCTGCAAGGAAAAATCTGTCATAAAGAATAACCTGCAAGGGTGCAGGATTATAAAAATTGGAAAGATGTGAAACATTAACATGTCTATATGAGTTAAAATGAATTGATGTAATATCACCAGTTTGGTTGTTTTTTTTTTTTTTTTTTCTCTAGGAGTCCTCTAACTTATGGCAGCACCCCGACATAATATCATTGCATCTTTAACAACACTGAAAAAATTACAAATATACTCGTTAATGTAAAATTACAGATTATAGTACTATTGCTAATATTACATATTGTGTTACTATTATATTATTATTTCTGATTTATTTTACCACAATCTGTTCTATGTAAAATAAATGTTTTGTATGTTGTCTTGAAGCACAAAGTAATGATTAATCTTTTAATCTTAACAGATATATATATATACAGTATATATAAACTATATTAATAAAAGTATTGGGACGCCTGCCTTTACATGCACATGAACTTTATGGCATCCCAGTCTTAGTCCATAGGGTCCAATATTGAGTTGGCCCACTGTTTGCAGCCATAACAGCTTCAACTCGTCTGGGAAGGCTGTCCACAAGGTGTAGGAGTGTCTATTGGAATGTTTGACCATTCTTCCAGAAGCACATTTGTGAGGTCAGGCACTGATGTTGGATGAGAAGGCCTGGCTGGCAGTCTTCATTCAAATTCATCTCAAAGGTGTTCTATTGGTTTGAGGTCAGGACTCTGTGTAGGCCAGTCAAGTTCCCCCCCCTTCTGAACCGTAACAGGCTACATGCCCTCAACATGGGGAGTATGGGTGCTTTGGGAGAGGGGGGCTTTGCCCCCCCCCACCTCAAAGCACCGTGTCCACATGTTGATAGGGACAAGAGGCTCTTCCCCACAAGCCTGGCCGGTGCTTGTGGGGGTCTGCGGGTGGGGGGGCTTATCGGAATCTGGAAGCCCCCTTAAATAAGGGGGCCTCCAGATCCCACCCCCGCATGTGAATAGGTTTGGGGTACCCCCATCCATTCACCAAAAAAGGAGTGCAGTGTAAAAAAAACAAGAGGCAGTTTTTGACAAGTCCTTTATTTTGTAAAATAGCTCTTTTCTTCTTTCTTTTTTTGTCCTCCATCTTCTCCTAGGCCAGTCCTTCTTCTAGTCTTCTGCTTCTTCTTTTAGTCTTCTTGCTTCCTCTCTTCGTCTTCAATCTTCAATCTTCATCTTCTTTCACTGCCGCCGCTCTCTCCGCTGCGGCAGTCCGGCCCCTGCTCGTCTCGCATAATGTGCGGTCTTCACAATGACAGTTCTTTTATAAGAAGGGGGGGGCACCTGGTGACATAAATGGGTGACCCGCCCTGTCTGACATCACATGACGTCAGAAGGAGGCGAGTTCACTCAGTTACGTCACTGGGTGGTCCCGCCCCTTCTTATAAATGTAATGTCATCGTGAAGTCCGCCCATTCTGGGAGACCATTCAGGAGCCGGACTGCAGCAGTCGAGAGAGTGGCGGCAGTGAAAGAAGATGAAGATTGAAGATGAAGAGAGGAAGCAAGAAGACTAAAAGAAGAAGCAGAAGACCAGAAGAAGGACCAGGCCAGGAGAAGATGGAGGACGAGAGAAGAAAAGAGCTATTTTACAAAATAAAGGATATGTCAAAAACTGCCTCTTGTTTTTTTTACACTCCACTCCTTTTTTGGTGAATGGGTAGGGGTACAATGTACCCCATACCTATTCACATGGGGGGGGGGTCGGGATCTGGGGGCCCCCTTATTAAAGGGGGTTTCCAGATTCTGATAAGCCCCCTGCCCGCAGCCTCCCACAACAACCGGCCAGGGTTGTGGGGATGAGGCCCTTCTCCCCATCAACATGGGGACAAGGTGCTTTGGGGGTGACCTCAAAGCATCCTCCCCATGTTGAGGGCATGTGGCCTGGTATAGTTCGGAGGGGGGGGGGCGCTCGCTTGTCCCCACCCTCTCCTGCCATGCCAGGGCTGCGTGCTCGGTTAAGGGTATGGTTTGGATTTTCGGGGGGCCCCACATCATTTTTTTAAAATTTTGGCACAGGGTTCCCCTTAATTTCCATACCTAACCTGAAGGGCCTGGTTTGGATTTTGGGGGGAACCTTACATCATTTTTTAAAAAAATTTGGCATGGGGTTCCTCTTAAATTCCATACCAGACCTGAAGGGCCTGGCTTTGATTTTGGGGAGAACCCAACGTCGTTTTTTTTTAAATATTGGCGCGGGCCCTGCTGTTGTAAATTAGTTTAAAAATTGTGATAAAATCCCCCAGTCAAACAGGTTGCGATAAATTGGGCCTTGGGTGCTTGCGGTGCCAGAACACTGTAACTCCTTGCAGTTACTCTTGTTGGATGGAGGAACTGGGCCTGATGTTGTAAATTAGTTTACAAATTGTGACGAAAGCCCCAGTCAAGCAGGTGGCAAAAAATTGGGCCTTGGGTGTTGGCGGTGCCAGAACACTGTAACCCCTTGCAGTTACTCTTGTTGGATGGAGGAACTGGGCCTGATTTGCAAATTCATTTTAAAAATAGTGACGAAAGCCCCCAGTCAAATAGGTGGCAAAAAATTGGGCCTTGGGTGTTGGCGGTGCCAGAACACTGTAACCCCTTGCAGTTACTCTTGTTGGATGGAGGAACTGGGCCTGATGTTGCAAATTAATTTAACTACTTGCTTACTGGGCACCCCAACCCCCCTCCTGCCCAGACCAATTTTCAGCTTTCAATGCGCTCACATTTTGAATGACAATTACTCAGTCATGCAACACTGTACCCATATGATTTTCTTTGTCCTTTTTTTTCATACAAATAGAGCTTTCTTTTGGTGGTATTTAATCACTTCTGTGTTCTTTATTTTTTGCGCTATAAATGAAAAAAATGAAGTTTTTGAAAAGACGCATTTTTCTTCGTTTTTGTTATAAAATTTTGCAAAATTAGTAATTTATCTTCAAATACTTTGCCCACAATTTATACTGTTACATATCTTTGGTAAAACTAACACAAATTAGTGTATATTATTTGGTCTTTGTGAAAGTTAGAGAGTCTACAACCTATGGTGCAAATAACTGAAAATTGATCACACCTGATGTAATGACGGCCTATCTCATTTCTTGAGACCCTAAGAGCCGGTTCACACTGAGGCGACTTGTCAGGCGACTTGAGTCGTCTCCATGCAGTGTAATGGAACCGTTCTAATAGGAGCGACTCAGGTCGCTCCGACTTAGAAAAAGGTTCCTGCACTATTTTCAGGGCGACCGCAGCGCGACTTGCATTGACTTCTATGGATAGAAGTCTCCTGGCAAGCCGCGTTGAGGTCGCCTCAAGCGGAGACGACTTGCTTCACCCTGCAAGTCGTGCCGCTCCAGTGTGAACCAGCTCTAACAAGCCAGCAAAGTAGAAATACCCCCCAAATTACCCCTTTTTGGAAAGTAGACATTTCAAGGTATCTAATAAGTGGCATGGTGAGTTTTATGAAGTGTGTCATTCTTTCCCACAATTCTTTGCAAAATGAAGATTTTTTTTTCAACTAAATTGTCATTGTAACAGGTTATTTCTCTCACATGGCATATGCATACCTCAAATTACACCCCAAAACACATTCTACTACTCCTCCTGAATATTGTGATACCACATGTGTGGGACATTTTTACAGCCTGGCCACAGAGAGGCCCAACATTGAACTAGCACCTTCAGGCGTTTTAGAAACATAAATTACACATCTCATTTCTCAACTACCTATTACATTGTTGAAGGCCCTGGAGCACCAGGACAATGGAAACGCCCACAAAATTACCCCATTTTGGAACGCTTACACCCCAAGGTATAATCTATGAGGCATAATGAGTCTTTTGAACGGTTCATTTTTTTCCAGAAGTTTTTGGAAAATGTGGGAAAAAAATGAAAATGCATTTTTTTACACAAAGTTGTCCATTTATAAGGTATTTCCAACACATAGCATGTATATAGCAAAAATTACACCCCAAAATACATTCTGCTACTCCTCTTGAGTATGGCGATACCACATGTGTGAGACTTTAACACAGCCTGGCTACATACAGAGGCCCAAAATACAAGGAAGACCGTCAGGTGTTCTAAGGACACATAGCATGCACATACCAAGAATTACACCCCAAAATACATTCGGCTGAGTAAAGGGTAAATAAAAGATTACCTGTGGTTTTAGTATTGCAGTTGTCCACAGGAGGATAGCACTGGTCCAGGCAGCAGGCAGGGATTTGGTCAGCTACAGCGAACACAATTGTCCAGGCACCCGGCAGTGAACGCAATTGTCCAGGCAGTCAAGGCAGAGATATTGTCAACAGTGCCAAAATATTGGTCCCGGTAGTAGGACAGGGAACGCAATTGTTCAGGCAACAGGCAGGAATACTGTCCACAGTACAGGCAGGGATACTGTCCATATACAGTCCACGGTCAGTGCAGGCAGAGATATTGTCAACAGTGTAAAAATATTGGTCCTGGTAGTAGGACAGCAAACGCAATTGTCCAGGCAACAGGCATGAATACTGTCCATAGTCAGTACAGGCAGCAGGCAAGGACACTGTCCATATACAGTCCAAAATCAGTGCAGACAGAGATTTTGTCAACAGTGCCATATGATCTCTGTCTAATGCAGGGAGCGTAATATTACTTAATATTACTTAAGAATTGAGGAGGGGATAAGGAGGGGTCTCTGACTTGTAGAGATCAGTATAAAAGTGTGAAACAAGGCCATGATTTTCTGCGGGTTTTGCGTGATGACCCCCGAGGGATCCCTTACTTTCGGGAAGGTAAGAGAACGCAACTTCGGGGACAGTCACGAAGCTAATTTAGGGCCTATCCGGTCCTTCTGGAGATAAAAGTGGGCGTTGGCCCATTGGATCTGTCTCTCTGCTTGAGATGTCAGAGCCAGGTTGAGGGCCGCTGTACTTGCTTCCAGTTTGGCTCGGGACTGAGGAGTGGGGTTTTTCTTATGAGCCCTAGCTAGGTCGTAGAAGCCCTGTTCATGCTTAACTATATCACTCTGTCTTTCCTTTTTGAGTTTGGCCGATAATTGGATGATCTTACCCCGAATTGCAGTTTTGTGAGCCGCCCATAGTGTCATTCGTGAGACTTCCTCTCCCACATTTAATTTAAAATATTCCTTAAAGAGGAAGTAAACCCTGTAAATTAGAAACATAAGGGGCTACTATGCATCGCATAGTAACCCATTATGTGCCACTTACCTGCAAATGAGTCCAGCGCTGTCCCCTGTGCTGGCGGCGTCCATCTTCAGCCCCTCTTCCTTCCGGCTCAGGCTCTGTGACTGGCCGGAGTCGCATGAATTTCGGGTTATATTGGGCAGGGAAATGGGTTTTTTGGAGAACCTCCAGGTGCTGAGAGTGAGCGGAGTGGAAATATTTCCTGCGCTTCAGGGGGGAATTTAAGCCCCGGACATTATGGGACGCCAATTGCAGCGTGGCTAAGTGTTTAGGTGAGTGGGCATTTCGGAATGAAAGAGGAATATGCATCATTGAGGGACCACTCACCCGATCCCGGCAGAGAGACGAGGATGGGGAAGCCTCCCCCAATGGGGAGGACCAAAGCTTTCCCATGTCCATCCAGATGAAGACTTTCTGGCACCTAGAGAGAGAAAAAAAAGGAAAAGGGAGAAAGAGGAGAAAAACAGGAATCAAGAACAGTTAAGAGAGAAAGAAGGGGGCGACGACCCTTGGCCGTCGCATCCCTCAATGTCCGGGGGACGGAAGCCAGGAGAACGGCGTCCGCACCCCCAAGGTGAACCCAAAACCTCCGCCCAAACAGCAGAGTGAATTCTGCTCCAAGGTGAGCCATGGATTGGCCTCCAGAAGCAGAAGGAAGCGCATGTCAACTGACCCATCCCTATCACAGCCCAATGCGAATTATACATTATATGCAAATGCCCCCAACCAGACAGAGCAACAGAGCTAAAAACTGAAACATCATGTACCCCGAACCCTCCCCAGGGGGGAGGATGGACTGGGGACGGGAGCGCAGGGAGGAGGGGGTACCCAGTGTGGGCTACCCCCACTGCCCCGCCCCCCCCACGCCCCCGGGCCAACGTAATAAGGCCTGGATCACCAGCTCCCCCCAAGACCCACAGCAATCCAGGCAGACAATCAGAACGAGGGGCGTGGAGAGCTCGATGGGCCCTGTCCAATTCCAGTCTGTGATCCGGAATATCAGGGACTAATTCTTTGATGAAGGAGCAGACTGTATTTTGAATATCCGTAATGGATTCCGGATGATCTTGTAGGTCTTGGATGCGAGCTGTATTTTGGTTCGCGCTAGCTATTGTTTGGTCTGTCTTGTGTTCTATGGCATCGATCCTGGAACCCAGGTTCTGAAGGTCCGTCTGGTTGCTGGAGGTTATTTGGAAAGCCGTCTGGGCAAGGCCTTTGGAGAGCATTTTGGAAAAGGTTTCCATCATAAACCTTAATTCGGAATGCAAAGTCAGAGAGGGAGACTCCAAGACTCCCAAAGTGTTCGGAACAGGAGCCCGGTCCCCATTCGGGGAAGCGAATATCTCATCCAGAGTCCTCTCCAGGAGGGAAATTGTGGAGGCCGGCGATGGGACCTGGGGGTTGATGAGCTCGGGGACAGGAGGTCCTGGGTTAGGGAGAATATGCGAACCCCCCTCTGCCCCAGCTTCCATATCCTCTGTAGTGTCCTTTTGGCCAGGTTGAGTGCCAGGGGGCACCTGAGGGTTTTTGGAGGGCTTATTAGTAAATCCCTGGTGCTTAGACAGGTCCCTTCTAACAGCTGCTGTATACATGGTTCGAGATCCGGGGATGTAGCCCCCGCTACGTGAAAGGAAAGGGGGGTCTCCATCCCAGGCCGCAGTAGTGGATAAAACGGGGACCAGTGGTGGTAGATGAGCAGGCAGATGGCCAAGGGAATGAACAACAAGGTGGGGGCCCCTAGAGATTCTTCACCCCCTACAAGATGGAGCTCACTGTGAACCAGCTTGGAGAGCCGCACAGTCCTTAATACTGGATGGGGGCTTGGGCCTGGCAACCCCTGTGACCTGAATTGCAATACCTGGCCACCTCTGTATCCTGATTTGCAATGCCGGTCCCCTGCTGCCCAGCTCAGAGAGGAAAGTGGCTGGGGGAGGTTAAGATCCCACTATGTCCTGAGGCTAAAGAAGGAGGGGGTCCCCTGAAGCTGTGGCAGTGGCGAGATACAGGGAGAACTCCCGGGCTTTTGTAGGCCGCAACCACGGACTCGCCTCAAGGCCTGATCCCTTCTCCTTAATGTGGGCCGGGTGGCTCCAGGCAGCATTCAGTGCAGCTCGGGGGGGCTCATGCGGAGACCCCCACCCTGTATTAAATGAAGGGGAGATCTCGCTTACAGGCAGCGACACTACCGCATATCCTTAGGGCACATCCGCGGCCTCGCTTACCGGCCGTGTCCGGCGGTACCCTCCCACGCTGTCCGAGCAGGGCTGCAGGTCTTCAAGGGGCTCAAACGGGGACCTCTGATGTCTAGAGCTCCTGCCCAGAGGGGGCATGGCCCTAGCAAAGGCTGCAAAAGGGCTTAGAGGAGGTGGGGTGGAGAAGCACGAGGCACTAGATGAGAAAGATAGATCATCACAGAAGGAGTGGGAAACACTGGATTGTCTTGCTTTTATTATTCACATTCAATATAGATTGATTTACTAAACATCACAGAAGACTTTGATATAACACTATTGGACTTTCAGGTGTTATTATTATTATTTTTCAGCTTTGTAATTTGTTGCGCTGCACTGGCTTTATTTGTTATTTTGAGATAAGTGTTGTGAAATCGCTCTACAGTGTACAGCCAGCAACAACTGTAGGTACACCATTTATTTTATTATAGAGTTTTAGGGCATATGTGTTTGCACTGACTGTATATAGAGAGTTTCTTTATATATATATATACACTATATTACCAAAACTATTGGAACACCTACCTTACATGCACATGGACTTTGGCATCCCAGTCTTAGTCCGTAGGGTTCAATATTGAGTTGGTCCACCCTTTGTAGCTATAACAGCTTCAACTCTTCTGGGAAGGCTGTCCACAAGGTTTAGCAGTGTGCCTATGGGAATATTTGACCATTCTTCCAGAAGCGCATTTCTGAGGTCAGGCGCTGATGCTGGATGAGAAGGCCTGGCTAGCAGTCGCCACTCTAATTCATCCCAAAGGTGTTCTATCGGGTTGAGGTCAGGACCTTGTAAGACCGGTCAAGTTCTTTCACCCCAAACTCGCTCATCCATGTCTTTATGGACCTTGCTTTGTGCACTGGTCCAAATCATTTGGTGGAGGGGGGATTATGGCGTGGGGTTGTTTCTCAGGGGTTGGGCTTGGCCCCTTAGTTCCAGTGAAGGAAACACTTAAGGCGTCAGCGTACCAAGACATTTTAGACAATTTCATGCTCCCAACTTTGTGGGAACAGTTTGGGGAGGGCCCCTTCCTGTTACAAAATGACTGTGCACCAGTGCACAAAGCAAGGTCCATAAAGACATGGATGAGTGAGATTGGGGTGGAGGAACTTGACTGGTCTGCACAGATTCCTGACCTCAACCCGATAGAGCACCTTTGGAATGAATTTGAGCGGAGACTGCGAGCCAGGCCTTCTTGTCCAACATCAGTTCCTGACCTCACAAATGCGCTTCTGGAAGAATGGTCAAACGTTCCCATAGACACAGTCCTAAACCTTTTGGACAGCCTTCCCAGAAGAGTTGAAGCTGTTATAGCTGCAAAGGGTGGGCCAACTCAATATTGAACCCTACGGACTAAGACTCGGATGCCATTAAATTTCATATGCGCGTAAAGGCAGGCATCCCAATACAATAACATCTAACTTATGCCTATTTATAAAAACTTTATTTGCATGATCCCTTTAAAATGCACTTACAGAATAAAACCACATAACATACTTTTGGTAATATAGTATGTATATATATATCATTTATTAGAAATTGTAGAAAAAAACACAAAATATTACAATAGGCAACTTTTTCACTATACAGAAAAAAATGATCCTACCTCTTATGAAACATTGACCACTTAATTCATAGTACTCTATTAACATCCTACTTTTTGTTGAAGCATTTCTCTCCTATCTTTCACTGACAGACGCAGCACATCATAACGTGTGGGGTTTATGCTCGTCCCACTAGGAGTTAACTAGGCAGGGAAAAGAAACAGCTGGCCCCTCCCATGGGGGCCGTCCTCTCTTCCTACATAAACCCCCTTATAGCATAGCTGTTCAGTTTCAATGCCTAGTTTGCAAGGAGTTGACCTGGCTTCCCTTCAGGGGAATTGCGGTCCTGTTTGTGACCATTTTTTATTTTAATTTCTTTTACTTTTTTGTTTTCTATCAAGCAATTGATCTGCTATCAAGAAGCCGGTCGGGGCATAGAGAGTCCTTGGGCTCTGTACTTTCCTCGACCTGGCCAACCAATGCGAGCCAGTCCCGACGTATGGGGACCCGCCGCATCATGCCCGTTCCGTGCGGGCGGCCGGGGGTGACCCCCCCTTGTGCCCACTCCTGGATGCGATTCGGGAAGGGCGATTTTCTGGCCCGCAGCATACCGCCTAAGAGGGAGCGGAAGGTCTGCGACTGCGTGGCTACCTGCGGCGTTCGTCAGAGTGGTGAGTGAGAGTTCCTGCCTTTCCCCCCTTTTTAGGGGCAGAAAGGGGGACCGACGGCGGCAAAACTAAAAAAAAAAAATTTCTTGCTGGGTAGCCACTGGTGGGACGCGTGGAGCTCCCGTTCATCCCCCGCACTCCCCCCCTGTCCTCCCCCGCACCGCACCGATCGTCTGGGAGCTTCAAATTGATTTTTCGCCGCCATGCGGTGATCAGCCTACATTTTGGGCCTATGGGGCTTTCCCTCTAGCACTCAGAGCAGCCATTTGCGGTACTGCACATTCCCTGAAGGTGTGTTCTGGCCTCTAGTGTTTAACGGTGGCCATTTTGACTGCATGCTCTGCAAATACACGTGTCTGCAGCATCTCCCTTCTCTGTGGAACGGTGGTGATCAGACGGCACAGCTCCTCTGACGATCCATCCAAAAACAGGCAGCGGAACAGCAAGTATAGCTGGGCTCCCTGTGGGTGCTGGTGGTGGTGGGTGCAGTCCTCCTGGGTTCCCTGGTGCACTGTGGGGTGTTGGTGTGCGGCAGTGTGGGGGTGCCTCATTCTCCTTAGTCTCCCTGTGTGTCACTAAGAGCCTTTTCTGGGAAGAAAGCAATGGCAGATTACTCTGCTGAACCTGCTGAGGAAGCGCAATCTGCGCAAGGAGCATTTTTGGACCAGCTGCGGGCGGTCTTTAGCGAATTTCTCCCTCGGGCGGAGGTCGCCCAACAGGTCCCCAAGAAGCGTCCCCCTCCTCCTCATTATTCATCAGGGGAGGATTCTGAGCCGGAAGTGGCCTCAGGGGTCTCAGGGACCCCAGCGGACTTATCCGATGGGGAACTGGGCCCATCGGACGGCGAGGGGGATCAGGGGGCGGCGGCTGCGCGCGAAAAAGCGTTGGTGGCTACCATTATCGCTGACATTCGCACTAAGCTGCAGCTGGATCAGGATGGCGAATCGCGGTCTGCTGCGTATGTGTGTGGGTCCTCTAGGCCCCCTAGGGCCCCCAAGGCTTATCCCTACAATGACTTTTTTGATAATTTTCTTTATCGTGAATGGCAGTGTCCACAGCACTCTTCTTTGCTGTCAAAACGGTTCGCTACTCGCTATCCCTTTGAGGAAAGCTTTTTTAAAAAAATGTGAATCGCCTGTGGTGGACCCACCGATAGCACGCCTTAGTAAGGCGACGACCATTCCTCTGGAATAGAAAAACAGAGGCGCTTTTAAAGTCGCTGTTCCTGGTGGCAGGTTCCGCTGTGTGACCAGCCTTGGCATCCGCCATGGCGGCACGACATTTATACGAGTGTATGGAAGAGCTCCTGAAGGACCTGGAAGATGGTTGCCTGATGGATGCGCCACAGAAGGCTGAGTTTTTACTCCAAGGGTTCAAGTACCTTTGTGATGCGGCCGTTGATTTACTGCCGATGTTGTCCAGAATAACGATATTTGCCGTAATACTTAGACGGATACTTTGGTTGCGTTCTTGGTCCGGTGACCACGCTTCCAAGAAAGGTCTGGCTGACCTCCCTTTTCAAGGTGGACGTCTATTTGGCCCACGTTTGGATTGTTAGAGGATTGGAGATTATTAAGGACTTAATGGGAGGTAAGAGTACCTTCCTTCCAGAGCCCCGCAGGCGTGAGTCTCGCCGTAGATAGGGGCCCCCTCCTTCGGGACAGAAGAAGTTTCGAGGGTTCTACTTGAAAGAAAGGGGGGGTTCGGCCCGTACT
Organism: Glandirana rugosa; assembly: GCA_018402905.1. NCBI lineage: Eukaryota > Metazoa > Chordata > Amphibia > Anura > Ranidae > Glandirana > Glandirana rugosa. The sequence continues at coordinate 85,396 of BLSH010472881.1, read as the reverse complement.
GGACCTGAAGGCCCTGAACCGGTATGTCAGGGCACGGAAATTCCGGATGGAATCTGTCCGCTCGGTCGTGGCCGCCCTTCATCAGGGGGAATTTTTGGCGTCCCTGGACATCAGGGATGCGTACCTCCATGTAACCATTCATCCACGCCATCAGCGCTTCCTGCACTTTGCGGTGGGAGACCTCCATTTTCAATTTGTGGCACTCCCCTTCGGCCTGACCTCAGCACCTCGAGTCTTCACAAAATTGCTAGCCCCGGTGTTGGCGTTGCTACGACAGAGAGGCATTGCGGTAGTGGCATACCTGGACGATCTGCTCCTGCGGGCGGAGTCTGCCTCGGCTCTGGAGGAGAATGTGGGTATCACAATGACCTCACTGCTGGACTTCGGCTGGTTACTGAACCTACAGAAGTCATCGGTGTCTCCATCCCGTCGCCTGGAATATCTGGGTCTAATTCTGGACACAGAGCAGGCAAAGGTTTTCCTCCCTCTGGCCAAGTTGCTGTGTCTGCAGTCAGCAGTGCGCACCCTTTTATCGCACCGTCATTCTTCATTACGGTTCTGTATGCGGGTGCTGGGACTCATGGTCTCGTTGTTCGAGGCGATACCTTTCACCCAGAGTCACACTCGTCTCCTTCAGTGAGCGATTCTGGCTCGGTGGGACAGGTCCCCTCGGTCGTTGGACCTTCTGATCCGTCTGAGCTCCCAGACCAGGGTGTCTCTGACCTGGTGGCTTCGGGACTCGGCCCTAACTCAGGGGAAGACGTTCCTGCCTCTTCAGTGGGTGATCATCACCACGGATGCCAGCCTTTTGGGCTGGGGAGGGATCCTGGGGCATCTATCTGCCCAGGGTCGTTGGTCGGCACAGGAAGCCCGCCTCCCCATCAACGTTCTGGAGCTGAGGGCAATCAGATTGTGCCTTTTCCACTGGAAAGGGAGATTGCAGGGTCGTCCGATTCAAATTCAATCGGACAATGCCACAGCAGTGGCGTATGTGAACCATCAGGGCGGCACAAGGAGTTCAGCAGCTGCAGCGGAGGCAGCTCTGATACTGCGTTGGGTGGTCTCAGCCATTTACGTTCCAGGGGTGGAGAACTGGCAGGCAGACTTTCTCAGTCGCCAGATGCTGGACCAGGGAGAGTGGTCCCTCCACTCGGAGGTGTTCAAGCAAATTTGCTGCAGATGGGGGACGCCGGACGTGGATCTCATGGTGTCTCGATTCAATCACAAGGTGGAGACCTTTGTGTCCAGAACGAATGATCCGTTGGCAGTGGCCACGGACGCTCTGGTGGCCCCCTGGAGCCGTTATCATCTTCTGTACGCCTTCCCTCCGATAAGACTGCTTCCACGATTGATATGCAGGATAGAGGCGGAGGGGATACCAATTATCCTGGTGGCTCCAGATTGGCCTCGGCGCACTTGGTACGCCGACGTGGTACAAATGGTGGCAGACGCCCCTTGGCGGCTCCCGCTGCAAGACGATCTTCTGTCTCAGGGGCCCATCTTACAGCCTGCTTTACCCTCGCTGGCTTTGACGGCTTGGCTATTGAGTCCCAGGTGCTAAGGGACAGGGGAGTCGCAGACTCTGTAATCCCTACTTTGTTAAAAGCTCGCAAGTGTACTTCTCGCAAGATTTATCACCGCACCTGGAAGGCTTACATAGCTTGGTGTGAGGTGGAGGGTCATAACCCTCGCTCTTATGTCGTGTCTAGGGTCCTGACTTTTTTGCAACAGGGCCTGAACAAAAAACTGGCTTTGAGTACTCTCAAGGGCCAGATATCGGCTCTGGCAATTTTCTTTCAGAGACCTTTAGCTTCGCACTCATTAATTCATACCTTAGTACAGGGTCTGCGACATGTGGCACCTCGGGTGAGGACTCCGATGGCTCCGTGGGATCTGAAATTGGTGCTTTCTGTTTTTCAGAAACCACCTTATGAGAATATCAGGGAGATTTCCTTACAACTGCTGTCGCAGAAGGTGGCCTTTTTAGTTGCCATCACTTCCGCCAGATGGGTGTCGGAATTGGCAGCACTATCGTGCAAGTCTCCCTACTGCATAAGGATAAGGCGGTCTTGCGACCCTCTCCTTCCTTCCTTCCGAAGGTGGTCTCTTCTTTTTTCACATTAATGAAGATATTGTTCTGCCTTCATTGTGCCCTCGCCCATCGCACCCAAAGGAGTTTGAGTTGCATGCTTTGAACATGGTGAGGGCCTTACGAGTGTACTTGGCTGCTACAGCTTCTTTTCGAAAAGCTGATGCCTTGTTTGTACTGCCAGAGGGCCGTGCAAAGGATTGGCGGCCTCGTCGGCTACGATTTCTCATTGGATTAGAAAAACCGTGACCCACGCATATTCTGTTCGGGGCAAGGTTCCCCCTTTTCCAGTCACGGCTCATTCTACCCGAGCTGTTAGCACTTCCTGGGCTTTCAGACACCAGGCCTCGGTGTCACAGGTATGCAAGGCGGCCACTTGGGCCTCAGTTCACACTTTCACTAAGTTTAATAAAGTTGATGTGTTTGCATCTTCGGATGCTGCTTTTGGCCGCAAAGTTTTTCAGGCGGCAGTGTAGGCGCGTCTGGCGCCTCCTTAGAGGTTCAGTTGGGTACTGTTGTTAGCGTTTACCCACCCCTCTTTTTGACACAGCTTGGGGACGTCCCCACACGTTATGATAAGCTGCGTCTGTCAGTGAACAATAGGAGAAAAAGGGATTTTATTAAAACTTACCGTAAAATCCTTTTCTCCGAGTTCACTGACAGACGCAGCTCCCACCCCTCGGTGCTCTGTTCAGGTACGGCTTGTGTACGAACTGAAGAGCTATGCTGTGAGGGGGTTTGATGTAGGAAGAGAGGATGGCCCCCATGGGAGGGGCCAGCTGTTTCTTTTCCCTGCCTAGTTAACTGGGAGCGTGACGCTGGCGGGAAATCGGATGGCGGCGCCTATATAAGGTGCCACCGATCATGGCAATGGACATCTCCGGCACGCTGCATTCACAACTTTTCACCTCAGTTTTGGTTCCTGGTCTGCACAATACCACAGGTAATACACATGGTCATGCTTTCCTGCTCACCTTCATCCTTTCCACCTCCCCCTCAGTGGGGGGCTGATTCCTCCATTTCTAATTTCCATCACTCAATTCCTTCCTCATCTCTTCTCTCCCTCCAGCCTCCCTTCCTTCCCTCTCTTTCTATTTTTCCTCTCCTTCATCTATTTTCCCCCCTTAGTTTCTACTATTCCCATTCCTCCTCATTCCACACCACACCATCTATCACCACCCTCATACCCACATGGCCCTCCACCTACCATTACCCACATTCCCTTTTCTACACATTTGGATAGTGATTCCCATCACACACTTAATTGTTATTGCCATCACCATTTATAGGTACATCATGCTGGAGATTGTCCCTTTCCGTGATTGGTGTCTTTCCTGGCGTTTGTCGCCGCCACACTTCCCGCCTCAGCTCCCTGACAGGGTGTTCCCAGACGTCTGGTGTGTGCCCCGATGGTATACCGCCTTAACACGGACATGGTAGGCGATATTCATGAGACCTCTACCCTTGTTGGGGGGTGGGGTTCACCCCTCATTTGGTCTCTATGATATACAACAGTTAATATTTATTTATTTTTTTTTTTTACTTCTATTCTAGATGACATACAAGCATGCTCCTGATGAGTGATTTTAGATCAAGAAACGCATAGAGCTTCCACATGCTTACTATGTTATATTCCAGTATTTTTTTAAATTATAGAGGCTATTACCTTATGGGGTACCCCCAAAAAAAGCCATGATAGTGCACAGAATATTATCTGTGTACGACCAATTGTATGTTATATACGCTAATGGATGGTTTGGGGAATTTCATTAATATATATATTTTTATCTTTTATGAATTCAGTATCGCAATATATTTATTTTATACTGTATAATCATGTTGTTGTGGTAATTTATACTGTACAATCATGTTATTATTTCTAACATTGATTTATGTAATATATTTATTTATATTGTTATGAATTCTTTAATAAAAATACTTTAATCATGATCCATCCTTATATATTTTACCACCACATGTGTCATTTAAAGTCCCAATTTCTTCGTTTTGTTTGTTAATCAAGAACTGGGTAGATCCACCCCTTTTTCCTGCAGTCGAGGATAGCTTGCACTTCGAATTCTTCCTCACCATCCACAAAGATGGGCTCAGGCGGGGCCGACTTCCAACCCGGGAAGCAGTCCTGGGTTACAGGCTTCAAAAAGGTAACGTGAAATACCGGGTGCACCCCGTTGATCTTTCTTTTCATGGGGAATGGCCCGATGAACCTTGGGCCCAACTTCCTAGAAGGGCATGACAACCTCAGGTTCTTGGTTGCTAACCATACTCGGTCACCTGGTTGCAGGTCCAATTCCCCATGTCTCCCCTTGTCGAATGCCCTCTTGTTGCACTTCTATGTCTGAGCTAGGGTTTCTTGTAGCACCTTGTTGTTCCTTGTCAGGAACTCTACCGTCTTCTGTACAGCAGGTACTTCGCTTTCTGGAACCAGGTTAGTTATAAAGGTAGGGTGGTACCCCAGATTCGCCCAGAATGGGGATTGCTTGGTGGCTGAATGCTCGGTATTGTTGTACGCAAATTCAGCCATAGGTAACAACGAGACCTAGTCATCCTGAGCAAAAGAAGAGTAGCAGCGGATGTACTGCTCTAGGGTCTGGTTAGTCCTCTCTGTCTGACCATTTGACTGGGGGTGATACGCAGGGGGGAATGCCAGCTCAATGTTCAATGCGGAACACAGGGCTTTCCAGACCCGGGAAGTGAACTGCACCCCACGATCTGAGACAATGTTGATAGGGAGCCCATGCAGTCGGACCACTTCCTTGATAAATGTCCCTGCTGTCTCAGTTGCGGTGGGGGTGCCCTTCATCGGGATGAAGTGGGCCATCTTAGTAAGACGAACCACAATTACAAAAATGGAATTGAATCCTTTAGATGGGGGTAACTCCACTACGAAATCAATCGATATGTGAGACCATGGCCATTCGGGGATGGGCAGCGGGTTTAACAGACCCCATGCTTTTGCCCGGCTGGTCTTGTGTTGGGCACAGACCAGACAATCACTGATGTATTTCCGACAGTCCTTGTCAGCGGAAGGCCACCAAAAGGAGTGCAACAACAGTTCCGCAGTCTTACGACCACCAAAATGACCGGCCAATTGGTGGTCGTGACAAAGTTCCAGCACTGTTAAACACTGCTGTTCCGGGATAAAGAGTTTATCTTTGAACCACCACAGTCCATCTTTTATTACCAGTCTGGGATCAGGAGACATGGTTGATCTGGCCAAGGATCGTTTAACCTGAGACAGCAAATCTTTCTGTAGTAGCAAGAAATTCCAGGACGGGAGGATGGTATCTGATGGCGTGGAGTGGCCAGGCTCACTGAACATCCTGGACAAAGCGTCTGGCTTCACGTTCTTCGACCCAGGCCTGTAAGTAATATGCAGGTTAAAATGAGAGAAGAAAAGAGCCTATCGTGCCTGGCGTGGTCTCAGTCTTTTAGCTGTGCGCAGGTACTCTAGGTTCTTATGGTTGGTGAATACCATGACAGGGTGTAGAGCTCCTTCCAGCAGATACCGCCATTCCTCCAGGATTTGTTTGCCAGAAGTTCCCGGTCTCCCACATCGTAATTCTTCTCTGGCGCTGTAAGTTTGCAGGAGAAGAGGGCGATGGGGTGGATCGAGGCCTTTGGACCCCCATCTCTGGGATAGGACTGCTCCCACTGTTGTCTCTGAAGCATCCACCTCCAGAATGTAAGGCAGAGCTGAATCCGGGTGTTTAAAAACAGGTGCTGTAGTAAACAGTTCTTTGAGTTTCAGAAAGGCAATTTGAGCCTCAGGGGACCAGTGGAAACGGGAACCCTGTTTAGTGAGTTGGGTGATGGGTGCGATCACCGCAGAAAATCCTCTAATATACTTCCTGTAGAAGTTGGCAAAACCGATGAACCGTTGGACTCCTTTATTGTCAATAGGAGCTGGCCAATCCAATTGCTGAGACCTTCTGGGGATCCATGGTTACTGCGGTGACTGAGATGTCGAAGCCCAGGAATGAAATTCTGGAGCACTCAAAAGCACACTTTTCAGCCTTAGGATAAAGTCCATGCTGACGTAGACGTTGTACGTGCCTGCGATGTTCTTCCAGAGAGGCCGAAAAGATGAGAATGTCATCAAGGTAAATGGTGACGAACTGATCCAAGTAGTCACGAAACACATCATTTACTTGGTTCTGGAAAGTAGCTGGAGCATTGCAGAGCCCAAAGGGCATCACCAAATATTCAAAGTGACCGAAGCGCGTCCGGAAGGCAGTCTTCCACTCGTCGCCCTCCTGGATGCAGATGAGGTTATAGGCTCTGCGAAGATCCAGTTTGGAAAACACGGCAGCTATTCCTAGTCTTTGAAATAACTCAGGGACCAGTGGCAAAGGGTACCAGTTCTTAATGGTAATTTTATTAAGGTCCCGATAGTCTATGCAGGGTCAGAGATTGTGGTCTTTCTTCTCCACAAAGAATATTCCAGCTCCTGCAGGAGAAGTGGAGGGCCGAATGAACCCTTTCTGAAGGTTATCGTCCAGATAAGCCTTGAGGGCTTTCAGTTCAAGCTCAGAAAGCGGGTAGATTCGGCCAAAGGGTACTTCTGCCCCTGGTAGCAGCTCTATCGGGCAGTCGTACGACCTGTGAGGTGGGAGAACATATGCCCCTTTCTTGCTGAACACATACAGAAACTCATGGTAGACAGATGGAACAGCAAGACGGGTTTCAGGATCAGAATCAGAGTCCAGACAGAGCACTGAAGAGGGGGATTCCAGAGCTGGTGACAGACAGTTGTGTTGACAGTACGAGGAGAGAAACTGAACTTCTCCAGAGCACCAATCAATGGTGGGGCAGTGTGCCCGGAGCCATGGCAGACCCAAAATGACTTGGAAAAGAGGGGACGTTATGGCGTCCAATGACAGGTGTTCCAGGTGTCCGCCTGCTGTCCAGGCAAGAAGAGGAACTGTCTCATGGGTGACTGCTCCGGATTTTATGGTGGACCCATCAGCCAAGCGGATGGCCATCCGACGGGTCTTGAGTGTGATCTGGTGCTGAGCTGCAAAGGCCAGATCAATGAAGCAGCTACAGGCTCTGGAGTCCAGGATAGCTGGGACCTGGAGATTCCCATCAGGGAGCTGGATATGCAGTGGCATGACAAGTTGGTTGGAAGGGTCAGACAAAGATAATAGTTCTCCAGGGTTAGAGCAGAGCCTGCTCCCCTGTTCAACCAGAGAGGACCTGACAAGATGTCCGGGGCCACCACAATAGAGACAGAGGTCGTGGGTCAGGCGTCTGTGTCTCTCTTCATGGGAGAGAGCAGGCGGGAGAGGTTCGGGTTCCGTCAGGACAGGACAAATACCCCCTGCAGCTTCTTCGGCTCTACACTCCCGCAGACGTCAGTTGACCTGGATGGCCAGGTTGATCAGGGCTTCCAGTGTCTGGGGAACTCCCACGCTGGCCAGCTCGTCTTTAAGTGGTTCTGCGAGCCTCAATCTGAACTGATGATGGAGCGCAGCATCGTTCCCGGAGGTATCTGCGCTCCAGTGCCGGAACTCCGCTACGTAATCCTCCACCGCTCGGCTGGAGTGCGTGGAGAGCAGCCTCAGCTGTGGCAGCCTGGTGGGGGTCCTCGTACAACCGAGCCATGGACCGAAAGAACAGGACGAGGTTGGTGGTTTCAGGAGCCCTCTGTTCCAGCAGCCGGTGAGCCCATGCTTATGGCTCATCCCTTAGTAGTGAGATGACCAGTCCCACTTTAGTAGCTTCTAACGAGAAGGTGTGGGGTTGCAGGTAGAAGTACAACTCGCATGCATTGCGAAAAGCCCAAAACTTCCGGCGATCCCCTGTGAACCGCTTGGGCAAGGGTACCTCGGGTTCGCTAGGCAAAGTCAGCATGGTGTGAGCATCCAGTTGGCTCGTGCTGACAGGCAATGGGAGTTCCCGGACTTGGTCTTCCAGCCGGGTGTATTCCCCTTGTAAGTCCCTCACAGCCTGGGTGAGCCTGGCTAGGTGCGTACTCAGATCCTCCATAGGAGAGGGCCACTGCGCAGACTCGGACTGGCTGTCCGTTGCTGTCACGTACCTGATGGTAGAGTCTGATTTATGCAGTAGGCAACCTCTCTTATGGCCCTGGTTCCAGAACCCCTGATAGAGCAGACAGGGAGCGCTGGAGCACACGGGAGCACGAGGGCTGGATTGGACACAGGTGATGGTAATATGTCGTCCAGAAGTCCATGCTAGACTGAAGAGTAGTGAAGCAGGCCAGGTCAATAATGTGCGGGCTGAGCAGTACAAGAGGAGCTGGCAGTCGGGTGCAGGCAGGGTCGTTAACAGGCAGGCAGATTGAGGTGCACAGGGGTCAAACAAAAGAGTGGTCGTAAGAAAGCCGGGGGTCGGTGTAGGCAGAGTATAAGCAGATGCGGGTTCAGGCCGGGTCACAGGTAGCTCAGAACAGGTCACTCAGAAACACAGTAACGCTGTAGAACGGACAGCACTGGCAGCTGGGTCTCACAGCTTCAAATAGGGTCGTTTGACGCTACTTCCGGGCACACGCACCACCGCGGAAGACAGCAGAAAGCACCAATATCCCCTAAAAGCCCATAAGTGAAAATCCTCGGGTATACCGCAGGTACCCATTAAGCCCTTTTGACAAACGCATGCCCTGACTCTTGAGATAGCAGCCATGGGTTTCTTGACAGCATGTTGTACGGATCCTTGGAGGAAGGTATTAGGCACTCATGGTGACTTCGGAGGATTCCTCACTGCTCCTCCTCCAGACCATTTCTCTGCCAAATCCAGCGCAAAAGCGGGTGAGCTGCTACAATATTTACAGACACTTCAGACTCAGGGAGTCATCGTCCCAGTCCCATTCACAGGAAAGATTGCAGGTTTTCTACCCAACCCTGTTTGTAGTTGCAGGGGATGGTGGCTACCGTTCAGTTGCAGATCGGAAGAGGTTGAACCTTTTTGGCCCTCTTAAAGATCCTTAAGATGGAGTCCATTAGAACAGTACAACCAGTCAGCTGGATGCTACGGCTGGATCGTCAGGATGCCTTTTTTCACATCCCAAATTTTTTTCTTTCCAAAATAAGTAATTTTTGTGATCGTTAGATGCATCTCCACTTTAAAAGCCTACTTTGTGGCCTATAAATATCTCTGAGAATGTTGGCAAGGGTCTCAGTGCCGTGTCAGCTCCACTCAGAGAACAGGGTCTCTGAGTTCATCACTACCTGGACGTCATTCTTCTATCCAGGGGACTGGAACAATTGCTGTTGCACCAAGAGGTCCTTATATATGCCCTGCAAAGATATGGCTGGGTTATCATCTTCCAGAAAAATAAATAAATAAATACATTTTAAAAAAATAGGGGAAAGAAAAGCCAACTTTCTTTAACCCAACAGTTAGTGTACCTGGGGGTGCTCTGCTAGTTCCTCTGTTTTGCTTCCATCAGAGAAAGCGGTGACAGTCAGGAAGAGAATTTTGAGCACAGCTACCTTTGCATGTTTGATGGCTTCTCAGTGCCTCAGTCTTCTGGGCTCAATGTCTTCATGCATACCAATGATTCCTTGGGTGCATGGCCACCTGCGCAAGTTTCATCTAGGATTCTTAGCACAAGGGAAGAAACAGGATCGAGCACAGTTGAGAACAGTGTCACTCAGTATGAGTAGCAGTCCACGGTGATGGAAAGACCTTGAGGAAGTCACGGCCCTTTTGAACCGTTACTCTGGATCATTGTTACAAATCATGTCAGCTAGACAGCCTGGAAGGCATACTGGGAGGGACTGTTGGTCAAGGCATGGAGATTCCCAGCCAAGGAGGGTAGTCTCAAATGCGCTGGAAGTTTAAACAGCCTTTTTAGCACTTTGGCTTTGCTATACAGAATCAAGAGAAGACCAGTCTCCTTGCAGATGAGCAAAAGTGCAGCAGTTGCCTATATTCAGTTCCAAGGAGGAATTCTCCCTATCAGCAATATGCTATTGAGAGAGGTGAAACACATAACGTCTGGGACTGAAGAGCACCAGCAAATTCAGGAAGCAGTTTACCTCCCAGCATATTTTTGAATACATAGGCAGACCGACTATCATGCAAGCTTCCCAGAGCAGGTCTACGTCCCAGGTCTTCTCTGAGCTGGTCAACAATCGGGGCCTACAACAGACAGACCTCTTCACTTCCCACAGCAATGACAAACTTTTGGTATGTCTGGCCTGGTTTGCGCACCCCAAGGCGAAGGGGGCAGGCTCTCTAGTCTCTCCTTGGGGCTGCAATCTAGCCTATATATTTTCCCTCCAACATCTCTCATAATGAGATTCCTCTTGAGACTGTCAAGGGAGAACATGGTTGTCATAGCCAGTCCTCCATATTGGCCATGAAGCCCTCGATTTTCCTTGGCCATTCACTTTGGGATACAGAAGATATTTCCCCTATGCATATATGCAGACCAGGGCTGCAAGGGCTGCAAGCATAGGCACTAATAGGGAAGGCAGGGGGAACTCAGGTTGCTCCAGAGTCGCTCCAAAGCAATCTCTACTTTGTTGAGTGCTAGAAGGCACTCTACTTACAACATCTATGCCTAATTCTGGAACAAGCTTGCATTTTCTCGGTAGGGCGAGACATTGATCTTACTACCCCTCCGGTGACAGCTGTTCTATATTTCCTATATTAGTCTGGATTGGACAGGAGCCTTAGCCTATCCTCACTGAGCTTGCAAGGGTCAGCTATATCAGCAATAGCAAATTTAAATGGGCCAAGATTCCTTCAGTCTGCAAGACTTCTGAAGGCAGTAGTAGGTATTCGGTCACCAAGGAAAAGAGTCTTTCCCAGTGGGATCGATTGACGTTGCTGGATCTCCAGTCAGTTCAACCGTTTGCTCCAACAGAGCAGTGTTTGGTTCAGGCCATTACCTACCTACTATCTATTGCAAGAACTTTAAGCATAAGTTTGTCTGAGATTCAAGCTCTTGGAGCTTCAAAAAAAAAAAAAATATTGTTTTATTTCCAATAAGTGTAAAGTTCTGTCTTGTAGATCATTTTGTATCAAAGGTAGCAATAGCCCTCTATTTAACAGACATCTGGGAATTGCCTACATTTCCAGAACATCACATAGGAAAGTCACATGAACTGGACGTTTTCAGAAAGAAGCACCTGTCCACAATTGCTCCTTTCGGATCATCTAATAAGCCTTTTGTCATTCCAGCTGAAAATCATCAAGGAAAAGAGGTTACTGCCTGGACTCTAGCAGGCTTGGTTGTGCATACAGGGCGAGGGGGCATGAGCCTCCATCAGTGGTTGTGCACTCTACCAGAGCGGTTGCAGCCTCATAGGCAGCCCATTCGGGAGCATCTATAGTATCCATCTGTAGAGGTATCGTGGTCATCCCAGCATATGTACTCAAACTTTACGGAGTAGACCCAGGTGCCCTGTCATCAGTGGACTTTGTAGGAAGGACTATTCAGTCCTCTGTCCCATTCTAATTAGAATATTTATTAGGCAAGTATAACCCACCCTGTCAGCTAGTTATTTATGTTTAGTATGCTGCCATGTTGGCGTCAGGAAAATAGAAAATTGTATCAAACACTTACTGTCATTTTCCTTTCCTGACGCCAAACAATGGCAGCATAGGGGCCCACCCTGTACGTTTCGGTATGTAGCTTGTTACAAAGAATGGGGGGGGGGGGGGGTGGCTAACTATGCCTTTTTTTATGCTATTCACTGGTCCTGAGGGAGTGGTCAAGAGGCAGAGCTCTATCACTAGTATGCTGCCATGGTTTGCCGTCAGGATAGGAAAATTACGGTAAGTATTTGATGCAATTTTCCATTATTTAAGTTCACTAACAGCCAAAGGAAATTCCAATACCTATAATTTAGTAGTTATTTATTAATTAGAAATTATTTCAAATTTTCCTTCTTATTTCCGAATTTTCTTAATTCTGAAATTCGAAAATAAAAAAAAAACATTTGAAATAATAGTTAGTTATTATTTCAAACGTTCTTTCTTATTTCCAAATTTCTCAATTTCCAAAATTTGGAAATAAGTAAGAACATTTCTAACTAATAAATAGCTATTACATTATAGGTATTGGAATTTCCTTGAAAATTAAAGAACTTAAATAAGAAATTTATCACTAACAGCCATATTTTCAAGGAAATTCCAATACCTATAATTTAATAGTTATTTATTAGTTAGATAATGATATTATTTCAAATGTTCTTTCTTATTTTCAAATTTTCGGATTTATGAATTTCCAAATTTTTGAATTTCGGATTTTTGGCTGTTCCGACTGCCAAATTTCTGAATTGCCACAATAACGAATTTTCAAAATCGGAAAAATGAAAATTCGGGAAAATTCAGAAATTCGGAATTTGTCCGAATTGCCGATTTTTGAAAGTTTTGGTAAAAACCAAATTCGGAACAAAACAGATTACACATGCCTACTATCTGCAGCATGCAGAGGAGGTGGTGGATTGGCTTATTAAACCATTCTCATCCTCCTCATTCTCTGTGTTCCAAGCAGAAACTAGTGTGCAGTCCACCGCAGCTGCTGGAGCTGCTTATTTTGCCTCCTTGTCCACAGCTACTCCTGCTATAGCCCCAGCGTCAGGCATGGAGGAGTCAGCTGAGTTATTTGAGCAAATCACCAGCACACCAGGATCTTCAAATGAGTCCAATCTTTAATAAGATGATCACATCGTTACAGCAAAGAGCGACGTTTCAGAGCCGCACAGGACCCCTTCATCAGGCATGTGACAAATTGTGATACAACCAAGTTGCTATTTAAAGAACTATCCACCAATCAGTAACTAAGTAGAACACCCCAAACCCGCCCTTTGACATCCAAGGGGAAATATAAATACATGAAAACAGCAATTATAGAAAAATTACAAGACATTGCTGCTATACCAAAATTGCAATCAGTCTGCCACAATCGATATTGTGGATCATAAGGGCTGACAACCTGTATTGAAATTGGAGTTTTTAAACAGCATTTCAACTTAAGAGGAACAGCGTGGGGCTACAGCGGTCCGTCTGTCTATGTTAGATGGACGGCCGCATTCAGCTTCGCCTGCTGCTGCCAGGCAACATAGGAGGCTTGTCCCCTGCCTCCAATCATGCATCACATTGTGCACAGGCGCCCTGCGGCGTCCACGCCGACAATGGGCATCATGGCAACACATGGCACTGTATACGGTGGAGGAGGTGGGCGGGTCAGAGTGGGAAACAGTGAAAAGGGGCAGTGCTAAGTGATACTCAGCGGCTGCACCATATCAGCTTTACTGAGGATCAGTAAAGAGCAGCAAAAAGAAGGAAAGAGAAAGGAAGAAGGAAGAAAGAAGAAGGAAAAACAAGAAAGGAAGAAAAAAAAGAAAAAGAGAAAAACCAAAAATGGGACAAAAGGAGAATGGGGAAAAAAATATAAGAATAAAGATAAAAATAAAAATAAAAATTAAAAAATAAAAATTAAAATAAAAATTAAAAAATAAAAATTAAAAATTAAAAATAAAATTAAAAATAAAAATAAAAATTAAAAATGTGAAAAATACAAAAATCAAAATTAAAAATGAAAGTCAAAATCAAAACAAAAAGGCATACTAAAAAAAAAAAAAAAAAGGAACCAAGCAGCGGGCCTCGTGAAAACCAGGGAAACAGAAATTTACCTAGAGGAGAGAAAAATTAAGGTGACACATATGGCTTGTTCATGAACATAATCAAAATCATCTTTCATCAATAAAACACAGATAGGATAAGTTAGTATTGAGACCCCCTGGTTGGACAGTGCCCAAGGTATATGTCCAAAGTCCAGTATGCTTCACGGCAGAGGAGGAGACGGTCATGGTCACCATCCCTCGCTGGCCAGGCTATGTGTTCAATGGCTATGCCCCTTAGTTCATGTACTTGATGTCTCTGTGAAATAAAGTGTGTGGCAACTGGCTTGTTCAAATCCGGGCTTTCACCTTTCTCTGCTTTTTCCAGGGCTATCCTTATGTCACTCCTGTGTTTCTGGAAACGTAATTTAAAGGGGCCAACAATCTTGCCTACATATACCAATGAGCAGGGGCATTTCAAGACATAAACACAGAATTCTGTGTTACAGTTTAGCCACTTGCCGATCGTCATATGACGGCGGCAGCGAGATCATGCACTGTGAGCGTGCTCACTGCGTTCGGGAGGGCCAGGGAATGGGTAGGGCGGACTCGATCTCCGCCGGCTACCCGCGATGCCCCCTGCAGTGAAAGAACGGAGATCTGTGCATGTAAACACGGATCTCCGTTCTGTGAGAGAGGGAAGGGCTGTGATCACAGGCTTCCTGTATATGGAAGCCATGATCACTCCCCTGCCAGTCAAACACTAATACAGTTAGAACACGCCCAGGAAACACAGTTAACCCTTAGAGCCCCCCCCCAGGTTAACCCCTTCACTGCCAATGGCATTTCCATAGTAATCAGTGCATTTTTATAGCACTGATCGCTGTATAAATGCCAATGGTCCCAAAAAGTGTCAAAATGGTCCGACATGTCTGCCGCAATATCGAGGTACCGCTAAAAATCGCAGATCGCCGCCATTACTAGTAAAAAATAAAAAAAAAAAAAAACCCCAGAAATTAATTCTCATCATCCGTAAACGCGGCAACTTTTACGCAAACCAATCAATAAACGCTGATTGCAATTTTTTTTCATCACATATATGAAGAAGAATATAAATCGGCCTAAACCGTTGAAAAAAAATTTTTTTTATTTTTTTTTTTGGATTTGTATTTTAGCAAAAAGTAAGAAATGTGGGTTTTTTTGCAAAATTGTCGCTCTTCTTTTGTTTATAGCGGCAATCAGAAATGAAGCAGCGGTGATCAAATACCACCAAAAGAAAGCTCTATTTGTGGGGGAAAAAAAAGTTTGGGTACAACATCGCAAGACCGCGCAATTGACGCAGTGCCGAATCGCAAAAAGTGCTCTGGTCCTAAAGTGTGAAATCCTTCCGGGGCTGTGGTTAAATATTCCTGTATAAAATAGCGCTTGCCATTGTGTGGATGAGTAAAGTATTCCCCGCACATCAAGGAATTACAAATTTGCAGTTGTGGCATTTATAACAGCCACGTTTCTGTGAAATTCTGACCTTCACCTTGGTGTACTTGGATCTTGGATCAGCCTGTACCAATATGTTGCGCAGGGACCTTCTGCGTTTGTGAACGAGCAATGGTGGATACCTGATTTGGGTTGCTGGTGAGTTGTCTGCCCTGAGAATATTGATATTGCGTGAGTCCGCCCATTTAATGCGGTTAGACTCCTGGTTGAAATTATGTATTAGCAGAGGCCTGTCAATCTTTTTGTTTGTCTTATCGGAATCTAGAGAGGCTCTGGCAAGTGCACTGTCAAGTATCATGTCCGGATACCCACGCTCTAGGAATCTATCATACATAGTCTTTAATTGTAGATTTCTATCGTCCTCGTTAGAGCAGATGCGTCTCACCCTTTTGAACTGTGAGACTGGAAGACTATCCTGGAGGTGTTTTGGGTGTGCACTCTGATAATGTAGCAAAGTGTTCCTGTCCGTGGGTTTGGTCAATATTGAAGTCTGTAGGGTGCCATGCTCATTTGTAATCCTGACATCAAGATACGTAATACTCTCCTGGGAGATTTCTGGATTGAATATGATGCCAGGGAAAATACTGTTCAAGTGCGCTACAAACTCGTGAAAAGCGGCCACACCTCCTTCCCATATCAGGAAAATGTTATCAATAAACCTTAGCCAACACTTAAAATGTTCAGAAAAGGAAGGCACTGGGTAGATGTGGTGCTCTTCCATGTATCCAACGAACAAATTCGCAAATAAAGGGGCTGCAGAACTACCCATGGCCGTGCCTCGTATTTGGGCATATTTGGTTCCTTCGAACGAAAAGAAGTTACTCTCTAGTATGAATCTCAGACATTCAATAAGAAACTCAATGGGGGGATTATGGACCCCCCTTTTTTTTAAAATAGTACCTTACTGCAGTTAGACCAGCCTCATTTGGGATACTTGTATAAAGGGAGGAGATATCCATTGTGGCCAAGTTCCGGTTTGTTTCAAATGTCAAAAATCCACCAAGTTTGTTCAGGAAATCACCAGTGTCTCTGACATATGCGGGCAGTTCTACAACTATTGGCTGAAGGCAGAAATCAACAAGCTGGGCCAGAGGCTGCGTGATCGAACCCGTGCCCGACACTATAGGCCTAAACTTTAAAGGTGATGTTCCCTTATGAACCTTCGGTAGTCCATAGATGACTGGTAATCTAGGGTGCTCGTCCATCCAAAACTCAGCTGTTTCTTTGGAGATACAGTCATTAGATAAACCAATGTTGATCAGGGATAATAGCGCATTCATGATGTTTTTTGTAGGGTCTTTGTCGAGTTGTGGATAGCTTGTGGTATCTGCCAGCATCAGTAGCATCCCTTCCCTGTAGTCTTTGTAGTTCATAACAACTATAGTCCCGCCCTTATCGGCGGGCTTAATGATGATGTTATTATCATCTCTTAGTGTTCTTAATGCTTCAGCTTGACTGCTTGGTTCCCTTTTTTTTTTTTTTTTTTTTTTTTTTTTTTTTTT
>BLSH010472881.1:42222-68743 GCA_018402905.1 Glandirana rugosa | reverse complement strand
CCTTTTTTTTTTTTTTTTTTTTTTTTTTTTTTAGTTTGCCTTTTTGTTTTTGACTTTCATTTTCATTTTTGTATTTTTCACATTTTTCTTTTTCTTTTTAATTTTCTTTTTAATTTTTCTTTTTTATTTTAATTTTTTTTTTAATTTTTATTTTATTTTATTTTTTTATATTTTATTTTTTTTTTATCTTTATTCTTATATTTTTTTCCCCATTCTCCTTTTGTCCTGTTTTTGGTTTTTCTCTTTTTCTTTTTTTTTCCTTCCTTTTTTTTTTCCTTTCTTGTTTTTCCTTCTTCTTTCTTCCTTCTTCCTTTCTCTTTCCTTCTTTTTGCTGCTCTTTACTGATCCTCAGTAAAGCTGATATGGTGCAGCCGCCAAGTATCACTTAGCACTGCTCCTTTTCACTGTTCCCCGCTCTGACCCGCCCACCTCCTCCACCGTATACAGTGCCATGGGTTGCCATGATGCCCGTTGTCGGCGTGGACGCCGCAGGGCGCCTGCGCACAACGTGATGCATGATTGGAGGCAGGGGACAAGCCTCCTATGTTGCCTGGCAGTGGCAGGCGAAGCTGAATGCGGCCCTCCGTTTAACATAGACAGACAGACCGATGTAGCCCCACGCTGTTCCTCTTAAGTTGAAAAGCTGTTTAAAAACTCCAATTTCAATACAGGTTGTCAGCCCTTATGATCCACAATATTGATTGTGGCAGGCTGATTGCAGTTTTGGTATAGCAGCAATGTCTTCTAATTTTACTATAATTGCTGTTTTCATGTATTTATGGTGGGAATATGACGTCAAGGGATGGGTTTGGGGTGTTCTTCTTAGTCACTGATTAGTGGATGGTTCTTTAAATAGCAACTTGGTTGTATCACAATTTGTCACATGCCTGATGAAGGGGTCCTGTGCAAATCCGAAACTTCGCTTTTCGCTGTAACGGTGTGATCATCTTATTAAAGATTGGACTCATTTGAAGATCCTGGTGTGCTGGTGACACTGTTTGCTCTGATGACATGGTTACTTCAGCACCCGCATTACAAGAAAGCCATTTGTAAAAAGCAGGAACGATTGCGTTGGAAATTCTATAAACAGCTGAGTTATTTGAACACAGCTTCAGCCACTTGTTCCTTAACAATGCACAGGTAATAATTGATTCTGATGTTGGTTCTGAAGTTAAGGAAGGTAGGAACATAAGCATGCAGAGGGGGGAGAACACTGGTAAACAACAAATTGTCAGTCATGTTCCCCCATCCGCAGCGTATTGCCACTTGACTCCAGTGATGATGAGGATGGAGGGGATGATGACGATGAGGTCACTGACATGACTTGGGTGCCGGATAGACTAGAGGAGGAAAATGGGAGTGAGGCATAACACCAATGAGGCAGCCATCAGAGGACAAAGCAAAGTCTATAAAGACATGGATAAGAGAGTTTGGGGTGGAGGAACTTGACTGGCCTGCACAGAGTTCTGACCTCAAGCCGATAGAACACCTTTGGCATGAATTAGAGTGGAGACTGAGAGCCAGGCCTTCTCATCCAATGTCAAAGCCTGACCTCACAAATGCTCTTCTGGAAGAATGGTCAAACATTCCCATAGACACTCCTAAACCTTGTGGACAGCCTTCCCAGAAGAGTTAAAGCTGTTATAGCTGCAAAGGGTGGGCCAACTCAATATTGAACCCTACGGACTACGACTGGGATGCCATTAAAGTTCATGTGTTGTAAAGTTCCAATGCTTTTGGTAATATCGTATATACTGTGTGTATATATATATTATCTCACAAAAGTGAGTACATCTCTCACATTTTTGTAAATAGTTTATTCTATCTTTTCATGTGACAACACTGAAGAAATGACACTTTGTAAAGTAGTGAGTGTACAGCTTGTATAACAGTGTAAATTTGCTGTCCCCTCAAAATAACTCAACACACAGCCATTAATGTGTAAACCGCTGGCAACAAAAGTGAGTACACCCCTAAGTGAAAATGTCCAAATTGGGCCCAAAGTGTCAATATTTTGTGTGGCCACCATTATTTTCCAGCACTGCCTTAACCTTCTTGGGCATGGAGTTCGCCAGAGCTTCACAGGTTGCCACTGGAGTCCTCTTCCACTCCTCCATGACAACATCACGGAGCTGGTGTTATAGACTTTGAGCTCCTCCACCTTCCATTTGAGGATGCCCCACAGATGCTCTCAAGGGTTTAGGTCTGGAGACATGTTTGGCCAGTCCATCACCTTTACCCTCAACTTCTTTAGCAAGGCAGTGGTCATTAGAGGTGTGTTTGGGGTCGTTAACATTTTGGAATACTGCACTGTGGCCCAGACTCTGAAGGGAGGGGATCATGCTCTGCTTCTGTATGCCACAGTACGTTGGCATTCATGGTTCCCTCAATGAACTTTAGCTCCCCAGTGCCGGAAGCACTAATGTAACTCCAGACCACGACACTCCCACCAGCATGCTTGACTGTAGGCAAGACACACTTGTCTTTGCACTCCTTACCTGGTTGCCGCCACACACGCTTGACACCATCTGAACCAAATAAGTTAATCTTGGTATCATCAGACCACAGGAAATGATTCCAGTAATCCGTGTCTTTAGCCTGTTTGTCTTCAGCAAACTGTTTGCAGGCTTTCTTGGGCACCATCTTTAGAAGAGGCTTCCTTCTGGGACGACAGCCCTGCAGACCAGTTTGATGCACTTTGCAGCGTATGGTCTGAGCACTGGCATGCTGACCCCCCCCTTTTAATCTCTGCAGCAATGCTGACAGCACTCATACATCTATTTCCCAAAGACAACCTCTGGATATGATGTTGAGCACATGCACTCAACATCTTTGGTCAACCATGGCGAGGCCTATTCTGAGTGGATCCTTTCCTGTTAAACCACTGTAAGGTCTTGGCCACCATGCTGCAGCTCAGTTTCAGCGTCTTGGCAATCTCGTTTTAGCCTAGGCCATCTTTATGCATAGCAACAATTCTTTTTTCAGATCCTCAGAGTTCTTTCCATGAGATGCCATGTTGAACTTCCAGTGATCAGTATGAGAGAGTGAGAGCGATAACACCAAATTTAACACACCTGCTCCCCATTCACACCCGAGACCTTGTGTCACGTACCTGGTGGTAGAGTCTGGCTTATGCAGTGGGCAACCTCTCTTATGGCCCTGGTTCGGGAACCCCTGATAGAGCAGACAGGGAGTTCTAGAGCACAGGGGGGCACGAGGGCTGGACTGGTCACGGATGGTGGTGTAAAGGTCCTGAAGATACTTGTGCAAGGCTGAAGGATAGTGGTACAAGCCGGACAGTAACTGACGGTCAGCGTGGTACAAAAGGAGCAGGCAGGTGGTCAGGTACAAGCAGGTTCGTTAATAGGCAGGCAACAGTGGTACAAAGGAGTCTGGCAGAAGAATAGTCGTAGGCAAGCTGGGGGTCGGTGCAGGCAGAGCTCAAGAAGGTACAACGTCAAGCCAGGTCACAGGCAAACAGGAATCTGTGAACAGATTGCTACAGAATACTGGGACGCTGTAGAATGGACAGCACTGTTTGTAGGGTGCTGTCCGCTGAAATGGGCCGTTTGGGTGCCAATGCGGGTGCATACGAGTGCGCGCACAGACACGCGCTACGTGCGCCAGCGCACGGGCTTCCGGGCCTGAATTCCAGAGGGACCAGTTGTTTCCTGGCACCATGTAACACTAATGATTCACAAGACACCGAGGAGGGAAAATGGATAATTTGCTGTCCCCTCAAAATAACTCAACACACAGCCATTAATGTCTAAACCGCTGGCAACAAAAGTGAGTACACTCCGAAGTGAAAATGTCCAAACTGGGCCCAAAGTGTCAATATTTTGTGTGGCCACCATTATTTTCCAGCACTGCCTTAACCCTCTTGGGCATGGAGTTCACCAGAGCTTCAGAGGTTGCCACTGGAGTCCTTTTCCACTCGTCCATGACAACATCAAGGAGCTGGTGGATGTTAGAGACCTTGCACTCCTCCACCTTCCATTTTAGGATGCCCCATGGATGCTCAATAAGGTTTGGGTCTGGAGACATGCTTGGCCAATCCATCACCTTTACCCTCAGCTTCTTTAGCAAGGCCGTGATCATCTTGGAAGTGCGTTTAGGGTCATTATCATGTATAAATACTGCCCTGCGGCCCAGTCTCCGAAGGGAGGGGATTATGCTCTGCTTCAGAAAGTCACAGTACATGTGGGCATTCATGGTTCCCTCAATGAACTGTAGCTCCCCAGTGTTGGCAGCACTCATGCAACCCCAGACCATGACACTCCCACCACCATGCTTGACTGTAGGCAAGACACACTTGTCTTTGTGCTTCTCACCTGGTTGCCGCCACACACGCTTGACACCATCTGAACCAAATACGTTTATATTGGTCTCATCAGACCACAGGTTCCACTAATCCATGTCCTTAGTATGCTTGTCTTCAGCAAGCTGTTTGCAGGCTCTCTTGTGCATCATCTTTAGAAGAGGCTTCCTTCTGGGACAACAGCAATGCAGACCAATATAATGCAGCGTGCGGCATATGATCTGAGCACTGACAGGCTGACCCCCCACCCCTTCAACCTCTGCAGCAATGCTGGCAGCACTCATATGTCTATTTCCCAAAGACAACCTATGGATATGACACTGAGCACATGCACTCAACTTCTTTGGTCGACCATGGCGAGGCCTGTTCTGAGTGGAACCTGTCCTGTTTAACCGCTGTATGGTCTTGGCCACTGTGTTGCAACTCAGTTTTAGGGTCTTAGCAATCTTGAAGTGTATTCACTTTTGTTACCAGCGGTTTAGACATTAATGGATGTGTGTTGAGTTATTTTGAGGGGACAGCAAATTTACACTGTTATACAAGCTGTACACTCACTACTTTACATTGTAGTGTCATTTCTTCAGTGTTGTCACATGAAAAGATAGAATAAAATATTTACAAAAATTAGAGGGGTGTACTCACTTTTGTGAGATACTATGTATCTATTTACGATGCATATATATACATACACACACACACACATATATATATGTATTTATATATATCAGTAGAACAATGAACAGTGTCAGTAGAGCAGTGGACAGTGACAGTAGGGCAGAGATTGGTGTCAGTATTTTACTTTTGTTGTTTTTTTATTATTACTTACTATTTTGTTCTTTATTATTTTTGACATTTTTTTTTTTACAATAATATTTTATAATTTTTTTTTTACAGTTTTTTAAGTGTACCATTGTGGAGCTTTGGTGAAATATCAGGGGTCTAAACAGACCCTTGGTGTCTCATTTTTGAGACAGAGAAAAGGACTGGGGACAGAGGTTCCCCAATACTTTTCTCTGCAGCCAAGCAGCAGAGGGAATCTGCGCAGCACAGGGTGATTAGGGTATGCCCAGGCACACCCTGTGAGCACGCCTATGCATCAGTTGTATTGTCTAGTAATGTATATCCTTCACCAATCATAATGAGCAACATCTGGTGACACTAACGCAATGAACTGCACCCCCAAAATCTCCTACAAATGCAACTCCTGTTGCATATCACATTCTCGTGTACAAAAAATGTGTTGCGCTAAATAAAAACTACAAAAATAAAATACATCGAAGTGACATGTGCAAATCAAATTCATAAAAAATAGCTTATGAAACAAAAAGTGACAAGTGCTTATGTAAAGTGCTTAAGTAAAAAAACAATTGGTATGGTGTCATTAACATGACACATAGATGTAAGCAACGTCCATACAGATGTGCCACCATGATGACATTTCAACTTTGTGATTAAATCACCACCAAACGGATAAGATGTGCACCTACCGCAACACAATGACCACCTATTACGGGGGGGGGGGGTCACTGAAGGCTTTTTTCTCATAAAAACTCCTCCGGGTCTCTGATCATCTTTGGAGGAATAGGGAGGATGTCATCTATGCCCAACGTGAGACCGGGCTGGATCTATGGGCCAGGCATATTGATGACATCCTCCTCCTTTGGAAGGGTGACTCCGCCTCCTTGACTGAATATATGGAAACCCTTAATCGGAATGATATGGGTATTAAGTTAAGTTATGAGATAAGCCAGAGGGAGATTAATTTCCTGGATCTCAACATTAAAGTGGAGGATGGGAGTTTGATTACCTCCACATATTTTAAGCCCACTGACTGCAACGCTTATATTTCCAGAGACAGTTGTCATTATCTACCTTGGCTGGAAGGCATCCCCAAGGGACAGTACCTTCATATTAGGAGGAACTGTTCTTCTCTTAGGGATTATGGTGAACAGGCTAAAGTCTTAACACATAGATTTTTGGAGAAGGACTACTATCCTGGTGATCTGGAGACTGTTTGCAGTCAGGTTAGAGACATGGACAGAGGATGTTTGCTGAATGAGAGAGAAACTGAGGTGACCAGGGCGAATGATAATCTCTCCGGTTTTTCATTGATTACCACTTTCTCTGTCTAACATAGTGTAGTGCCCTCACCCTAGAATAGGGTGGCAGGTAAATTTAGTTGTGCTGGGATGTAGTTACCATGGCTGATTTGCAGTGTTTAGAACTTAAATGGCTTATTCCAGTTCTTGTGGTTTCTCCCTCCTGTCAGTAGGTGGTGCTGTTGCCTCTGATATTAGAGTGATGAGCTACAGTATACTGAAGTTATAGTTACACATACTTTTCTCAGCCAATCAGCTTAGTAATGCTGCATGCTGGGAAAAGGTATTTAACTGGAAGAAGTCAGGTGATCTGGGTTAGTCTTCCCTCATGGAACTGAGGATGTGCAACAAGTAGTTCCTGGCTGCTAGGCCTGAAGCCTGAGACCTATCCAGGTGGTCCCCGGTCACTAGGCCTGTCCGAGGCTTATCCGGGTGTTAAAGTTATGCTGATGAAAGCCTGCCAAAGACTCAGAGATGGTTCTGAGAGGGATGGAGTTCTGAGGAAGCACCAGAGGGGACTCTTCATGAGCAGGAGGCTATGAAGTGGCTGGGAGGACTTCAGGAGAGAACTCATCCAAGTGAATCCATGTGTCCGAAGCTGTGAGTAGAGCTTAGTTACTAGAGGAGACAGTCTGTTCTACAAGTACAGATGTGCTGGTTCAGCTTAAAGGCTCTTTTCTCTGTACTGCTGTCTCATTTAGTCTACAGAGACTAACAGAGAAGAAATTATTTCCTTATTTTTCTCTTCCCCTGCTGCTGGCACTCTTCTGCGCTGCCACTCCCACCTCAGATTGCGGGTATGTCCTCGATGTCCTTACATACAACACAGGACCAATTACCATATGGGGGGGGGGGGGGGGTTCCCAAAAGAGATTCTTTAGCTGATTGAAGTTCAGCTTAAGGACAAACATTTCTCATATACAAATGCAACAAAAACATATGAAAAAGTGTGGTTCTAATAATGTCATGTATGTTTTTAATTTTTGCAGTTTTATTGATTGAAATTAAAATGCAACATTTTCAATTTGCAGTACAAAATTAACTTGTGTAATTAATTCAATTGATAATTCAATTTCTTAGACAAAAGTTGAAGGACTTGTGATAGGTTGATATCAATGCATATCGGTCACTTTTAAACCTATTCAACCTTTTCAACTATGCAAATATTTCAAATCAATAACTTCAGGAAGAAAAGACAGATCACAGCCGGGAGGTAGAAGCCTTTCTGGAGACCCATACTTCCACTAGTACAGATAAACTTAATTGATGTTGATAGCCCATTAGCGCTGATAGACTGGCTACCAAGGTTGCAAATACTTTGTGTGGAGCAACCACGAATGGCTGTTGCGAGTGACGTGCTTCCTGCAAAAAGATAGCAAAGAATATATTTCAATATTTAAAAAATAAAAATGTATCATTTAAATCAAGGATGTCCAACCTTTTCACCTTCCTGGGGCACATTGGAAGAAGAGGAATGGTCTTGGGCCGCTCTACAATACTACTATATACACTAACAATAAGGATAGCTGATGAGCAGGAAAAAGACAGGCAGATAACAAGTTACTGAGCACTGATATAGATACGTACCTATATGAGTAACAAAACTTTATTTATTTTTTTGGGCGACTATGTGGAAAATGATGTTTAATATTGATAAATGTAAAGTTATGCATTTGGGGGCTAAGAATATGCATGCATTATACATACTAGGGGGAGTACAACTGGGGGAATCCATAGAGGAGAAGAATCTGGGGGTTTTGGTAGAGCAAGGAGAGAAGGGCAACCAAACTAATAAGAGGCATGGAGGAGCTCAGCTATAAGGAAAGATTAGAGGAACTGAATTTATTCTCTCTTGAGAAGAGGAGATTAAGGGGGATATGATCAACATGTACAAATACATAAGTGGTCCATATAGTGAACTTGGTGTTGAGTTATTTACTTTAAGGCAGGGGTTGGCAATCTTAGAGAGGTGGAGATCTACCTGAACAACATGGGAGAAATCAAAGATCACCAGGCACAGTGTCCTGTTGTTAGCGAGATAACCTCCTAGCAAGGCCATTAAAAAGTAAAACAGTTTTTTTCATTTTTAATTCTTTATTTAAGATTTTATAGTCGCAGACAGTTTGACAACACAAAAGTGAGAGTTTGACATTAAAAAAAAAAATTAACAGGAACCATCTTGCATCCAAGAAAAATTAAATAAACATATTAACAAAATTAAATAACAGTAGCAGTCAAAAGTAAGTCAGTTTTGAAGAAAACAGAAAAAAATAAAATATAAAAATATGAACTTATACCATCCTTGTAGTTTCAGTGTGAAACTTGGCATTCACTTTGATTCACTATTTTTTTTATGTCTGGCAAGTAATTTGTCACTCCAAGTCTGATGCAGGAGTCCAGATGGTCATCTGTCAGCCTGCCAAAGAAGGCCTTTATTTGCATAGCAACAGGTAGGACTGGCTCTACCACTAGGCGGAGTAGGCGGCCGCCTAGGGTGCACTGCCGTCCAGGGTGCCCAGCCGATGTTGATCCGTCACTAGAGAGCCACGGCTGGCAGAACACCAGGGTGGTAAAATGCGCCTGCTGTGAACAGCGAAGACATCCCTGCCACCCCGCGCTCTGTGCAGAAACAATTTGACCTCTCCACCCCCATTCTGTCAGCCTGCAGTGCCGGCGCCGCCCTAGCAGTGGCAGTGAGAAGAGGAGGGGGAGAGCTGGGACAAAGAGCAGCTGGCCGGCCCGGAAGTGCTGCATTAATGATGGAACCGGCTGGGGCGGGTGAGATGGAAGCCCTGCATGTAGTTCTGGGCTTGCCGCGATTTCCCCTCCCTCCCTCCTCCTGGACCATTGGATCTTTTGTGGGAGGACAGATAGCACCGCAGTGCCGCTCTCCTTGAGGTGAGGCCACCGCTGCTGCTGGTTCAGGTAGTGAAAAACAAGCACCATGCTCAACTGAATTAAAAAAAAAACTTTGAATCTGCTATCTGCATTGCATTGTTTACACAGGGGAACAGATGTGTTTGGGGAGGGTTACAGAGAGGAACTGATGTGTGTGTGTGTGTGGGGGGGGGGGGTTGGGGGATACAGTGGGGAACAGAGGTACGGGGACTGCGCTGTATCTATCTGCTTGTACGAACAGGCAGTTACACAGTTAGCCTGTCCGTATACTACCCCAGCCTGCCCCTATACTATCCCAGCCTGTCCATATACTTCTCCAGCCTGTCCATATACTACCCCAGCCTGCCCCTATACTATCCCAGCCTGTCCATATACTTCTCCAGCCTGTCCATATACTACCCTAGCCTGTCCATATACTACTCCAGCCTGTCCATATACTTCTCCAGCCTGTCCATATACTTCTCCAGCCTGTCCATATACTACCGTAGCCTGTCCATATACTACCCCAGCCTGTCCATATACTACCCTAGCCTGTCCATATACTTCTCCAACCTGTCCATATACTACCATAGCCTGTCCATATACTACCCCAGCCTGTCCATATACTACCCTAGCCTGTCCATATACTACCCTAGCCTGTCCATATACTACCCTAGCCTGTCCCTATACTACCAGAGCCTGTTCATATACTACCCTAGCCTGTCCATATACTACTCCAGCCTGTCCATATACTACCCTAGCCTGTCCATATACTACCCTAGCCTGTCCATATACTACCCCAGCCTGTCCATATACTACCCCAGCCTGTCCATATACTACCCCAGCTTGTCCATATACTACCCCAGTCTGTCTATATACTACCCAAGCCTGTCTATATACTACCCCAGCCTGTCCATATACTACTCCAGTCCATAGCCTGCCCATATACTACAATAGCCTGTCTATATATTACCATAGCCTGTCCATATACCTGCGGACCACAGCTGGCATGAGGAAGCAAGGCGGTGTCACCATTATTTGTCTTTAGGCCAAGTCCAGAGGCACAGGTGCAGGCCTGTGGACCACGGCTAAAGAAATAGGTAGGGAGGCGCTGCAAAAATCTCCACCTCGGGGGTGTGGCTTGACGTGAAAGGAGAAGGACGTCCATCTAGAAAGCTCCACAGGTTTCATACACCATCTGGAGGAATCCTGGCTCTGGAGGAGCGGGTGAGAGCATCTGACACACGGATCTGTCTCCAGCTATGTCCAGCACTGACTATCGTGGGGATCGGTGATAGACGCCCGCGCCGGCCAAAATTTAGGCCGCGGCTTCTGTGCGGCCTACTGATCCGGACCTGACGGAGGTCAGGGCGGAACTCCAGCGCACCATCCAGCCTCCATCTGCCTTCCTACCAGTCCCTGGGGCCCCCATAATACGCTAGCCTACCTTTCAGATGGCCCCGGACCCATTTTCAGCAACCTAGACTGGGGCTGGAGTTGAGGCCTTCTGAAATCTGCCGCGGCAGCCATTTTGGACGATCGTGGTCCCATATAAGGTGCACCTAGGGCCTCAAATAAGAAGGGACATAAATTGCTTCATCCCAGCCATCCCCAGGAGGATTATCTAAAACAGCACTGCGGCTCTCGGTCCGGACTGCGGAACAATCCCTATTCATACGGCCGCTAAAAGGACTGGTGAACCCTGCAATTGTTCATGACAGCCTCCAGCCACTCCCTGCCTGACCCCCGGACTCATATTGGACCGATCAGCGGTGTAACCCCAGCCGCCACTGTCTGCACCCTCTTTGCGGCCCCCGCCGCCATCCAGGCCAGGGCTTAGCCGCTATTGACCCAGCCCTCACCGTCCACCACCTGACGGCAGACGGCGGACCCATACGATCCCCCTCGCCTGAACGACAGCACTTGTACCCTAGGCCCTGGAAGCGCATATAATACCTCAGCTGCGGCCTCATGCAGTTCAACTACGACCGTCATTTTGCTACTCCCGGCCCTTACACCCAGCCCTAGAGGACTTACTGGCCCAAATCTTGGTACTGGTGGCCCTAACTGCCCGCATACCACTCTGCTAGCCATACAGAGATCACAAACATTTCTTCGGGGGGCTTGCCCACACAGATACCAGTCAAGGCCATCTTGGTCCACCCAACCTACTTCTAAACACTGCTGCAGGCCCAGACGACCCTCCTATACAAGAATAGCTGACAGGACAGTGATCAGCACTAATGAATACGCTTCTCATAGCAAATTCTCTGAGGCACATGTAGTCCTGAGATGATGACAAACAGATAACTTGATGTCCCTGGCCACTTGCTGTCCTCTTGATCTCCTGTACAGCTAACGCTAGCCCGCATTGCCCCAGGAGCACACCTTCTCTCGCCCTATTGCATTAGAACAACCCATGGTAAAAATTGGGCCAAACCCATCGGCCCCTTTGCCCCCTACAGAGCAGTGGCTTACCCACACACTGGACCGCTTCCTATTGAGGCCTGACTCCCCGGCCTCCAACATGCAGTCCACCCAAACCCACTCTGCTGACCCGTCTGATACTAGCGGCGAGACTCTCCCGATACTGTCAGACGCCCCAACAAACAGACCATCCACACCCCTCACGGTGGAAGTCTTGGATATAAAGCTACAGTCTCTTCTACAAAGCCTGACCCAGAATATCTCCAGAGAGGTTGGGAAATTGGCCCAGGAACTGAGAGGTGAGCTTACACAACTAGGAGAGCGTACTGATACACTTGAACGCAAATTCGGTGACTTGGTACAATATGTGTATTCCCTAGAAGAGGATAATGCAGCCTTAAAACACTCTGTCTCTCAGCTTCAGTCCCAACAAGAAGACCTGGAAAACAGGGAACGGCGCAAGAACCTAGGGATTTGGGGGGGTCCCCAAGTCTGTGGGGGACCGGGAAATTGGGCCCTATCTGCTGAGCCTCTTTAACACTATCGCACCGCTTATCCCTGACATAGACTGGCGCCTGGATCGGGCTCATAGATCCCCTGCTCCCAAACCTCCAGCAGGAGCAAGTCCCAGGGATATCATAGTCCGCTTTCACTACTACGACAGTAAAGAAGCCCTTACAATGGCTACCCGCAACAAAACCAGGCTGGAATTCAAAGGCGCAAAAATCCAAATCTTCAACGACTTATCACCTATAACACTCGCTAAACGTCGCAGCTTTCGTACAGTGACTACACACCTCCAAAGCCATCAGATCACCTACCGTTGGGGCTTCCCCTTTTGTCTGTCTGCTTCACGGGATGGCATCCAATACTCCATGAGAGATCTACAAAAAAGCAAGACCTTTCTACGCAATCTGGGGCTCCCCCCGTTCCCAGAAGAAGACATAACCCCTCTTCCTATCACACCAAGACCCCAATGCATACCTGGCAGGATTTGGACCCCCGGCTCGACCAAAACAACAGAAAACCATCTCCACCCGCAACGTTCCTCCTCCTCCCGGAACCTGACTTGAAGGACTTTCTCAGAGGCTCTGTTGCTGTTTATGGCTAGGCCCTGTCCAGCCACCCTCTATTGGGAACCCTTCCCACATCCTTGGGTTGAAACAGTTATATATAAATTTTATTTTATTTTTTATTTTTTTCTTGTTTTTCCACCCCCCGCCTAGAGGACGGCGGGGTTGGCCCACTCTCATCCAGAGGCTCCCATGTCCCCTCGTTGGACCCCTCGCTTCGGCCATGGGACCCTGAGAGAGAGTTATCTCTCAGGCCTCTGTCTTTTGATGTTTTTGATATTCAGGTCCCTCTTTTTTGACCTGTTCTCTGTTCATCTTTATACAAATATTATAGTTGTACACGTGTTTCTGGCTTATACCACTGTATTTGTCTTAACCATACCTTTTTCGCTACAGAACATACCATGGACTTATTATTTCCATTCTCTAACTATGCTTGATGGTTTAGATTACTTACGCTTTACTCATAAGATATTTCCATGTCATTACGAGTTCTCACGTATAACATGAAGGGTTTAAATTCCATTCACAAAAGATGATTGGCATTGAAGGAATTCAAATCTTCTGCGGCAGACGTGGTTATGGTCCAGGAGACCCATTTCCGTGCAGGAGGATCTTTAAAATTAGCCACTAAACATTTTCCTAACTCATATCTGGCTTCCGACCCCTCTGGCAAGGCTGGTGTTGCCATATTGATTAGATGATCCTGCCCCTTGAGAGTGAAGTCTTCCCACTTGGATCCTGGCGGTAGGTTCATACTTCTGGACTGTGACAACCTCTCCACCGCACTCACCCTTGTGAATGTTTATGCCCCTAATGTGGGACATATCACATTCCTCACTAAGTTATTCGAGGAACTGGAACGTTTTTCGCAGCCATTTATGATAATAGGTGGAGACTTTAACATGCCTATGTCCCCCAGAAGAGACAGACTCCATCTACCCCATCTGCCAAAATTGATCGCCTATCTACCTCCTTTCGTAAACTAATGAGGTCACACAAACTCCTAGACATCTGGAGGGTCGAACACCCTACGCACAGACAATTCACATTTTACTCCTCCCCACACAAACTATATTCAAGACTGGACTATCTCTTTGTAACAGCCCCGCTTTTAACAAACACTGTTGCCTCAGAAATTAATTCCATGACTTGGTCTGACCATTCCTCTGTTCAATTAGACCTCCTATTATCATCTTCTTGTTCTAGAGCTTGTCACAGGTGCCTCAACGATTCCTTTTTGCGTTACCCTGCCATTAATAGCCATCTATCTCAGGAATTAACCAAATTTTTTGAGCTGAATGCCAATTCCGTATCTTAGATCTCTACCCTCTGGGAAGCCCACAAGGCGTACTTTAGAGGCCAATGCATCTCAGCTGGCTCTCGTTTGAAAAAAGATGCCGCTTTCCAGAGGTCCTCTATCTTAGCTCAATTGCTCACAGCTGAAAGACGACTGACAGCCTCCCCTACTGTCTCACGCCTTCGTACAGTCACCTCATTACGCGAACGCTTGAAAACTATAGATTTGCACAAATGCTCCAAATCCCTCTACGAATTTTCAAATAGACCGCACAAAATATTGGTGAATAAATTAAGACCTCGCCCGTTCCAATCCTTCCCCGACTTTCTTATTCAACCAGACGGATTCCCCACCCACTGCCCAAAACAAATGTCTAAGGTGTTCGGTGACTTTTATAAACAGCTATATAACTGCCTTAGCACAGAACCGGGATATTCCCCCTCCCGAGACAAGCTAGACTCTTTCTTCAACTCTCTCAAACTTCCTAAGCTATCCCCTTCTCAAATTTCTAAGCTCAATGTTGCCATCACTCAGGAAGAATTGACAGAAGTAGTTAAGAACCTACCCTCTTACAAATCCCCTGGCCCGGATGGTTTACCATACAACTACTATAAAACCTTTCTGCCCATTTTAAGCCTCTATCTACTTGACCTCTATGCCTCTTTGATGAAAGGCACTGTTCCTCACCCCCACTTTTTGCATGCTCATATCACAGTAATCCCGAAACCCGGGAAAACCTGACAATTCCAAACAATTACAGACCAATAGCTCTACTCAATTTGGACTACAAGATCATCACGAAACTCCTAGCTAACAGACTTTATCCCTTTCTCCCCAAACTTATTCGCAAAGACCAAGTCGGCTTCGTCCCTTCCAAACATGCTGGCGATAACACCAGATGCACAATAGATCTCATAGATCTACTAGATAAAACTTCTCGCTCTTCCCTAATCCTCAGTCTAGATGCCCAAAAGGCCTTCGATAGGCTTGGTTGGCCATATATGTTTTCCACCTTATCACGTTTTGGTTTTTACGGGCCTCTTTGTCTCAGCTCTCACTGCCTTATATTCAAACCCAACTTCCCAAGTACAGCTATCTTCTTTCCTATCCGACATCTCTCTCAGCAATGGCACCAGACAGGGATGTCCCCTATCCCCTCTACTTTTTATACTTTGCCTAGAACCCCTAGCTGAAGCAATGCGCACACATCCCGACATACGTGGAGTATCCTTACGTCTAAGAGAATATAAGTTATCTCTTTTCGCTGACGATATCCTGCTGACATTGACGAACGCACACACATCTCTCCCCAACCTCCACTCCCTTTTGACAGAGTTCAGTTCACTTTCAGGTTATAAAGTCAACATTGCCAAAACAGAAGCACTTCCCATACACATCCCCCCTCGACTCCTCACTACTCTAGAAAAACAACTTCTCCTACCACTGGTGCCCCGTCTCCCTCAAATACCAGGGCATCCATCTCACCGCATCTTATTCCACCCTCTACCAAGCTAACTACCCTCCTCTAATTGCAGAGATTAACCATCTCCTACGGAAATGGGAGGACCACCCTCTGTCTCTTCTGGGTAGGATCAACGTCCTTAAGATGTCGATGCTTCCAAAATTGCTATATTACTTTGAAACATTGCCCATAGATATCCCTACGGTACAACTTAAATCTATTCAAAGATCATTTGCCAGATTTATATGGAGAAACGGGGCCCACCGGATTGCTGACGGAGTGGTTTTTGCCCTACGCTCCCGCGGAGGTTTAAGCGCCCCAGACATCATCAAATACTTCTTCGCCACCCATCTCAGGGCTGTCGTTTCCTGGTCAGATCATTTTGCTGACAGCAGATGGTCTGAACTGGAGATGAGTATAACGAGCCCTGTACATCCCTGCTCTATGTTATGGTCAGAACTACGTATGTCCATGCCCCAACTTAGAGATCTATGTTTGGGTCCAATGCTATTTACCCTTCAACTGTGGAGGAAATGCTCAAAACGGTTCTCTCTTCTCCATGCCCGCCTCTAACAAATGTAATCTTTAACCCGGACGTTCCATCTAGTTTATCGTATACCCATGTATTACCTTGGTCCCAAGCAGGTCTCTTTCAGCTCCGTAACCTAGTTCATCCTACAACACGCAAATTACTCTCATTCCAAGGCCTTCATAACCAATATAATATCCCACTAAAACTCTTCTTTTTTATCTCCAAATCAGACACTACTTTAGCTCCATATCACCCACGTTAACACTTGAAAAACCTACAGCTTTTGAACTATTATGCTCCCAAGGCCCAAACCAAACCAGTCTTATTTCATCCATATATAAAATTTTACATGAATCTGTCCCAATAACAATAGACTCTCATACCTACATGCGCAAATGGTCCCAATTACTTGAGACCCCTTTCTCTATACCTATCTGGCAAAGGATCTGGGAATCGGCCTCAAAGGCCTCTAGATGCGTGGAGCAGAGAGAGATAGCCTAAAAAATGTTGATGTTTTGGTATAGGACTCCTGAAGTTCTCCATAAATTTGATCCCTCGACACCTCAAATATGTTGGAGATGCCTCAAAGCCTTGGGTACACACTACCATATCTTCTGGGACTGCGTGGCAATCCGCCCTTTCTGGCTTTCGGTCCAGTCCCTTCTACAGGAACTCCTGGAGATAGAGACTCCCCTAGACTCCCTACACTTCCTATTGGGCCTCCGGATAACAGGGATCTCTAAGGCCTCCAAGAAATTGACTTCCTTCATTATATTGGCCGCCAAGAGAACTATACCTGCCTGTTGGCTGTCACCCAACCCCCCCACAACATCTCAGCTTATCCAGACCATAGCCCATATCCGTAGAATTGAATATTTAACGGCCATAGTTCAAGACTCCCTCACTCAATTCACACAAATATGGGATGTATGGAACAACTCCCGATACAATCCAGAATGAAGTCCCCCAATACTTGCCTGATTGAGCTTTCTATCACCATCTGTTCCTTTGACTTTCCTCAACTTTTGGATTGCATACCCTATTAACCTTAGCCCATGGTTCCCCTTTTCCCTTCTCTTTTCCCTCTACAACCTCATCTCAGTGGCACAGACCCAATTTCAGTTCTTGTTTTTTGTTTTATGTTTCTTGCCTTACAAGGGAGCCATAGTAGGTATTTTGAGATATATATCTTCAACAACAATATAGGCTTCATAGGCATATGAGTTTGATTTATTACCTATCTCTGCAAATCTTCTTTGTGATTTTCATGCTCTTTCATTGTTAATGTAATGTTAACTCACTGAAACTTATATAACGAGTATATTTTTCTCATCTTGTACATCATCTATTCTTTTCTGAAATCTTTAATAAAAATACAATTATTAAAAAAAATCTCCTCCTCCGCCACCTCCATCGTATACATGGACAGGGCAAGGGGGGCGGTGGGTGTTACAATGAGGTTTCGCCTAGGGTATAAAAAATCCTTGCACCAGCCCTGGCAACAGAAACCAAAATGGGATAGTCATTTTTCAGCAAAATAAGTTCAAGCTCCACAGTAGACTGATCTTTGTGAAGTTCTTTTTCTATTGCTATTGCAGCAGATAACTCTTCCACATTTACATTGGAGAAAGGAAATTGTACAAATTGACAGATGGGTTCAACCCTCTTGAAATCAACAAAACATTTTTCAAATTCCTCCTTAAGTGGAGAAATGACATTCAGAAATTTCTCCCCCTCATAGGGTACTGCGGATTTCGCAATGTGCTCTTTTAAATTTGGAAAATGCTTTAAATCTCTCTTTCTCAAATTATTTTCCCACAGGCCAAGTTTGTCCGAAAATGTTTTTACCTCAGAAATCATGTCCAGAATATGTTTATCTCTGCCTTGAAGTTTCAGATTCAAATCATAAATTTTTTCAGTGACATTTACCAAAAAGGCAAAGTCTTGAAGCCAATTAGCATCTTCCAGCATCACTACAAATTCTTCTTCATTACCTTCTTTTAGAAATGTTGCTATGGATGGTAGAAGCTGCTTGAAGCGATATAAGACTTTTCCTTTGCTGAGCCAACGCACCTCAGTGTGGAAGGGAAGTTCACCGTATTCTATTTCAAGTTCTCCAATTAACTCCCTGAATAACCTTCTTTGAAGGAAGTGGGACAGAATTCTGTTAACAATCTTAATAACAGTTTTCATAACTTCATTCACGTTCAAAAACTTCCCACAGAGTGCTTGCTGGTGCAGGATGCAACGGTAGGAAAAAAATTGGGGGAAACTTGTATCCCTTGGCAAAGAGCTATAAACCCACTGGTTCTGCCAGTCATAGCGGGAGTTCCATCTGTAGTAATGCTGACAAGCTTTCGTATCTGAATATTTTCAGAGATTAAATATTCTTTCACTTTTGAATAGATGTCCTTTCTCCTGGTGTGGCCTTTCAAAGGAATGATTTTCATAATTTCTTCCTTTATTTCAAAGTTACTGAAAACCATTCTAACAAATATAGCTAGTTGTGAGGTATCTGTAACATCAACTGATTCATCAAGTTGAAAGGAGAAATAGCTGCAGTCATCCAAGTCCTTTTTCAACTGTGAAATGGTGTCACCTGCCATGACTTCAACTCTTCTTGTAACTGTTTTAGCAGAAAGTCGAAGAATTTATTGCAGATATTATTTCAGTTTTGTTTTTAAAGCCATCAATGAGAGAATCGGCAGCTTCCAAAAAGCCTCTTTAATCATCTCCCCATCCTCAAATGTTTTTTTCCTCTTTGCTATGAGCCGAGACACACGATAAGAGGCTATAGTTGAAGCTATGTTTTTCTCTGCAGGCCTAGTAAACATCCTTTGCTGTGCAGTAAGCAACATTTTTAAATGTTGAACTTTTTGTTTTCGTAATTCGGGCATTATTGATTTTAGAATGGATGGTTCTGAAGTGTTTCTCAACATTTCCTTTCTTGCTAAAGCAACAGAAGCTTTGCACAGCAAACAAACACACTTCTAATTCACTTCAGTAAACAAAATAGTCATATTCCCATTCATGATAAAAATGATAGGTTTTCAGCTTTTTTTTGATATTGTACCAGAGGCTGAACTGCCACTGCTTGTTGGCTGGCTGCTCTCCATTCTGGCCTGGCTGGCTGGTCTTTGCTCTGGCTTAGCAGGCTGGTCTGTGTTCTGGCTTGAACGGATGGTCAGTGTTCTTGCCTAGTTGGCTGACCTGAGTTTTCTGCTGGCTGTTCTAAGGTCTGTCCTAATGGGCTGCTCTGGGTTCTGTCCTGGGTGATTGGTCAGAGTTCTGTCCTGACTG
The DNA here is from genome assembly GCA_018402905.1 of Glandirana rugosa. Lineage (NCBI taxonomy): Eukaryota > Metazoa > Chordata > Amphibia > Anura > Ranidae > Glandirana > Glandirana rugosa. The sequence continues at coordinate 49,352 of BLSH010472881.1, read as the reverse complement.
GCTGGCTCAGGTTCCGGCCTGGCTGGCTGGTCCGAGTTCTGACCTGGTTGGCTGTCTGCTCCGTGTTCCAGTCTGTCTGGCTGGTCCGAGTTCCGGCCTGGCTGGCTGGTCCAAGTTCCATCTTGGCTGGCTGGTCTGAGTTCCAGCCTGGCTGGCTGATCCGAGTTCTAGCCTGGCTGACTGGCTGTTCCGAGTTCCAGCCTGGCCGGCTGGCTGATCTAAGTTCCAGCCTGGCCGGCTGGCTGATCCGAGTTCCAGCCTGGCTGGCTGATCCGAGTTCCAGCCTGGCTGGATGGCTGATCCGAGTTCCAGCCTGGCTGGCTGGTCCGGTTTGCAGCCTGGGCGGTTGCTCTGATTTGCAGCCTGGGTGGCTGGCTGCTCTGGGTTCCAACCTGGCTGGCTGCTCCGAATTCTGGCCTGGCTGGCTGGATGGCCTGAATTGTGGTCTGGCTGGCTGGTCTGCCTTCTGACCTGGTTGGCTGGACTGAGTTCTGGCCTGGCTGGCTGGTCTGACTTCTGACCTGGTTGGCTGGTCTGAGTTCTGGCCTGACTTGTTGGGGTTCTGACCTGGCTGGCTGGTCTGGCTTCTGGTCTGACTGACTGGTCTGGCTTCTGGCCTGGCTGGCCTGAGTTTCAGCCTGGTTGGCTGGAGTTCTGGCCTGACTGGCTGGACTAAATTCTGATCTCTGCCTTGGCTGAGATTTGGATTGGCTGGCTTCTACTTGGCTAGCTGGGCTGGGATTGACCTGTCAGAGCAGTATACATGTTTGTTAGTATAGTGAAGGGGTGAGGAGTAAGTAACACATAGTTCATATTTCAAAAAATGTAAAGTACAGTGGTCAGGAGTAAGTATTGCAGGGCTCATAGGTCAGTAGTAAGTAACACATAGTTCACACGTCAGGAGTAAGTGGCCAGGAGGTGATGTTACCTCCCCACTGCCTGATTTAAACCTTTAATTTATGTGTAGTGCCCTCCTAGTTTGGGTACTAGTGAGTGTATATAGTTTTTGGTTCTCTCTGCTTAACAGGAGAGCTGACAGGTAAATGTATATACTATCTGCTTATCAGAGAGCCTGGATTTAAGCAAAATCTGCTCAGTGTGCTCTGATGCTGTTTCATATGGTCTGGAGAATGTTTTACCCTGTCCAGTAGTATGGGTCCCTATTGGAAAGAGGGAGAAAACCTCAGCCAGTGACAGCAGGTGTATTTGGAGGTGGTTCTGACCAGCTAGCAGGGGAGTGGTGCACCACTGCATCTTGGGTGAACACCTTTATATAAAAGGGAGCACATGGGCTCAAGGTTAGGAGTCCCAGCCCACCCAAGCCTGAGGGGTTAGGCGTATGTTCAGCTCTTGGCTGCTAGGCCCGAGAGCCTATCCAGGAGGCTGCCGGCTGCTAGGCTTAGTCAAAGCCTATCCGGATGCTGAAGCTGTAACCCACAGTTCTTTGAAAGCTGGCAGAGGGAGGATGTCCTTGGATTCGGTCTGATACTGCAGTGGCAAAGTGTCGCTTGGAGGTGGGCAGAAAGGGCTACCGACTGTCCCAGGATATGGTGTGAGTACAGATCTGTGAGAGGATCCCTGAGACTGTGTGCTAGAATTTACTCTGCCCTCATAATCTGCTTAATTGGGTGTGTCAGCTAGAAAGGAGACACTGGAGAGTGTCTTGAAGTCCAGCTCCTGTCCTTACTGCTTAACAAGGGACCTGTTCTGCTAAAGTCAGCCTGCCATAAAGTGCCTTTGGTAGTCTGTTACACTGAGTTAGAAAGGAGACACTGGCGAGTTTCTTGAAGAAACAAAGTCCTGCATGTCCTTTGTTGCTTAAAGATGGACTTGTTTCACTGTAGTCAGACTGCTGTGTGAAGCCACTGACCGCCTGCTATACAGAGCTAGGGAGAATTTGTCCTCAGTTACTTGGAGTATCCCATACCTATCCTTCTCCTATCCAAGTTCAACAATAAAGCATTGAAAATTCATCCCCTAGACTGATCATTGGAAACAAGCAGGATTGTGTGTGCACCTGCCTGTGTGAAAATGATACAGTGACTGGCTGCAAGAATATTCAGCGGGAGGCTCGGGAACAAATATAAATTTCATTAGTAGCTCCTTCGGGGGTACCGCTACATGTGGGAGCTCGTCAGTCCGGGATTATCCCCTGAATCTATTGCAGCAATGGTTGTCACTAGCAACGGCCGGATAAAGTGTTTGAGAAAATGTCATTTTGTCATGTCTTGCCGTGTGGATTGTGGGACCGCAATCGAAGAGAAAGTGTCCTGTGCTAATGTCTGCTCTACAGTGTTAATTGCAACCATTTTGTCAGAAAGTAGAGAAGGCAAAGTTTATTTGAAAATCAAAATGGCGGCCGTGGAGGGCCATGTGCGCACGAGTACTGTGCGAGTGAATGTCGGCTGCACAGTCACTAATAACAGGACACTTGCAGGCCACAATGGTAAAGATTGTGATCTGGAGAGTACTGGAGATGGAGTGCTGCCTGCCTGTCTGTTATGCTTGATGCTGTCGGCTTCACAGTAGCGCCTATCGATGTCGGGCGGTGGTTGAGCAATAGCAGTGAAGGGGTTAACTCGCAGCGCGGGAAAGAGCATGCTGAAAAGACCCGCCAGAGGGGCGGAGTTGCCGCCAAGCAGTCAGTCAGTTTGGCGTGGACGGAGTCGCCGCCCACCATCGGCCAATCCGGAGTGAGAAGGAGAGCCCTGACATCACTTCCGCCTCTGGGTTTAGCCGAGAAGAAGCCGCGCGTGCAGAGCAGTAAGATGGTGGAGACCAGAAAGACTGCACGTGGCACAGAGCCGGAGAGAATGGCTGAGTGGAAGAGCTGCAGAGTGACCGACACTGGGGTGAGATTGATGCCCAAGGGAAGCCTCGCACTATGCAATGCTGAAGACAAAGAGCACCTGGGACTGGTATGTGGCAGATGCTGACAGGTGACTGTAAAATTGATTGCCTAGGGTCAGTGCGGTCATTGCGGGGAGATGCTACTGCAGTTAGAGTCCAGTGATTGCCAACCGAGGATTCTGCAAATCGATTGGGAGACAGGCTGTACTACCGAAGTGCTTCTAGGGGAGACTTGCGTGTTATGTGGGCGCCACTGGAACCGGGACCAGTGGTTTATACCCACACCACGGTCTGCCAAACTCAGGAAACATATGTATCTACAGTGCAGCAAGTACGGCAGCCATCATTAACCATAACCATTCCTGCAGCCCATGTGCCGGCTATTAAAGCGGCAGAAGGGACCCACCTACTTCAAAAAGCAGATTCCACCAGTCCCTCAAGTGAAGAGAGACCGGGGATTATTGATGTGGGATCCCCCAGGTTTGTGTATCGCTATGGGTCCATAGAGGAAGGACTAGGTGACTGGGGATCAGGAACAGACACAGAGTGGGACCGTGAAACCTCTGACAAAGACGGATCTCTGTGTGGGGGGCAGCTGGATGGAAACCGTGAAAAAGCATCCATCCTTGTCCAGTGTGCCAGGAATTTAGGATTTTGTGAAGCATTCGCTAATAGAGCTCCTGGCCTGTCCCCTCCTCGCACCTACGCTTGGGGTTGAGCTCAAAATGATGTCTACACCCTTCTCATCAAGCAGGAAATAACTGCCTATGTCCCAGCAGGACAGGGTGATAGGCAAAAGCTACCAAAATTCTACCGCTTCCAGCGTTTGTTACAGTGCAAGGTTGCCCTCGAGTATGGGTATGACTACCCCTATGCTCCTCAGGAGATCATGCACGAGATTGAGGCCCAATATGATATGTGGTGTGATGAAGCTGTGTGGGAGTTGCCCAGCATCTGTGTTCTATAAGCAATGTTCTGTGGGAATGACTTTCTCTGTTGTGAGCTCCTACTGTTGTCCTACAAGTAATGTGCCGTAGCAAATGACTTCCTTTGCTGCAAGTTCCTACTGTTGTTCTATAAGTAACAAATTGAAGGAAAAGACTTCTTCTGTTGTAAGCTCCTTCAGAGGTAATAGGCCAAGACTATTGGAAAAAACTGAATTTTGAAACTGTTTGACCAAAATTCCACTAATTTGAAATATGCCAGTTAGATAGATTGGTAGGATGTTATTGTTCTATCTTTTTCAGGTCCACAAGGAGACAACATGTCAAGGTTGCCCTTAGGGGGCAGTATTCATGAAGATGCCACTACAAGAATGTTAGTGGTAGATGCATGCCAGTGGGGAAACTGCCTCCGAGGAGAGGGTGTTCCCACTAACAGTTATTCAGGAATGTACATAATTGGTTGCTTGCATATGTTTTATTTCTTTTTTCTTTGCAGGACTGCAGGGAATCTTCAGGCCTCTGCTAAGGCAAATGTACTATATGTGTCTAAAGTATACTATTATGTAGAAATAGTCAGTTAGGATGTATTATTTATATTTACCCCCTCACCCAATCATTTTGTTTGGCGGGGGGTGCACTAACCAATTGCAGTTGGTAGAGTTCCACTTAAAATGTGAAATATTGAGTACAACCAACATCTGTGTCTATTGGGTGTGTTGGTTACACTTAAAGTGCATTGATAAGGTATATTGTTAGTGAAATATGAATATTTTCTACAACTAAGATATTTTGTACCTACTGGCCACATATGGGGTATGCCCCATGGCCCTGTTCATTTGTTATTTTCCCTTTTCCCCCATTCCACAACATGGATACTCCGCTTAGTTTTTTGATAGATTTTTGTAGGAGTGGCTGCCCAGAGCCAATGAGGACATGGCTGATTTTTGGCAGGGGGTGGATGTAGCACCCTCCTAGTTTGGGTACTAGTGAGTGTATATAGTTTTTGGTTCTCTCTGCTTAACAGGAGAGCGGACAGGTAAATTTACATGCTGTCTGCTTATCAGAGAGCCTGATTTGCGTAAGGTCTGCTCAGTGTGCTCTGGTGCTGTTTCATATGGTCTGGAGATGTTTTACACTGTCCAGTAGTATGAGTCCCTATTGGACAGAGGGAGAAAACCTCAGCCAGTGACAGCAGGTGTATTTGGAGGTGATTTGGAGCCTATCCAGGAGGCTGCCGGCTGCTAGGCTTAGCCGAGCAGAGTCCAACTCCTGTCCTTACTGCTTAACCGCTTGCCGACCGCTGATCGGCATTTGACGGCAACAAGATGGCTCTATTACGCGGATCGCCGTCATATGACGGCGGCTGCGAGATCGAGCCCAGTGAGCGCGTGCGCCCCGCCCGAGGCGCACCCGCGCGCTCACTGTGTCCGGGGAGGGCCAGGGAGCGGGTGCGGCGGATTCGATCTCCGCCGGCCACCCGCGATTCCCCCCCCCCAGGAGTAAAAGAACGGAGGTCCGTGTAGGTAAACACGGACCTCCGTTCTGTGAGGGAGGAAGGGCTGTGATCACAGCCTTCCACTACATGGAGGCTGTGATCACTTCCCTTCCCCAGCTAGGGCAGTCCCCACACAGTAAGAACACGCCCAGGGAACACAGTTAACCCTTAGAACGCCCCCTGCAGGTTAACCCCTTCACTGCCAATGGTATTTACACAGTAATCAGTGCATTTTTATAGCACTGATCGCTGTATAAATGCCAATGGTCCCAAAAAAGTGTCAAAATGTTCCGACATGTCCGCTGAAATATCGCAGTACCGCTAAAAATCGCAGATCGTCGCCATTACTAGTAAAAAATAAAAAAAAATAAAAACCCCAGAAATTAATTTTCATCATCCGTAAACGTGACCACTTTTGCGCAAACCAATCAATAAACGCCAATTTTTTTTTATCACAAATATGAGGAAGAATATAAATCGGCCAAAACCGATGAAAAAAAATGTTAAGAAAAAAACAAAAAGTAAGAAATGTGGGTTTTTTTGCAAAATTGTCGCTCTTCTTTTGTTTATAGCGGCGATCAGAAATGACGCAGCAGTGATCAAATACCACCAAAAGAAAGCTCTATTTGTGGGAAAAAAAGGACGCAAATTTCGTTTGGGTACAACGTCGCACGACCGCGCAATTTTCAGTTAAAGCGACGCAGTGCCGAGTCGCAAAAAGGGCTCTGGTCCTAAAGGGGGAAATCCTTCCGGGGCTGAAGTGGTTAACAAGGGACCTGTTCTGCTAGAGGCAACCTGCCATAAAGTGCCGTTGGTAGTCTGTTACACCGAGTTAGAAAGGAGACACTGGCGAGTGTCTTGAAGAAACAAAGTCCGGCATGTCCTCTGTTGTTTAAAGATGGTCTTGTTTCACTGAAGTCAGTCTGCTGTGTGAAGCAACTGACCGCCTGCTATACAGAGCTGGGGAGAATTTGTCCTCAGTTACAGTCAGTTACTTGGAGTATCTCATACCTATCCTTCTCCTATCCAAGTTAAACAATAAAGCATTGAAAATTCATCTCCTAGACCAGGGGTAGGCAACTTGCGGCCCTCCAGCTGTTGCAAAACTACAAGTCCCATCATGCCTCTGGGAGTAATTGTACCCATCAGCCTTGCAATGCCTCATGGGAAATGTAGTTCTACTACAGCTGGAGGGCCGCAGGTTGCCTACCCCTGTCCTAGACTGATCATTGGAAACAAGCAGGATTGTGTGTGCACCTGGCTGTGTGAAAATGCTATAGTGACTGGCTGCAAGAATATTCAGCGGGAGGCTCGGGAACAAATATACATTTCATTAGCAGCTCCTTCGGGGGTACTGCTACATGTGTACAACTGCGCCACACTCGCATGCTTTACACAGCAACCATAGGTTAACCACTTAAGGACCGGAAGGATTTCCAGCTTTAGGACCGGAGCCCTTTTTGCGATTCGGTGCTGCGTCGCTTTAACTGACAATTGCGCGGTCGTGCGGCGTTGTACCCGTGGCTTAGCGTTTTTCCCGAGGCCAGGATTTCGACCTTTAGGAAGGCCAGGAATTCACCAATTGGATACCAACGACACATTTCGTACGCTCACACCGCGTCAACATGTGTACATCGTCATGGGGGCTTCCTCGACGATTACTTTACATATAAACAAGGGCTCGGAGGGCGACTTATAAGAACGTCGGTCAGTGATATCGTAAAAGTGTGTCGGTCCACGTGTGTGTTAGGACGAACAAAGGTTACTAGTCAGATCCTGTCCCCATCCGTTGGACGCCGGGAGGTCGACATCATCTTGATGTAAAGGGTACTCCGTAACGT
>BLSH010472881.1:0-14738 GCA_018402905.1 Glandirana rugosa | reverse complement strand
TTTATTTTTTTCTTCTTGACATCCACTTTTTTACTTGACATCCACTTTGTTAAAAAATTTTTTTCGGATTTACTCACAATTTATTTTATTTTAAAGTTTTGGTATTTTATTTGCAAAATCATGATTGGATACACACTGGAATTAATATATTATTTATTTTAATATTTATGGAACTCATGCTTGTTTGCACTGATTAGCACTTTTCTGCACATACTACTCATTTTTATTATTTTATTTATTTCAATATTTATGGAACTCATGCTTGTTTGCACTGATTAGCACTTTTCTGCACATACTACTCATTTATTTATATATAGCATAAGCACTTTGTGGGTTGAAAGACAGCGCCAGTCCTAACACTCCATTAGATTTATTTATTACTTCCTCTAGTAGGAAGATATAGGAAGGCTGCAGTCTTGTATACACTTAAAAGTCCTCACGCAGGATTCTTTGTATTCATGAAGCTATTAAAAGAACCTCAGGTGCGCACAGGGAAGGGTTATAACTGCTGATGAGCGACCTGGAGGCAACATTTTTCGCTAACCCAAATGACCAAAGTAGAGATGCCTGAGTATCTGCACAGGAAGCTCTCAACCGTGTTGAGGATTCGACCACAGATAGGAAGAGGCTTTTTAAACGACAGGCATATTACGAGGAGGGAGAGCATACCGGTCATCTACTGGCTAAAATTGTCAATTCGCAGCAAATATCACCCTCCATTGAAGCCCTTTGCCTTTCCATGGGAGGAGTGACAGATTCATCCGACCGTATTATGTCCACCCTGGGAGACTATTACTCTACATTATATGTATCTAAACAAGATTACTCAGCGGAATCTTTGACTACCTATCTTGATGGGGTTAATTTACCCAGACTATCAGATGCCCATAGAAGACAATAAGATGCCCCCTTAAATTAGGATGAAATACAAAGAGCGACCAGCCCCTTCCCCAACTCAAGGGCCCCGGGGGAGGACAGGCTACCCATAGAAGTTTACAAACAATATGCAGAACAATTGCTTACTAAATTAATGTCTGTGTATAATGAAGCCGTGAAGTCAGGGCAGCTACCTGTCTCGATGACCAGGGCAAATATAGTACTACTGCTGAAGCCAGATAAGGACCCCCTCGATCCAGGCTCATACAGACCTATTTCCCTACTTCAGAATGATATAAATATCCTAGCAAAGGTTCTTGCCTTGCATTTAAACACAGCTACAGTATGTCACGTACCTGGTGGTCGAGTCTGACTTGTGCAGGGGACAACCTCTTTTACGGCCCTGGTTCGAGAACCCCTGGTAGTGGGGACAGGGAGTTTTGTAGCACAGGGGGGCACGAGGGCTGGACTTAGTCACTGGTGGTAGCTGAGAGTCCACTGGAACTCTTGCAGACAGAAGGGTGGTGATGCAGGTCGGGTCGGTAACAAGCTGGCCGTACAGTACAGAAGGATCAGGCTGGCAGATGGTCGGGTGCAGGCAGGATCGGCAACGTGCAGGCAGCAGAGGTACATAGGAGCAGGCAAAGAATAGTTGTAGACAGGCCGGGGGTCAGGGCAGGCAGAAAGAAAACTAAGTCCAAGGAAAGCCGGGGTCACAGATACAGGAAGTCTCTTCAGAGTAACACGCTGGGTAGCAGGGTACAGGAACACTGTAGAATGGACAGCTCTTGCTTCCTGGTGCTGTCTGCCTAAATGGCCATTGCCGGTGCACACGCGCGCTCACACGCGCACAGGAGCACGCAAACGCGCATGGGCGCGTGCACGCACTATGTGCGCCCGCGCATAGGCGATCCAATGGCCCGGGATGATTCCTTACATTGCCTGGGCCCTTTTGGTCGGATGTCTTCTCCAAAACACCCTGATTAGCTCTCTGGCATGCAGGTGGTTCTCTGGCTCCCAGGAGCTTTCTTCAGGCCCATAGCCTTTCCACTTTACCAGAAACTGGGTGATGCCCCCTCTCTTCCTGCAGTTGAGGATGGTCTCCACCTTGAATTCCTCCTCTCCGTCCACCATGACCAGTTCAGGTGGGGCTGTGTTGCCCCCAGGGAAGAGGTCCTTGACCACTGGCTTAAGTAGGTTCACGTGGAAGATGGGGTAAATGTGGGGTGAAGAGGGTAGATACAGTTTGAATGCTACTTTGTTGATTTGTCTCTTTACTGGGAAAGGTCCAATGTATTTTGGCCCCAGTTTTCTGGAGGGGCAAGACAGCCTTAGGTTTTTTGTTGATAACCAGACCCGTTGGCTCAGTTGCAGTTCCAATTCTGCTCGTCTTCCCTTGTCAAAACTTTTCTTACTGAGTGCCTGGGTCTGAGAAAGAGTTTCCTGTAACAGTTTATTGTTTTCCTCTAAGAACTGGGTGACTTCCAGTACAGCAGGTACAGTGCTCTCCGTTGACAGGCCAGGTAGGAAGGTAGGATGGTAGCTGACGTTCGCCCAGAATGGAGTTTGCTTAGTGGCGGAATGGATCGAGTTATTATATGCGAACTCGGCTATCGGCAACAGGGAAACCCAATCGTCCTGAGAGTAGAAAGAGTAGCAGCGGAGGTACTGCTCGAGGGTTCGATTAGTTCCCTCTCTTTGGTCGCTTGACTGCGGATAATATGCGGAGGAGAAGGCCAGATCAATTCCCAAGGAAGAGCACAGAGATCTCCAGAAGCGGGACGTGAACTGCACCCCTCGGTCTGAGACTATGTTGCTGGGGATGCCGTGAAGATGGACCACCTCTTTGATGAAGGTTTCAGCTGTTTCAGCTGCTGTGGGGGTGCCCTTAAGTGGTAAGAAGTGCGCCATTTTTGTGAGGCGATCTACCAACACAAGAATGGTACTGAAGCCTGCAGATGGAGGCAACTCAGCTATATAGTCCATCGAAATCTGGGACCAAGGTCGTTCCAGAATGGGTAATGGATTTAGCAGACCCCAGGCTTTGGACCTCTCAGTCTTGGTCTTGGCACAGATGGGGCAAGTACTCACATAGTCCTTGCAGTCCTCATTCAGGCAAGGCAACCAAAATGAGCGGGAAAGTAGCTTTGCCGTCTTGCGACCCCCGAAGTGCCTGGCTAATTTGAGGACGTGTTCAAGCGCTGCTAGGCGCAGCTCCTGTGGGATGAAAAGTCAGTTGACCACAACCCTTCTTTTATGGTGGGCCCAGAATCCGGTGGCATGGTGTGACCAACTAAGGATCGTCTGATCTGGGTGAGAAAGTCCTCTTGGGTCAGCAGGAAGCTATTGGCAGATAGAATGGTGTCTGGAGGAGCCCTCCGGGTCATGGAACATTCTGGACAGGGTGTCAGGCTTCACATTTTTAGACCCAGGCCTGTATGTTATGTGCATTTGGAACCTCGAGAAAAATAGTGCCCACCTTGCCTGTCAAGGTTTGAGCCTCTTAGCTGTCCGCAGATACTCGAGGTTCTTGTGGTCTGTGAAGACCAGAACAGTGTGAGTAGCTCCTTCCAGAAGGTACCGCCATTCCTCTAGGGCGGATTTGATTGCCACCAGTTCCCAGTCACTGATATCGTAGTTTTTCTTGGGGGGGAGCTTCCGGGAGAAGAAGGCAATGGGATGGAGCGCAGCCTTTGGGCTTCGTCTCAGAGAGAACTGCTCCCACTGCTGTCTCGGATGCGTCCACTTCAAGGACATAGGGTAGAGCCGGGTCTGGGTGTTTGAGGACGGGAGCAGAGGTAAACAGTTCTTTGAGCCTTGTGAAGGCCTATTGGGCTGCAGGAGTCCAACGGAAGTGAGAGTCCTGCTTCATGAGCTGGGTGATAGGTGCAATGACCGCCGAGAACCCCTTAATGAACTTTCTGTAGAAGTTTGTGAATCCTACAAACCGTTGGACACCTTTCTTGACATCTGCCGCTGGTCCGTCTAGGATGGCCGAGACCTTCTGCGGGTCCATAGTTATCCCTGTAACCAAAATGTCAAAGCCAAGGAAGGAGATGCTGGCACATTCAAAAGCACATTTTTCCGCCTTGGCATATAGGCCATGTTGCTGAAGGCGGGCAAGCACACATCTCACGTGCCTGCGGTGTTCCTCCAGGGAAGGGGAGAACATTATGATATGGTCCAGATAAATCACTACGAATTGGTCTAGATAGTCTCTGATATCGTTCACCAGGTGTTGGAACATAGTGGGGGCATTACAAAGTCCAAATGGCATAACAAGGTATTCGTAGTGACCAACCCTGGTTCGGAAGGCCATCTTCCACTCATCCCCTTCCCGTATGCAGATGAGATTGTATGCCCCACAGAGGTCCAATTTTGTGAAAACAGCTGCTGTTCCTAACCTCTGGAAAAGTTCAGGGACCAGAGGCAGAGGATACCGGGTTTTGATCCTGTTAATATCCTGGTAATCTATACAGGGCCTGAGGGAGTGGTCTTTTTTCTCAACAAAGCAGATCCCCGCTCCAGCAGTTGAGGTAGAGGGTCTGATGAACCCCTTTTCTAGTTTCTCATCAAGGTAGGCCTTGAGGGCCACTAGCTCTACCTCAGACAAAGGGAAAATCCGACTGAAAGGAACCTCAGCTCCGGGTAGGAGATCAATCGGACAGTCATATGACCTATGCGGTGGTAGGATGTCAGCCCCACATGTCCAGAAAGTCATGGTAAGGTACAGGTACAGCCAGTTGGGTATCCTGGTCGTGTTCAGTGTCCAGACAGAGTACAGATGATGGGGTTTCCGAAGGCAGTGGCACGCAATGCTGGAGGCAGTAGGGAGAGCTGGACTGCATTTCCCCTGTGGCCCAGTCAATGTGGGGGTTATGCATCTGGAGCCAGGGGAGGCCCAAAATGACTGGGAATGGAGGGGACACAATGGCCTCCAGCAGCAAGAATTCCAAGTGTCCCCCCCCACTCTCTTGGTAGGTACAGGAATGGTTTCCAGGGTGACGGTGCTGGACTTAATGATGGCCAGCTGGACAACCATGGGATGGTCTTTAGGTCGATGTGGGATCTGGAGGTTGGCTGTGAAAGTAACATCAACAAAGCAACTGCAGGCTCCTGAATCAACGACTGCCTGCACCAGGGTATCCCCGCTGGGAAGCTGTAAAGATAGAGAGAGGACATGCTTGGCATGTACTTCAGGTTTTCCTGGGTAAGAGTGGTACAATTACCGGCCTTAGCAGGGCAGTTCCTTACCAGATGCCTAGGCCCTCCACAGTATAGGCAGAGGCTGAGTGCCACATGTCTATGACATTCTTCGGAGGTTAATGGCGGGTGGCGAAGCCAGATTGGCATGGGTTCGGACTGGTCTGGTGGAGTGGAGGAGGAAGAGGCAGCCGGACTGGAGCCAGGGTAGCTGGGTATTCTGGGCATCATCCAGGTAAGGCGTGCAGCCCCTGTGGACCTCTCAGCCCTGCGTTCCCGCAGGCGCCGATCAATATGTATGGACAGATTGATCAGGGAGTCAAGGGTATGAGGCACCCCAATGCGAACCAGCTCGTACTTGAGCGACTCTGAGAGGCCCAGCCTGAATTGGTAGCAGAGGGCCGCAACGTTCCAAGCAGTGTCAGCGATTCAGTGACATACTCTTCCGCTGTGCGGCAGCCTTTCTGGAGGGCGTGAAGAGCTGCTTCCACTGTGGCCACTAGGTGGGGGTCCTCAGAGCTGAGCCATCGCTTGAAAGAACCGGTCCAAACTGGTAGTCTGTGGGGCTTTCTGTTCCAATAGGCGATGGGCCTATGCTTGTGGTTCCTCCGAGAGCAATGAGATCACCAGCCCCACTTTAGTCGCCTCCAATGAAAAAGTCCGGGGTTGTAGGGGGCGAAATACAATTTGCACGAGTTACGGAAGGCCCGGAACTCTGGGTGGCCCCCCCGCAAACCGCTCTGGCATGGGCTCCGTGGGCAGAGCCATGATGGTGCATGGAGAAGACTGACCGGGACTGGCTGGGGCTGACATGGAGAGCTCTTGGTCTCTCCCTTCCAGACGGGTGTATACCTCTTGTAGATTCTTTACGGCTTGAGTGAGTCTAGCCAGATGCACACACAGGTCATTCATGGGAAAGGTCCCCTGCGCAGACTCGGACATGGCTGTCCGATACTGTCACGCACCTGATGGTCGAGTCTGATTGTGCAAGGGACAACCTCTCTTACGACCCTGGTTCGAGAACCCCTGATAGCGGGGGCAGGGAGTTCTGGAGCACAGGGGGGTACGAGGGCTGGACTTAGTCACTGGTGGTAGCTGAGAGTCCACTGGAACTCGTGCAGACAGAAGGGTGGTGATGCAGGCCGGGTTGGTAACAAGCTGGCAGTACAGTACAGAAGGATCAGGCAGGCGGATGGTCGGGAACAGGCAGTGTCGGCAACGTACGGGCAGCAGAGGTACAGAGGAGTAGGCAAAGAATAGTTGTAGACAGACTGGGGGTCAGGGCAGGCAGAAAGCAAACAAAGTTCAAGGAAAGCCGGGGTCACAAATACAGGAAGTCTTTTCAGAGTAACACGCTGGGTCGCAGGGTACAGGAACACTGTAGAACGGACAGCACTTGCTTCCTGGTGCTGTCTGCCTAAATGGCAGCTATTGGCGCCATTGCCGGCGCTTACGCGCGTGCACACGCGCATAGGAGAGCGTGATCGCGCACAAGCACGCGCAAAGGCGCACAAGCCTTTCAAATGGAGATCCAATGACCCGGGATGATTCCTTACACAGTATCTCACAGTCTCTCAGTGAGTATACCCCTCATATTTTTGTAAATATTTTATTCTATCTTTTCATGTCACAACACTGAAGAAATGACACAATGTAAAGTAGTGAGTGTACAGCTTGTATACCAGTGTAAATTTGCTGTCCCCTCAAAATAACTCAACACACAACCATTAATGTCTAAACCGCTGGCAACAAAAGTGAGTACACTCCTTAGTGAAAATGTCCAAATTGGGCCCAATTAGCCATTTTCCCTCCCTGGTGTCATGTGACTCGTTAGTGTTACAAGGTCTCAGGTGTGAATGGGGAGCAGGTGTGTTAAATCTGGTGTTATCGCTCTCACTCTCTCATGCTGGCCACTGGAAGTTCAACATGGCACCTCATGACAAAGAACTCTCTGAGGATCTGAAAAAAAAAGAATTGTTGCTCTACAAAAAGTTGGCATAGGCTATAAGAAGATTGCCAAGACCTTGAAACTGAGCTGCAGCACAGTGGCTAAGACCATACAGCATTTTAACAGGACAGGTTCTTCTCAGAACAGGCCTCGCCATGATCGACCAAAGAAGTTTGAGTGCACGTGCTCGGCGTCTTATACAGAGGTTGTCTTTGGGAAATAGACATATGAGTGCTGCCAGCATTGCTGCAGAAGTTGAAGGGGTGGGGGTCAGCCTGTCAGTGCTCAGATCATATGCCGCACACTGCATCAAATTTGTCTGCATGGTTGTTGTCCCAGAAGGAAGCCTCTTCTAAAGATGACGCAAAAGAAAGCCCACAAACAGTTTGCTGAAGACAAGCAGACTAAGGACATGGATTACTGGAACCATGTCCTGTGGTCTGATGAGACCAAGATAAACTTACTTGGTTCAAATGGTGTCAAGTGTATGTGGTGGCAACCATGTGAGGAGTACAAAGACAAGTGTGTCTTGCCTACTGTCAAACATGATGGTGGGAGTGTCGTGGTCTGGGGCTGCATGAGTGCTGCTGGCACTGGGGAGCTACAGTTCATTGAGGGAACCAGAAATGCCAACATGTACTGTGACATACTGAAGCAGAGCATGATCCCCTCCTTTCGGAGACTGGGCCACAGGGCAGTATTCCAACATGCTAACGACCCCAAACACTTCTCCAAGATGACCATTGCCTTGCTAAAGAAGCTGAGGGTAAAGGTGATGGACCGGCCAAGCATGTCTCCAGACCTAAACCCTATTGAGCATCTGCGGAGCATCCTCAAATGGAAGGTGGAGGAGCGCAAGGTCTCTAACATCCACCAGCTCCGTGATGTCATCATGGAGGAGTGGAAGAGGACTCCAGTGGCAACCTGTGAAGCTCTGGAGAACTCCATGCCTAAGAGGGTTAAGGCAGTGCTGGAAAATAATGGCGGCTGAACAAAATATTGACACTTTGGGCCCAATTTGTACATTTTCACTTAGGGGTGTACTCACTTCTGTTGCCAGCGGTTTAGACATCAATAGCTGCGTGTTGAGTTATTTTGAGGGGACAGCAAATTTACACTGTTATACAAGCTGTACACTCACTACTTTACATTGCAGCAAAGTGTAATTCCTCAGTATTGTCACATGAAAAGATAAAATAAAATATTTACAAAAATGTGAGGGGTGTACTGACTTTTGTGAGATACTGTATCTCCTCAATAATACATTCTGATCAGGCAGGATTCATGCCACAAAAGTCCACAGCTATCAATTTACGCAGATGTTTTCTTAATATCCAAACCTCAGCAGATAATATGGGTGATAGGGCATTGCTGTCACTGGATGCCCACAAAGCTTTTGACAGCATTGAGTGGGAATACCTATGGGCAGATATGCATACATTTGATATGCATTAGATTTAGGGAGAAATTCATAAAATGGGTCCAACTATTATATAATGCCTTGGTGGTAGTTATAAGAGAGGCAGGCAAGATCTCTCCAAGTTTTAATCTATATAGAGGCACAAGACAGGGTTGCCCTCTGCCCCCTGTTTTTGTTTGCCCTAGCCATAGAACCCCTGGCTTCCATCATCAGAGACAATAACTCCACAAAGGGTTTCTCATATGGGAACATTGAGGAAAAAGTAATGATTTATGCGGACGACACAATGCTTTTGTTGGGAAACACCACTACATCCCTGTAGGAAGCTGTGAAAGTTATACAGGAATTCGGGAAGTATTCGGGGCTTATTAATTGGACCAAGTCATCCCTGTTGCTACTAGACAAACAATTTGACTCCCGAATAGGGAAGCGACACAATATCCCGGTTTCTGATAAACTTAAATCTTTGGACATATGGGTCACCTCATCATCGCTGGATTAAGTTACTGTAAATTTGTCGCCCCTTCTCGATAGATGTAGGGATCGAGTTAAGGTATGGGCAAGACTGAAACGCTCCCCGGTGGGCAGAGTTAACTAAATTAAAATGACTCTAATGTCACAGCTGTTATACATATTGCATAATACCCCAGTCGTCATTCCCCTAAAAAAGTTTTGCATAATCAACTCCATCTTCAGATTTCTTATATGGGTTTCTAAGCCAGGGAGAATAAAACAGGAACAACTGCAATGCCCTAGGGACGCAGGTGGATTGGCGCTCCCCAATCCCTGGGTCTAATACCTGGTCTCGCAACTACAACACATAATGAGAGCTATTAACCCCAGTATAAATTGCACCCTGAACTTGTTACACCCTTCCACATACCTTCTTAGGCACACGGTGGGCCAAGAGGTGGTGGAAGGATTGTAAGCATTGAAGTTTAGCAAACCCAATAAAATATATCCCTCGTAAGCCCTTATGCAAAAGATTTGTTCTAAAACTAGAATGCTGCAAAACATCTCAGGATTTACTAGATTTAGTCCCCTATGGGGCAATGCTCATTACCAGGAGCTGATGAAGTTGCAGTGTGGGGCTATGTGGAGGCATTATGGCGTCACACATTTGTGTCACATCTTCAAGGACGGACAGCTGAGGTCTTTTACCGCCCTTCAAGAGGTCTTTAAGCTCCCTTCATCCGCATGCTTCCACTACATGCAACTCCATCATGCGGTGAAGGCCCAGCAGGGTGATGAAGTATGGGCACTGGACTCAGCTCCAATATTTAACTCTATGTACGAGAGCACTACATTCAAGGGATTTATCTCTAATGGCTATGAGATGCTTTTGAATCTTGTCCTGCCTGACTCCAATCATAGAGTGGTGACACAATGGGAGGGGGACGTTGGTACCTTTGAGGAGGAGCAATGGGAGGAGGCACTGCAGGTAGTTACAGAGTGCTTGGCAAATGTGGCCCAGCACTTATCACAGCTGTATATCATCCTCTGTGTTTATTATACCCTGGCTAAATTAGCTTGCATGGACCTGAAGTCTGACCCCACCTGCACGAGATGTTGCAAGGATCATATACACATGCTGTGGCGCTTGCCGAAGTTACATCTATATCGGAAGGCAGTACTTGACACAATAAACAGGGTATTTCAGTTGAGGATTCCGGAGGACCCTAACTGTTGCTTACTGGGGATACTGGATGGCCTCCAGGTAGAGGAAATTCCCAGGCAGGCGATAGCAAGAGCACTCTTTCAGGCCCGACTAGTAATTTTAAAACATTGGAAATCCATGGAACCACCCAAAATACGAGAATGGGTGGCTAAAATGGGTGATACTCTTAGACTGGAAAAATTGGTATACCAGCACAGAGGTGGGGGTGGTAAATTTGACTGATTGTGGTCACCATGGCTAGAGGTGCCGGGTTTGGCCCCCTGTCATTCTGGTCATGAATAGCTTGCTCATGTAATGTGGTCTTTCTTTGGACAAGTAACAGGGAGATGGGAGGGAATGGACACGCATTTACACAGATATGTCATCTTACTGTTGGAGATATGTTTCCGAACGGATGTGAAAGGCTATGCATATATGATATCCATGTCATGCCAAAGGGTAAAAATGTAACCAAGGGATTTTGTTCTTACTATTTCCTTTACTACATTTCTGTACAGCTGGTTTACTTGCTACAGTAAAGCTCTGTGATGTATAGTATCTCACAAAAGTGAGTACACCCCTCACATTTTTGAAAATATTTTATTAGATCTTTTCATGTGGCAACACTGAAGAAATGACACTTTGCTACAATATAGAGTAGTGAGTGTACAGCTTGTATAACAGTGTAAATTTAATGTCCCCTCAAAATAACTCTACACACAGCCTTTAATGTCTAAACCACTGGCAACAAAAGCGAGTACATCCCTAAGTGAAAATGTCCAAATTGGACCCAAAGTGTCAATATTTTGTGTGGCCACCATTATTTTCCAACACTGCCTTAACCCTCTTGGACATGGAGTTCACCAGATCTTCACAGGTTGCCACTGGAGTCCTTTTCCACTCCTCCATGAGAACATCACGAATCTGGTGGATGTTAGAGACCGTGTACTCCTCCACCTTCCGTTTGAGGATGCCTTACAGATACTCAATAGGGTTTAGGTCTGGAGACATGCTTGGCCAGTCCATCACCTTTATCCTCAGCTTCTTTAGCAAGGCAGTGGTCGTCTTGGAGGTGTGTTTGGGGCCGTTATCATGTTGGAATACTGCCCTGCGGCCCAGTCTCCGAATGGAGGTGAATGGAGGTGATCATGCTGTGCTTCAGTATGTCACAGTACATGTTGGCATTCATGGTTCCCTCAATGAACCGTAGCTCCCCAGAGCTGGCAGCACTCATGCAGCCCCAGACCACCACCGTGCTTGACTGTAGGCAGAACACACTTGTCTTTGTACTCCTCACCTGGTTGCCACCGCACATGCTTGACATCATCTGAACCAAATAAGTTTGTTTGATCTCATCAGACCACAGGACATGGTTCCAGTAATCCATGTCCTTAGTCTGCTTGTCTTCAGCAAACTGTTTGCGGGCTTTCTTGTGCATCATCTTTAGAAGAGGCTTCCTTCTGGAATGACAGCCATGCAGACCAATTTGATGCGGTGTGCGGCGTATGGTCTGAGCACTGACAGGCAGACCCCCCACCCTTCAACCTCTGCAGCAATGCTGGCAGCACTCATACGTCTATTTCCCAAAGACAACCTGTGGATATGATGCTGAGCATGTGCACTCAACTTCCTTGGTCAACCATGGTGAAGGCTGTTCTGAGTGGATCCTGGCCTGTTAAACTTCTGTATAGTCTTGGCCACCATGCTGCAGCTCAGTTTCAGGGTCTTGGCAAACTTCTTATAGCCTAGGCCTTATGTAGAGAAACAATTCTTTTTTTTCAGATCCTCAGAGAGTTCTTTGCCACGAGGTGCCATACTGAACTTCCAGTGACCAGTATGAGAGAGTGAGAGGGATTACACCAAATGTAACACACCTGCTCCTCATTCACAGCTGAAACCTTGCAACACTAACAAGTCACATGAGAAATGGGAGAAAATGGCTAATTAGGCCCAATATGTACATTTTCACTTAGGGGTGTACTCACTTTTGTTGCCAGTGGTTTAATGGCTGTGTGTTGAGTTATTTTGAGGGGAAAGCAAATTTACACTGTTATACAAGCTGTACACTCACTACTTTACATTATAGCAAAGTGTCATTTCTTCAGTGTTGTCACATGAAAAGATATAATAAAATATTTACAAAAATGTGAGGAGTGCACTCACTTTTGTAAGATACTGTATATGTTATGTTCTACGTATCAATAAAAATCTTTTGTTTGAGAAAAAAATATATATTGTACACATATTTTGACCATATCTACAATGTGAATTGGGTATACATGAGTAAGCATTAAAGTGGATATGCTGTACATTTAAAATATACACTTCTATTAAATCAATAGGGACTATATTAAGGTACAATGGACAAATAATTTCCATTGCAAATCAAGTTGAGCGAACACCTGGATGTTCGGGTTTGGCCGAACTTCGCTGAAACGTTCGGGTTCGGTACCGAACGTTATCCGAACTTTACCCCGGACCCTGAACCCCATTGAAGTCAATGGGGACCCAAACTTTTCAGCACAAAAATGACTGTAAAAAAGTACTGGAAAGTGCTAGAGGGCTGCAAAAGGAAGAAAAATGGGAGATGTTATTAGATCTGCAATCTGTCCCTCAAAGCAGTAGTAATCTCAACCTAGTCCAGTATCAGATCGTTCTGTAATGCAGGATGAGAGATCGTTCTGTAATCAGATCGTTCTGTAATGCAGGATGAGATGTTATAGATCTACAATCTGTCCCTCAAAGCAGTAGTAGTAATCTCTACCTAGTTATTATCACTGCAATCTGTCCCTCACAGCAGTAGTAGTAATCTCTACCTAGTTATTAGATCTGCAATCTGTCCCTCACAATCTGTCCCTCACACCGCTGGCAGCATCCTCTCCCTACACTAACCTGAGAGCATGTGACATGCAGCACTGTGACTCCAGCCTCATATAGAGGCTGGGTCACATGATGCACTGGCCAATCACAGCCATGCCATTAGTAGGCATGGCTGTGATGGCTTCTAGGGAAAACCAGTGAAACGCTTGTTGATTGGCTGCCCTGCAGCTATTCAACATGCGTGATAAAATACCAGAACCCCGAACCCGATAATTTTTCTCAAACGTTCGGGTTCGGTACACGGACACCCGAAAGTTCAGTACGGGCCCGAACGTTACAGTTCGGGTTCGCTCAACTCTACAAATGAATCAATCCATTGTATGGGGAATATTAGACTTATTGATTTACATCAATTGTACTCTGAAGCAGTTTATCTCAACCATTTTACCTCAGAGAAACCCTTGAAATAATTATTAGGTCCTAGGGAAACCCTGCTAAAATTAAGTCATTGTATTTCAGTAGAAAAAAATGCTATGACCTTCATCGTCAGGGAAGAATTCCTCCCTTATAATGGTGGTCAGAATGCCATCTTTCCAGACAGCTAAACACATCAATAATGTCATGCTGCTGGCTTTGCCAAATGGTATTGGACCCTGGAACCACACAGGCATCATCAGATGAGAGGCCAACCCCTAGCACTCTAGAACCTTAGAGATCCTTGGAACCCTAGTTGAGAATGGCTGCTCTGCAGAATAGTACAATCAAATTTTTAAGTTAGGTATTAGATTACTTGATAAGGGATGATTGGGCTGGGTATCAGGGGGCTTTTTCTTCTTGGTGTGTACTTTTAAGATACTGTATGTTGGGTTAGTGGCACTGGAGATTGAGTCAGGGACATAGTGGGATTTTTATTGCTATGCTGCCTCCTTGCAGGCCTCCTGTGCAAGCATCTGCAAAAGAAAAGTCCTCCAGCGCCAACTTCCTTTGGAACTCTGTGACACCATGTGAATAGAGTTGAGCGAACCCGGACTGTAAAATTCGGGTCCGTACCGGACTTTGGGGATGTCCGTGCCCCGGACCCGATCCCGGACATTTAAAAAAAAGTCCGGGATCGGGTTCGGTATTTGGGTATTTTTGGCGCCTTTTCTATAGCTGCTGGGCAGCCAATCAACAAGCTTGTCACTAGTTTGCCGTTAGAAGCCATCACAGCCATGCCTACTAATGGCATGGCTGTGATTGGCCAGTGCATCATGTGAACCAGCCTCTATATGAGGCTGGAATCACGTAGCGCAGCGTGTCAGATCGTCTCAGACTAGAGTAGGGAGAGCTTCATGGCGGTGCTGTGAGGGAAAGATTAGCGTGCACAACCATCTCAGACTGCATTAGGGAGACCTTCATTGCGGTGCTGTGAGGGAGACATTAGTGTTCAGAACCATCTTATACTGCATTAGGGAAACATTCCTGTTGGTGCTCTGAGGGAGAGATTCTCATTCTAAAACTATCTACTACTGCATTAGGGAGAGGTTCCTGTTGGTGCTCTGAGGGAGAGTTTATCGTTCTAAAACCATCTACTACTGCATTAGGTAGAGGTTCCTGTTGGTGCTATGAGGGAGAGTTTATCGTTCTAAAACCATCTACTACTGCATTAGGGAGAGGTTCCTGTTGGTGCTCTGAGGGAGAGTTTATCGTTCTAAAACCATCTACTACTGCATTAGGGAAATGTTCCTGTTGGTTCTATGAGGGAGAGTTTATCGTTCTAAAACCATCTACTACTGCATTAGGGAGAGGTTCCTGTTGGTGCTCTGAGGGAGAGT
>BLSH010472880.1:0-11049 GCA_018402905.1 Glandirana rugosa | reverse complement strand
GTGAGTGTACAGCTTGTATAACAGTGCAAATTTACTGTCCCCTCAAAATAACTCAACACACAGCCATTAATGTCTAAACCGCTGGCAACAAAAGGGAGTACACCCCTAAGTGAAAATGTCCGAATTGGCCCCAATTAGCCATTTTCCCTCCCCGATGTCAAATGACTCGTTAGTGTTACAAGGTCTCAGGTGTGAATGGGGAGCAGGTGTGTTAAATTTGGTGTTATCACTCTCACTCTCTCATACTGGTCACTGGAAGTTCAACATGGCATCTCATGGCAAAGAACTCTCTGAGGATCTGAAAAAAAGAATTGTTGCTCTACATAAAAATGGCCTAGGCTATAAGAAGATTGCCAAGACCCTGAAACTGAGCTGCAGCACGGTGGCCAAGACCATACAGCGGTTTAGCAGGACAGGTTCCACTCAGAACAGCGCCTCACCATGGTCGACCAAAGAAGTTGAGTGCCGTGCCCAGCATCATATCCAGAGGTTGTCTTTGGGAAATAGACGTATGAGTGCTGCCAGCATTGCTGCAGAGGTTGAAGGGGTGGGGGGTCATCCTGTCAGTGCTCAGACCATACACCGCACACTGCATCATATTGGTCTGCATGGCTGTTGTCCCAGAAGGAAGCCTCTTCTAAAGATGATGCACAAGAAAGCCTGCAAACAGTTTGCTGAAGACAAGCAGACTAAGGACATGGATTACTGGAACCATGCCCTGTGGTCTGATGAGACCAAGATAAACTTATTTGGTTCAGATGGTGCCAAGCGTGAGTGGAGGCAACCAGGTGAGGAGTACATAGACAAGTGGGTCTTGCCTACAGTCAAGCATGGTGGTGGGAGAGTCATGGTCTGGGGCTGCATGAGTGCTGCCGGCACTGGGGGGCTACAGTTCATTGAGTGAACCATGAATGCCAACATGTACTGTGACCTACTGAAGAAGAGCATGATCCCCTCCCTTCAGAGAGTGGGCCTTAGGGCAGTATTTCAACATAACGACCCCAAACACCTTCAAGATGACCACTGCCTTACTAAAGAAGCTGAGGAGAAAGGTGATGGACTGGCCAAGCATCTCCAGACCTAAACCCTATTGAGCATCTGTGGGGCTCCTCAAACGGAAGGTGGAGGAGCGCAAGGTCTCTAACATCCACCAGCTCTGTGATGTCGTCATGGAGGAGTGGAAGAGGACTCAAGTGGCAACCTGTGAAGCTCTGGTGAACTTCATGCCCAAGAGGGTTAAAGCGGTTGTCTACCCATTTAAAAAAATAAAAACCTGCAACACAATAGCATAATGAGCTAGTATGCACTGCATACTAGCTCATTATGAAATACTTACATTAAAACGAAGATCCGACCGGGCTGCTCGGTCCCCTGAGGGAGCGGACATCTTCCCTTGGATCTCGCTTCCGGGTACGCGGCTCCAGCGCTGTGACTGGTCGGAGCTGCGAGACGTCACTCCCGGGCTTGCGCGTGGGACCCGTCTTTTCATCAACGTCCGGCCCTATTGCCGGGCCTTTGCGGCGACATACACGGCGCATGCGGCAGGGCACACATGACGCATGCGCCGTAACGCCACAACATCTTAGAGAGGGAATATCTCCTAAACAGGTTTAGGAGATATTCGTTTTACCTACAGGTAAGACTTATTATAGGCTGCATTATAGGCTTACCTGTAGGTAAAAGTACAAAAATTGGGTAGACAACCGCTTTAAGGCAGTGCATGAAAATAATGGTGGCCACACAAAATATTGACACTGTGGGCCCAATTTGGACATTTTCCCTTGGGGTGTACTCACTTTTGTTGCCAGTGGTTTAGACATTAATGGCTGTGTAGGATGAAGAAATTCCTGGGACAGCCGCACTTCCAAAAACACACCGCTTTATTGAAGAGCTTTAAAAGCAGATCAATGTATCACATGAAGACACGAACAGGACCCCTGATGGGGCATAACAGCTAACGCGTTTCACGTCTCGGGGGCACTTAGTCATAGCTGACATAAAAATACTTGCATACTGTTTAACTGGTTCCCCACCGCGTGCCGTCTTTTCACGGCGGCAGTCGGGGAGCCCTGCGCGAATCGCCGTAAATAAGCGTCAATCTGCATTTGGCCACCAGGGGGCGCGCGCGCGCACCCGCCGCACTCCTGGGGAGTATGCCCGCGGCTCGGGCGGACCCGATGTCCGCCGGCGAGCCGCGATGAGCGGCCACAGGGAAAGAACGGGGAACCGCCGATGTAAACACGGCGGTTCCCCGCACTGTCAGTGGGGCATGAGAGATCTACTGATCCCTGTCACTTGGATCAGTTAGATCTCTCATGTCCATGGAAGCCCAACCCCCCCACAGTAAGAACACCCAGGGAACACGATTATCCCCTAGCTCTCCCCCTGCAGGTTAACCCCTTCCCTGCCAATGACATTTATACAGTAATCAGTGGACATTTAAATTTCTGATCGCTGAATAAATGTCATTGGTCCCAAAAAAGTGTCAAAAATGTTCCGACATGTCCGCTAAAAATCGCAGATCGCCGCCATTACTAGTAAAAAATAAAAAAAAAATAAAAACCCCAGAAATGAATTCTCATCATCCGTAAACGCGGCCACTTTTGCGCAAACCAATCAATAAACGCCGATTGCAATTTTTTTTATCGCAAATATGAGGAAGAATATAAATCGGCCAAAAACGGTGAAAAAAAATGTTTTTTTATATTTTTTTTTTGGATTTGAATTTTAGCAAAAAGTAAGAAATTTGGGTTTTTTTGCAAAATGGTCGCCCTTCTTTTGTTTATAGCGGCGATCAGAAATGACG
Organism: Glandirana rugosa; assembly: GCA_018402905.1. Lineage (NCBI taxonomy): Eukaryota > Metazoa > Chordata > Amphibia > Anura > Ranidae > Glandirana > Glandirana rugosa. Next base: position 8,243 of record BLSH010472880.1, on the reverse strand, counting down.
CAGAGGCGATCAAATACCACCAAAAGAAAGCTCTATTTGTGGGAAAAAAAGGACGCAAATTTTGTTTGGGTACAACGCCGCACGACCGCGCAATTGTCAGTTAAAATGACGCAGCGCCGAATCGCAAAAAGTGCTCTGGTCCTAAAGTGGGAAATTCTTCCGGGGCTGAAGTGGTTAAATAAGCAATACAATGCATATAGTGGACCACTAATTGATTAATTGGACAAGACATACCATTGGCTAACAACCAATTGGGAATGGCATGTGGAATCCACGCAAATTGCACCAGATTAATCGCCTTGTCCAAAATCAACCAAATAAAAGAACAAACAAACAGGTGCTCTAGTGGTAAAAAACAGTTCTAGAGTAAATTTTCACATAACCTATAATATATATAGGAAAATTTGCACAACAATACCCATATTAAAAGAACAGTTAAAAGAAATGTAAATCGATTGTGAAAAACCTACAAGGACCGATGGAAGCAACTTGGTCCCGTTAGCCCTGGCAATCAGAGACATAAATTAACCACTTACCAACCAAGCCTGTTTTTTGGGTTCGGTGGTTATGAGTTAAAAACAGTTTTTTTTGCTGTAAAATTACTTAGAACCCCCAAACATTATATATTGTTTTTTTTCTAACAGCCTAGAGAATAAAATGGCGGTCATTGCAAAATTTTATGTCACACCGTATTTGCGCAGCGGTCTTCCAAGCGTGCAATTTTTTAAAATAATTTCAGTTTTTTTAGTTAAAAAATAACAAAACAGTAAAGTTAGGCCATTTTTTTTCCATATTGTGAAAGATAATGTTACGCTAAGTAAAATGATACCCAACGTGTCATGCTTCAAAATTGCGTCCGCTCGTGGAATGGCGACAAACTTTGCAACTTAAAAATCTCTACAGGTTAGCAGTTTTGCGTTACAGAGGAGATCTAGTGCTAGAATTACTGCTCTCGCTCTAACGATCGCGGCGATACCTCACATGTGTGGTTTGAACACTGTTTTCATATGTGGGCGGGACTTACGTATGCGTTCGCTTCTACACCCGAGCTCGCGGGGACGGGGCGCTTAAAATTTTTTTTTTTTTTTTAAATGATTTATTTTGCTTTTTACATTTTATTTTTACACTGTTCTTTTTTTTTAAAAAAAAAATTGATCACTTTTATTCCTATTACAAGAAATGTAAACATTCCTTGTAATAGAAAAAAGCATGACAGGTCCTCTTAAATATGAGATCCGGGGTCAAAAAGTCCTCACACCTCACATTTACACTAAAATGCAAAAAAAAAAAAATCTGAAAAAAAATGACAGAACAAAAAAAAAAACGGGCCCTTTAAGACCGTTGGGCGGACGTGACTTCTGACATCATTTCCACCCCGCCGTACTATGGAGCCGCTCACTCGGCTCACGGACACTGGGGGGAGAGGATTGGATCATCTCCGCCGCTGCCGGCGGGTCCGGTAAGCAGCGGAGATGACCGGTAAGCGGTGGGAGGGGGAGGGGGGGCACCTCTAAGAGCACTTTTATCCTCTTCAGAATCGCCGGCTGAAAAAAAACGATATCTGAATGGTGCCTGCAGCTGCACCCACCATTCAGATATCACCACTGAAAGCCAAGGACGTATCTACACGCCCTTGGTCGTCAAGTGGTTAAACAACATATGTAACTAAAGTCAAAGTAACAGCAGAATCACAGATGCACCATTGTGTCTTTCTAGTATGATTGTAGTCTCTTTAAATTGACGTCCCCATTATGTTCAGTTAATATTGTGTTAAGATAACTCTTGTGACGGTCAAACCGCGGGAGACAACATTAAAGAAACCAGGGAGATCGGGGCCAACAAATAAGTGAATGAATAAAACGAACCTTCTGGCGGGAGAAGAAGAAAACACTGACGGCTGTGAGTATAATCCAAATATATACAAGATTACGCTCAGAGCCGATATAATCTGAAAGAGGAGCCTGAAACAGCATGGCAATGCAAAAGATATGTATATGTCACAAAGGCATCGAAGTGGAATGGGAAAAGAGGTGAAGAAGTATGCCTGTAGTGATTGTAGCAGATCGAATTAGTGACACTATGAAAAGCTGATATATATATATATATATATATATATAAATCAGATCAGATTTTCATAGTGTCACCAATTCGATCTGCTGTGATGTTTGATTTGCCGATCTGATCTTAATGTGTATGGGGCGGTGTTAGGGTTGCCACATCATTCCTTTAATCCAGCACACATATGGATTACACAGGTTGTTGTTCTGAGGCTGATTTAATTCAGATAAAGCACCAAGTGAGTTTAATTACCACCTTAATCAGCCTCAGAACAACAACCTGTGTAATTCATATGTGTCCTGGATTAAAGGGATGATGTGGCGACCCTAGGGGGTGTTGATTGTGACTGCTACAATCACTACAGGCATACTTCATCACCTCTTTTCCCATTCCACTTCGATGCCTTTGTGACATATGCATATCCTTTGCATTGCCATGCCGTTTCAGGCTCCTCTTTCAGATTATATCGGCTCTGAGCGTAAACTTGTATATATTTGGATTATACTCACAGCCGTCAGTGTAAGCCAGTGGTCCTCAACTCCGGTCCTCAGGACCCACCAACAGCCAAGATTTTAAGTATTACCTTGGGGAGATGCAGACTAGAACACTGCAATCACTGAGCAGCAAATGATATCCCCTGTGATGCATTTCAGTCATCCTGCAAACCTGGCCCGTTAGTGGGTCCCGAGGACCGGAGTTGAGAACCACTGGTGTAAGCACAGCTAAGCCAGCACCCAACCTGAGTAGCAGCTGGTGATTAACAGGCAAGGCTTGGAGCAGTTTCCTTTTCTCTCTATTAATGGCTGTGTGTTGAGTTATTTTGAGGGGACAGTAAATTTACACTGTTATACAAGCTGTACACTCACTACTTTACATTGTAGCAAAGTGTCATTTCTTCAGTGTTGTCACATGAAAAGATAGGAGGGGTGTACTTACTTTTATCAGATACTGTACAATACAAGCAATATATTATAATTTATCAATCCATTAGAGGTGTCAGGTACTGTCCAGCCTGTCCCGGGGCAACTGATAGACAGACAAATAATCTGATCCGACGCGAAGATGAGACCACCAACCCCCCCGCCAGAGTATCGTCTGTAATATACTTGGAAGAAAAGGGGACCCCGTATAGAAAATTGCAGACGGTCCCTCTAGAAGGGGTTTGGCGGTGTTCTCCTGGTTGGAAGAGAACTGCTAATTCCAATGGATTCATCAATTGTGGAATCCAATGAAGAAAGAGCAACATATTCAGATGATTTGACAATTAAAAATCACCATAACGATCAGATATGATAGATATAGGATATTAAAAGATAGATAGGATAGATAGATAGATGGATTTTTTTAATCAGCATGATATGATTTAGGCCCCTTTCACACATGCGGACCGATCAGGTCCACATGTCAGTTATTCAGGTGGACCTGACTGGATGCTCTATGGAGTGACAGGGTCCCCACCAGAGCCCCCCCTTACATCAGGGTCCCCACGAGAGCCCCCCTCACATCAGGGTCCCCACCAAAGCCCCCCCTCACATCAGGGTCCCCACCAGAGCCCCCCTCATGCCAGGGTCCACACCAGAGCCTCCCTCACATCAGGGTCCCCACCAGAGTTCCCCTATAGAACAGGGTCTCAATCAGAATCCCCCCTCTCCACCAGAGTCCACCTTAAATCAGGGTCCCCATCAGAATCCCACTCACATCAGGGTCCCAATCAGAGCCCACCTTACATCAGGGTCACCATCAGAGCACACCTTACATCAGGGTCACCATCAGCGCACACCTTACATCAGGGTCCCCATCAGAATCCCGCTCACGTCAGGGTCCCAATCAGAGCCCGCCTTACATCAGGGTCCCAATCAGAATCCCGCTCACATCAGGGTCCCAATCAGAGTCCCGCTCACATCAGGGTCCCAATCAGAGCCCACCTTACATCAGGGTCACCATCAGAGCCCACCTTACATCAGGGTCCCCATCAGAATCCCGCTCACATCAGGGTCCCAATCAGAGCACACCTTACATCAGGGTCCCCATCAGAGCCAACCTTACATCAGGGTCCCCATCAGAATCCCGCTCACATCAGGGTCCCCATCAGAGCCAACCTTACATCAGAATCCCACTCACATCAGGGTCCCCATCAGAGCCCACCTTACATCAGGGTCCCCATCAGAATCCCGCTCACATCAGGGTCCCAATCAGAGCACACCTTACATCAGGGTCCTCATCAGAGCCCCACTTACATCAGGGTCCTCACAGGCATCCCATCCCATCCCCCCTCACATCAAAGTTGGAGGCCCCCTGCCCTAAACAAACCCACAACTCATACACCCAATGCATTACTCACCCAGCAATCCTCTGGCTGCACTCCTCACACAGGTATAATGGGGGAGGTTTATCGCCCAAAGCCACCGACAGAGCGGCATCGATACACATCTACCGCAAGAAAAGAATAAATATGTCATATATTGCTACAATATAAATCACAGCACTAAAATCATCACAGCATTGGGGTTTATTTACTAAAGGCAAATCCATTGTGCACTACAAGTGCACTTGGATGTGCAGTCACTGTAGACCCGAGGGGGATATGCAAGGAAAATAAAAAACAGCATTTTTGATTGCACATGATTGGATGATAGAAATCAGCAGAGCTTCCCCTCATTTCATATCTTCCCCTTAGATCTACATAACTACACTTCCAAGTGCACTTGCAGTGCATTTGTAGTGCACAGTGGATTTGCCTTTACTAAATCAACCCCATTATGTCCCATGGATGGGATCTGTCCAACAACTAGATTTGTTTTTTTTAAGCTTTTATTAGACTACATTCTCTTTTCTATAGTCTTGTTACATTCATACGCAGTCCTATAAGCTGGCTTCACATGTAATTATCTGCACATCCTTAAACTTTATCAGCAATGGCAAAAAACTTGAGGCTCCTTCTACCATTCTTCCAATAGGCTCCATATGCCATCTATTGGTAGAACTGAGGTATGACATGCACTAAACAGCTGCACATAAAATAGCAAACAGAGACAGGGGGTCTAGGCAGAGTCATTTTTGCTGGCAGGAGTAATTTTTCTGCAGGAGTAATAAGCAGTTGAACACAGCAGTATGTTCTCTCATCATCTCATCACCTTTTCTGCTTCTTCACAGGTATGCAACCTTCTCTCAAACAATTCAAAACTGTCTCATTGCTTTGCAAAATCTCTGCTATAACCGGGGTATGCGTCAACTTTTTTAATTTGCAACTTAGCCATTTGTTAATGATGGATTCTCACCTCCTTTTGGGACCTAAGAGATACTCATCTTTATGACTGGCCTGTGTCTTTCCGACCATTCCTCCCCTGATTTCATGTGTTCCTTATCAGTCCCTAATTGGGGTGTGGAATATTTCCTCATTTGATCTTCTTTGTATAAATTGAGTTGTGTCCATGGGGGGAGTCAGAGACGGGGGGTCTAGGCAGAGTAATTTTTGCTGGCATGAGTAATTTTTCTGCAGGAGTAATAAGCAGTTGAACACAGCAGTATAACCAGGGGCGTAACTACAGGGGTTGCAATCGCAACCGGGCCCCTGGTCCTTGTACACCTGCATAGGAGGGATGGCAGGGACGGCATTTAGAGGAACCAATCTCCCCCATTTTCCTCCTAATGAAGATTGGTTCCTCTATATGCTGCCCCCGCCGCCCCTCCTATCCAGTTTACTTGTCTTCTGCTGTTCCCAGGGTCCCTGTGTGCTTCCCTTCCACAGAGCTGCCATCTCCCCCCCTCCTGTAGAAGATGCGTCATGATGGAGAGATGGGAACGGGGCGGTAAATTTGTCATTTACCGGCTCCTTCCTTTTCTGAATGGACAGAGTCACTGATTGGTACCAATTGGTTCACTCATAACTGAAGCATAGTAAACTGTTTTTACTATACTTCAGTTTCTGAATGAATGGGAGGCTCAGAACACAACTATTTGTTTATTCGGTGGGACCCTATTAAAGGGACCCACGACAGGAGTAAAGGGCCCCAGGATCAGAGGGAAGAGGGAACAGCCCAGGCCAGGGGTCAAGACCATAAAGGACTCTACACCCCTCTGGACTGACCTCAAACCAACACCTTGGAAGGCATCCTGCAATTCTGAAACCTATCCCCACCACCCCTTAATATGTCCCCTCTTCTCTGCCTTCTCATACTAGTATCCTCTGCTTTCAAATTCTCACTATTCCCCTCTTCTCCACCCAAAAACTTGTACATATCACCATCACTTCTACCCTCTCCCTACTACTGTTCTCATCACCTCCTGCTAATACTTAACCCACCTGCTGACCAACACACAGGAAAGCATGTGCACTCATACACATGCCACTCCCATCTTACTTTCCTCACCCTCCTTCTGCTAACCTCTGGGGATATCTCCTCTAATCCCGGTCCTCCAGATCTCACCCCCACCCCCGTCGTCCTCCCTCCTCCAGCATCAGCCGCAATCTTCTCAATCTTATCTCGATCCCCCTGCTCCCAACAACCACCACCACCCTCTCATGTGCCCTCTCGAATGCCCGCTCTGTCTGCAATAAGCTCACTTCTGTCCATGACCTCTTTGTCTCCCACTCCCTTAACCTTCTTGCAATCACAGAAACATGGCTTCAAGAGTCAGATTCTGCCTCTCCCGCAGCCCTCTCCCATGGAGGCCCACACTGGACTCACTCACCCAGACCCAGTGTATGGGAAGGAGGCGGAGTTGGTTTGCTTCTATCCCCACTGAGCACCTTTCAAGTCCTGACTACCCCTACCTCTCTGTCCTTATCTTCTTTTGAGACACATTGCATTTGTCTGTTTTCTCCCATTTCTCTAAGGATTGCAGCGATCGGCCTCCTGGACCAGTGTCACGCTTCCTTGATGAATTCTCTGACTGGCTACCGTACTTTCTCTCCTGCACATTACCCACTATTATCCTTGGTGATTTCAACATCCCTGCCAATGTTAAAAGCCCAGCTGCATCCCAACTTTTCAACTTAACCTCATCCTTTGACCTTACACAATGGACACAGTCCCCTACTCGCTCTGATGGTAATACCCTTGACCTTGTTTCCTCCCATCTTTGCACCCCCTACAACCTCACCAACACCCCCTTTCCTCTCTCTGACCATAACCTCATCACTTTCACAATGTGCTCGTCTCCAACCAAATGTCCCACCAAGCAGAGAACCATTACCCGCAGAAACCTTCACTACTTTAATCCTTCTCTGTTCTACTCTGCAACTGACCACCTCCATGAAAAAATCTCAGCCCTATCTTGCCCTAACCTGGCCACCTCTACAACAGTTCACTTTCATCCTCACTGGATTCTCTTGCTCCTCTCACTTCACAAAATGTCAGGCCCCGACCATTACAACCTTGGTAGACCGACGACACCAGAAACCTTAAGAGACAGAGCCGTGCACTGGAGCGAGTGTCGTGAAAAACCAAATCCCAGCATGCATTCACCCAATATAAATCTGACTTCTTAAAATACAATTCCTCCCTCCATGCTGCCAAACAAACCTACTTTGTAACCCTCATTAATACTCTGTCCTCCAGTCCTCATCGTCTCTTTTCTACTTTTAACTCTCTACTTTCTCCACCACCACTTCCACCCAATAACTCACTCACTGCTCACAAGATTGCAAACCACTTCAAATACAAGATTGATACAATTCGTGGGGACATCTCCACTGCCCACGTAAAACATACCCTGTACAAATCCACTCTCAACGCTGCCCTCTTTTGACCTTGCCACTAACGAAGGGGTCTCTAAAGCTTTCTCAGAAGCCCACCTTACCACCTGTCCCCTGGATCCTCTTCCCTCACATCTACTACAGTTACCCTCATCTTCTATCTTATGTTCCCTCACCCACACCTTCAATCTCTCCCTCTCTACTGGCACCTTCCCCTCCCCTCTAAAACATGCCCTGATCACCCCCATACTTAAGCCCTCACTGGATCCCACCAGCCTGAACAACTTAAGACCTATCTCCTTGCGTCAAACCTTTTAGAACGCTTAGTCGACAACCGTCTTGGCTCCTACCTCACTGACAACAACCTTCTTGATCCCTTACAGTCTGGCTTTCGCTTGCTACACTCCACTGAAACTGCCTTACTGAAGCTCACTAATCATCTACTAACTGCTAAAACCAATGGCCACTACTCCATACTCCTAATACT
>BLSH010472787.1:794775-813649 GCA_018402905.1 Glandirana rugosa | reverse complement strand
TATATATATATATGTGTATATACATTTTTTTTTTTTTTTTTTTTTTTGGTTGAACTGGATGGACTTGTGTCTTTTTTCAACCTGACTAACTATGTAACTATGTAACTATGTAACTATGTAACTATGTATGCTGCCATGGAGTCTGTCAGGAAAACGGAAAATTTCCTATCAAATACTTACCTTAATTTTCCTTTCCTGATGGACTCCATGGCAGCAGGAGTTCCCACCCCAGTGTCAGGAGTAGGCTAGTTATGGAACACGGCCTCTGGCTCTGAGCCCAAATTTATGGGAGTGGGGTCCTATAGGAGTGGAGAGGAGGCGGGGTTAACCCATATGTATGCTGCCATGGAGTCCATCAGGAAAGGAAAATTACGGTAAGTGTTTGATAGGAAATTTTCCATTTTATTCATCAGTTTTGACCGGTAAATATATATACTTCCTCATTTTTGTGGTAAAAAAAAATTGCGATCTGCATTTATTGATTGTTTTGCACAAAAGTTGCCGCGTTTACAAACCATGAGAATTTATTTCTGGCTTTTTTTACTATTTTTTTTTTTAATAGTAGTGGGACTGCGATATTGGGGCGGACATGTCGGACATTTTTGACACTTTTTTGGGACCAATGACATTTATTCAGCGATCAGAAATTTAAATATCCACTGATTACTGTGTAAATGTCTTTGGCAGTGAAGGGATTAACCTGCAGGGGAGATCTAGGGGATAACTGTGTTCCCTAGACGTGTTCTAACAGTGAGGGGGCTGGGCTGCCAGGGGCATAAGAGATCTAACTGATCCCAGTGACAGCGATCAGTAGATCTCTTACATGCTGCCTGACAGAGCGGGGAACTGCCATGTTTACATCGGCGGTTCCCCATTTTTCTTCTCTGCCAGGTCATCGCAGGTAACTGCTGCAGAGTGCAATTCGTGGGACAGAGCCACTCTGCAGCAGTAAATGTACGTGACGTGGTCGGGAACCGGTTAAATAAATTAATGTTGTACAGAAAGATATACAGTAACCAAAAACTTATATAACTATATAAATGGATAATGAAAACTACACATTTTGGACATGGTATAATCAAAAAGTAAATCTACCAGTGGTAAAAATTTAGCTTTGACTCCAGGTGGTTAAGTCACAGTTTTACCACCCCCTGACTGCCTACATGAACACTAACATACACTTGCTCACAGCTGTACATATGCCACGGCCATGACGCTGTGTTTTGGGTCAAAATGTAAACAGTATGTCACCAAACACAACTGTCTGGTGCAGTTCTATGGGGCCTCCCCACAACCGCATGCAATGCGGGGACACGGTAGTATGGCAATTATAGGGTTAAATCAGGCTGGGAGGATGTGACATATCGAATCCTTGCCATCTGTCAAACACGTCTGAAAAGTGATTAGAGCGTAGATCGCTTTTCAGAGGAGTTGCAGTCAATTCCAAACTGAACGAACCCTTAAATTCCAACCCAACTATCGTTCATAGTTCATTTACAGCTCACTCCGAACGACTTACATTCTGCTCACTGCTTTGTAGCTGTGTAACTCTCCTAAAATGCATCAGTGCCACTTCACTTCCTGGTTAAGGCAAAAGTAGCCATGGCCACACCTACTGTAGTCCTTTTGCCTACAGGAGGTGGTATCACAATGCTCTGTTAATAATGGGCATTTCTAGCAGCAATGACTGGACGCACAGTAATGCCTACTGGTTTACTAGTACATGTTCCTGGTTCTAGGAGGGTGCATGGAATTCTAGGATTTTCAGTCATTAGCAGTGTACACATCACAGCTATAATAATTTTGTGCCTTTCTTCCCTGCTCGTGGCATAGCGGTGGATCAGAAACTAACAGGACAGTAGCAATCATAAGGTCACAACTTTTCCTGTCTAATTGTTAATATTGCCAGCAGTGGCAGCTGGTGCTGGATTTTTTTTTGGGGGGGGGGCGCAAGCAAACCCCCCCCAGGTCTTAACTTGCCCCATCCAGGTCGTGGCTTCCCCGGCTTCTCCTCCTTGCTAATCCGGTCTTAAGATCTGCCTCCTGTCCTGATTGGCTGGGAGGAGAAACCGGAACACAAATCATCAGTACTCTGCACCCCAAGCCCAACCTTTTTGAAGCCAATTAGAGCCTCAGGCTCTAATCATGTGCTTCAAAAAAAAAACTTGCCCTGCATGAAGATTAGGAGGGGGCACATGGAGATCGGGGGGGGGGGGCCCTTATGGACCGGCCGCCACTAATTGCCAGACATTCAGTGACGAAGTTATTCTCCCCTATGAGAGCAAGCACTCAACATTTGACACAGCTACTGGCTCTTAATTCTACTCACATTGATGATCAGTAGTCAGAGTGGTTCCCGATCCTGTTAGCTCTGACATAGTTATCACAAGCGGCTGAAGGTTCTATTGACAAAAATGAAAGCTTCAAGCCTGCAGAACACAGCCAGCTTCAAGGCAACAGTTCATTTCACATAGTTTAGATACAGTTGCAATATTAAAAGTATAAATAAATACATTAAAAAAAAAAAAAGAAACAAATATTTTTGTTCAAGATTTTTTTTTTTGCCTGTAACACGGCAGTGTAGCAGTCTTGGACTTTTGCCATGCCATGTGCATCTAAAAAAACTTTATCTAAATACTTTGGATGCATCTGGTATGCCCTGGCCACCCTCCTCCCTCACAGCTCCATGACCACATTTACCTATCAAATGCTGGCTGTCATTTTATTTATTATCAGAGAAGCAGATCATGCTGCTAAAGAAGACAAAGAGTTCATATCGATGGGCGTTCTAGTTAAACATTGTGTTTTTGTATTCAAATTCATGCAACTGCATTCAAATAGAATATCCAGCATTTGACAACAGAAGGCTGCATTTGACCTGTTTTGCCTGAAGTTCAAACAGGTTGTAAATGTAGCCATGTCCCCCTTAGGGGTGGCTGAGTGTTGTGGTTCATCTGCTCACACTGCCCTCAATCACATCCATACCACTCCAGAGTCACAGAACAGGCTGCTACTTTGTTTTGTTTTATTAGGGGAATTGAACTTGGATGGGGATTGGGATGCCCCAAAGAATGAATTCACAATTTACACAGGACCTCTATATACACCTCTGTATATAATGATAAAAAAAATGCAGCACTTAAAAGTTCATATATGAAACAGATCATATGAATAAACTGGTAAACAAAAAAGTCCACAAAGTGCATGTGCAACAGGAGCAATAAAAACATTGTTGGGAACCAGCGCACCACACAGTCCAAAAACAGCATATGAGTGCAGAACTTCAGAGCAGTGCAGAGGAGGCCTCCAACAGCGAGGCCTTGTTGAACCCCCCGTTCAACAAGGCCACGCTGTTGGACCACTTCACGAGAAGGTGGTCAGAAAGGCATTGTTGGTAACAATCCACCAACAGGGATAAGTGGCACAGGCAGAAGGTGTCTCCTCCACAGCTGAAAAGCAATCTGTCAGACTCCCTCAATATAGCACATGTAATAGCATGCAGAGACACCTCATTGCGCAGCAAGTTTTAGCAAGGGGTTACATTGATTGAGAAGTAAGACAGATACTCACAAACATCCTTGACATAAAAATACAGTGTGTCTATAAGTGTGGATTAAACAGCAAGTTGTCTCCAACTGCTGTGTAATAAAGGACCGCTCGGCAGCGTCACAAGACCCTCTGTATATACATCACTTCACTTCCTCCAGCACATCACTTGCTTCTTCAAACACCAGTTCCTATCTCCTGCACAGTACTTTCTCTTCCAGGCCCAGAGGGAAATGTACTAGGCCTTCTCCACTTCTCCAGCCTGACTAGCACATGGTGAGGCCTGCAATGCTGCAAGCAGGGCCTCAGAACCACCCATTACAGGTAGGGACAGTTGGTCCCGTTTGTGTAGAAAAGCTGCTGTGCTAGCCGGCCTGATGGACTACTACTCCCAGCCCATCCTCTTGCTCCAGACCCTGTCAGCTACTCCAGCTGTGTTGGCCTTCCCCGTGTCACCGTCACACCACAGTCCCTCACTGACTTCTGCATCCTTCCCAGATTGTCTCTCACCCCAATCTGCTTCGGCATGCCCCTACAGCTTTCCAGGGTGTGTGCCACTCACCGACCACCCGGTGGACTCCTTACTGAGCTTCTCCAGTAGTGCTGTCTGTTGCTCTCCTGCTCCCTTGTGCTTCTCCTCCAGGATCTCACTGTCCTGGCTGCACCCAAGCTCCCAGGCCTCAAGATCATCCCCCCCCCCCCATACTGGGGGCTCCCAGGTGAGGCCTCTGCAACCTCAGCTACATTCCAGCTTTTCCACCCGAACTCACTCCTCCCAGATTGGGCTGATCCTGGGTATTTAAGGAGGCCAGCCCCCTGCCAATCCAGATTGGGGATTGGTCAGGGCTCCTTAGAACACCTAAGATGGCTACACCTCCCTCCCAGCTCTCTGCCCAGGAACCTTCTACCAGTTTCTGGAAAGAAGTGGGAGGTTCTGGTGACCTCATCTGTGACTCAGCCAGTCCTACCTGAGCCCCTCCCAGCTCAGAAACAAAAACAATCAGGCCTTCACTTCAGTTAAGCCTGATTAAATTTTCCTTCGCTACCAAAAATCCTCTCACTAGCTCTTACCTAAGCAGGGGGTGCTACATAAAGGTATAATTATTTTTTTCTTAAATAATAAACATGTTATACCTACCTGCTCAGCCCTGATCCTCCTCTCGTAGGGTCCTGCACCAGCTATGCCCACTCCTTTCCTTCCCTGAGTGCCCTCATAGCAAGCCACTTACAAGTTGGGCTGTGTGCATCCCCCCTCACAGGATTTGATTGACAACAACAGGAGCCAGTGGCTCCTGCTGCTGCCTCTGTGTCCTGTGTGAAGAGGGAAAGAGAGTAGTGCTGCTGCAGATGGGCACATCAATGGATCGAAAGAGGACTTGGGGGGGAGGGGAGGCTGTGAGGAGCAGAGAATGCATTAAGGTAAAAACACCTCATACTGTAGCTTTAGAACCACTTTAACATGCTGCATCCAAATACACCCAGTGCAACGCAAAGCAGGTCAAATGCTGCCTTGAGACTGCCATGTTTACAAATTACAGGCAATGGGATTTTGCTGACCTGCATTTAAAATGCCTTCCAAATGCACCTCAAATGCAGAAAAACAAGGCCCTCAAAATGAGCTACAATATAGCATTGTTGTTTTGCTATATTCTAAATATTCTGGATCAATTATAATTCTGGATCAATCATAACAGATCAAAAAAGTGACCATTGTTGTCAGGTAACCTTGCAAGTGTTCCTATTTAACCCCATATTAACCACGTGATCGGCCCTGTTGATCTTGTCAGAAATTATAAGCTGTCTCGTGTCCTTTATACACTTCCTGTGTTCTCTTAAAGAGGCTATTAGAGGCTATCCCCATTCTGATTCTAAGATGTCCGCTTACTGATTGAAACTCGTCCAGTTCAGCAAGGATCTGTGGAATTTTGATCATTGAGTGGCAGTCCCCATTTGATGGAAGATGAATGCTTGATGGACTTCTGTTGAAGACACATGTTAGCAGGGCTGGATCTAGCCTGTCCAATGTGAGGGTGCAGCAAAAATGTGAGGGGGGCAGAGGATGGGAGGTCAGTAGAGCAGTGTACAGGGGTTCAGAAGGGCAGAGGTTAAGGTCAACAGTTTGTAGGGCAGTGTACAGAAGCCATTCGTTTGTAGGGCAGTGTACAGGGGTCAGCAGGGCAGAGGACAGGGGTCAGCAGGGCAGAGGACAGGAGTCATTGCTGGCAGGGCAGAGGACAGAGGTCACTTTTGGAAGGGCAAAGGACAGGGCTCACTGCTGGCAGGGCACTTGGCAGAGCTCTTTCTCCCATCCCTGCACTGTACATAGCCTGGGCAGCAGATCTCCTCCTCCCCATACAAAGCAAAGCTGAGATCTGTATAGTGTCAGACAAGGACAGTATAGTGTCAGACTTAAGCTGGCCATACACCATACAATTTTCCTTTTCAATTTCCTTTAGATTTACCTTCAACTTTGTATTGCAAGGGTCTGCCTGATTGCATACAAATTGAAAGTGTTTAGGTTTGATCTTCTATTATATGATCTTGGTAAATCTAAAGGCAAGTTGTACAAGAAAATTGTATAATGTATGGCCACCCTAAGGCAGCAAAGTAGCAGATTAGGGCGGTATAGTGTCAGACTAGACCAGTAAAGTATCAAATTACAGCAGTATAGTGCCAGATTAAGGTAGTATAGATGCAGGTTAGGGTAGTATAGTGTCAGATTAGAGTAGTATAGCGACAGGTTAGGACTGATAGTGATAGTGTCCTCAATCACTTACCCCGTGGCTGCAGATGAAGACTCCCCCAGCTGCTGTGTCCACTCCTCCCCTTTCCCCTAACTTTGGAATCAGCCAGAGTGAAGGAGTCTGTGGGAGGAGTAGAGGATGCAGTCACACCCCAGCTCCGCCCACCAACTCAGGCTGCCTCGGGACATATTTAAAATCCAGATGGACAATTTAAGCTAATTAGACAACAGGAGAGTGGTACAGACAGCCTCCTCCACCCCGCTGATCACTCTGCTGATAAGATTATTGATGCAGACAGGTAGTACATTTTGCAGCTGCAAGAAATCGGAAAGCGCAGCTGTATGCAGATTGTTTGTGGTGGAGGGGGGAAGGGGGTGCGGTTGGCTTGGGGAAGGGAGGTACAACTAAAATCTGGTTAGTCCACCGCAGCATGCCCCTAAATCAGGCCATGTATGTTAGGGTCGGTTCGACCTGCGCTCTGACTTGTGTTGCCCCAAGTCGCTTGACATCTGAAATCCCATTAAAGTGAATGGGAGCCGTCTTTAATGTACACTACTGAAGTCGCTCCGACCTCAGAAAAAGTTCCAGTACGACCTTAAGGAGACTTCTATCCAACTTGTGCCCATAGAATTTAGTGGAAGTCACCTCCAAGTCGGATCCCCCATCTACAGTATCTCACAAAAGTGAGTACACCCCTCACATTTTTGTAAATATTTTATTCTATCTTTTCACTGAAGAAATTACACTTTGCTACAATGTAAAGTGGTGAGTGTACAGCTTGTATAACAGTGTAAATTTGCTGTCCCCTCAAAATAACTCAACACACAGCCATTAATGTCTAAACCACTGGCAACAAAAGTGAGTACACCCCTAAGTGAAAGTCCAAATTGGGCCCAAAGTGTCAATATTTTGTGTGGCCACCATTATTTTCCAGTACTGCCTTAAGCCTCTTGGGCATTGAGTTCACCAGAGCTTCACCGGTTGCCAATGGAGTCCTCTTCCACTCCTCCATGACCACATCATGGAGCTGGTGGATGTTAGAGACCTTGCTCTCCTCCACCTTCTGTTTGAGGATGCCCCACAGATGCTCAATAGGGTTTAGGTCTGAAGACATGCTTAGCCAGTCCATCCCCAGCTTTACCCTCAGCTTCTTTAGCAAGGCAGTGGTCATCTTGGAGGTGTGTTTGGGGTCGTTATCATGTTGGAATACTGCCCTGCAGCCCAGTCTCTGAAGGGAGGGGTTTATGCTCTGCTTCAGTATGTCACAGTGCATGTTAGCATTCATGGTTCCCTCAATGAACTGTAGCTCCCCAGGGCTGGCAGCACTCATGCAACCCCAGACCATGACACTTCCACCACCATGCTTGACTGTAGGCAAGACGCACTTATCTTTGTACTCATCACCTGGTTGCTGCCACACACGCTTGACACCATCTGAACCAAATACGTTTATCTTGGTCTCATCAGACCACAGCAAATGGTTCCAGTAATCCATGTCCATAGTCTGCATTTCTTCAGCAAACTGTTTGCAGGCTTTGTTGTGCATTATCTTTAGAAGAGGCGGGACGACAGCCATGCAGACCAATCTGATGCAGTGTGCGGCGTATGGTCTGAGCACTGACAGGCTGACCCCCCCCTTCAACCTCTGCAGCAATGCTGGCTGCACTCATATGTCTATTTCCCAAAGATAACCTCTGGATATGATGCTGAGCGCGTGTACTCAACTTCTTTGGTCGACCATGACGAGGCCTGTTCTGAGTGGAACCTGTCCTGTTAAACTGCTGTATGGTCTAGGCCACCGTGCTGCAGCTCAGTTTCAGGGTCTTGGCAATATTCTTATAGCCTAGGCCCTAGGCCATCTTTATGCAGGGCAAAAATTATTTTTTTCAGATCTTCATAGAGTTCTTTACCATGAGGGGCCATGTTGAACTTCCAGTGACCAGTATGACAGAGTGAGAGTGATAACACCAAATTTAACACACCTGCTCCCCATTCACACCTGAGATCTTGTAACACTAATGAATAACATGACACCGGGGAGGGAAAATGGCTAATTGGGCCAAATTTGGACATTTTCACTTAGGGGATGTACTCACTTTTGTTGCTAGCGGTTTAGACATTAATGGCTGTGTGTTGAGTTGTTTTGAGGGGACAGCAAATTTACACTGTTATAGAAGCTGTACACCCACTAATTGACATTGTAGCAAAGTGTAATTTCTTCAGTTGTCACATGAAAAGATATAATGAAATATTTACAAACATGTGAGGGGTGTACTCCACTGTATATTGAAGTGACTTTACAGGAAAAAGAAAAGAATTTACACAGTTACTCCCCCCAAATTACCCAGGCAACCCCCTTCCTCCCTTCTCTGATTGGCCACAGGCAAAGTCGCCTGGCATGGTTGTAAGTCGCGTTGTAAGTCGTCCCTGTGTGAATGCAGGTTTAAAAAAAATTCCTTAATCAGCAGCTGCAGCCAATCAACTGCAGCTGTTGATAAGTGCATTTTGACTGTAGCGGGTGCTGGGAATTCTTCCATCTACCTCATTTGTGTGGATGGAGGAATCAATAATTGTTTTTTGTTCAGCACGCTGGCTGAATGAAAAAAGATTTAACAGTGTATGTTAAAGAGAAGTACTGCTTTGGGCTGCTTTGATTAATATTAGTTCACGGGTTCAGCAGCATATATATTTATAATTTTGTGGTGTGAATTATTCATTATCTGATAGATTTTAATTATACAAAAACATGAAGAAAATACAGTTCACAAGGATGAGGAAAGAAATGGGAGGTTTATTTCAAAAGTTTTCAGGATGGCGAGGGAAATCTCTCGGTATAAGTCTTATTACTAAGCGTCATAGCGCGAAACGCGTCAAGACAATTTTGATCAATGTTATGTGCATTCTTCAATAAAATCGTGCTGTTCTCATCTCTGCTCATGGGCTCCATCTGTGTGCAGTGCATGTGTCACCTATTGACAGCTAGGCAGCTGCTGAGTCAGAGAAGAAAGAAGAGCCTGGTTACAGAACCAATTCCCCTAGCAGCAGCCGTGTCTGGAAATATCATCTTTGTAAACTTTGTTTTCTTCATTGTCTGACGTTTCAGCTTGGTAAAGCTGTGGACTTGGAGGAGTTGGGAAGGAGTGGATACTTACTGTGTCCCCGAGTGACAGCAGTTTCTTTATGTATACAGCTTTGATTTGCCCTGCCTTAGTGACAGGTCTGTATTAACCACTTCAGCTCCGGAAGGTTTACCCCCTCCCCCCCCCCCCGTCATGACCAGGCCATTTTTTGCGATATGCACTGAGTTACTTTAACCGCGGTCGTGCAAAGTTGTACCCAAACAAAATGTATGTCCTTTTTTTTCTAACAAATAGAGCTTTCCTTTGGTGGTATTTGATCATTTTTTACTTTCTGCTATAAAACATATCCAAAAAATGTAAAAAATCTAGTTTCTTCATCAATTTAGGCCAATATGTATTCTACTACATTTTTTTGGTAAAAAAAAAAATCCCAATAAGTGTACATTTATTGGTTTGCGTAAAATTTATAGCGTCTAGAAACTATGGATTTTTTTTTATTTTTTTACTAGTAATAGCGGCGATCAGTGACTTATAGCGGGACTGCGATATTGCAGTGGACAGTCAGAAACACTAACTGACACTTTTTGGGGACCAGTGACACAAATACAGTGATCGTTGCTAAAAATATGCAGGGTCACTGTACTAATGAAACTGGCAGGGAAGGGGTTAACATCAGATGCGATCAAAGGGTTAACTGTGTGCCTGACATGTGCTTTACTACTGTGGTGGAGATGCTTGTACTAGGAGAAGGCATGGATCAGTGCCTCTGCTTAGAAGAAACACAGGATCCTTGTCTTCTGTAGTGACAGAATGGCGATCTGCCTTGTTTACATAGGCAGACCGCCATTCTGTTAGTGTACAGAAATATCGTCGGGTGCCAGCGAACATCGAGTCCACCGTATCCGCCAATCTGCTCCTGCTGTGTATAATCACAGCGGGAGCGGGCTGCGAGGGCCCCAAACTCGGAAGCACAGGATCACATACTAGGTACGTGATCCTGTGCGGGAGGGCCGCCTCGCTGCCGTATATCTACAGTATATGGTCAGCAAGCGGTTAAAGTCTTGTGACACGAGCATCACGAATACAGTATATACAGTAAGTGGTACTAGTGGATTCTAGCTTATCAGAAATTAAGTATATTGGGTACATTCAATAAACTGTATGTGCTATTTTTAAGTTTTTTTATTTCAAAATCATTTTCTCATTAAAACGTGAAGTTCATATACATACAGTAAATATCATGTAGGTGTGGATTTTTTTTTTTTCGCATTACATAGTAACTTGTTAAGAATCTTCATTTCTCATGAATCAGTCATTTACCATGAAATATTATTTAAGCTCCACTTCAGATTTTTTCATAGTCTGCTGAGCAAACTCATCCTAGAACTTCAGAATTAACACCTGTCAGAAATGAAGAACCAAGATATAATTGAATGAACTGACTATTAACCCTGGTTCACACTGAGTGCGGGAATGAAATGGTACCATTCCATTCCTGCATGTCAGACCCTATTTGAGCGGCGATTTCACAGGCATCTGTGTGGGTTTCTGCGCAGATGCCTATGGAAATCGCAAAAAGTAGTAAAAGAACTACTTTTTGAAAGACAGCGCCATTGCCGGCTATTGCCGTCGATTTGGCATGCAATTTGACATGTCAAATCGCATGCCAAATCGTGTCAGTGTGAAATATGGCATGGGCTAAGTTTGCACTGCTGCAGTTCAATTTTAATCTGACTTTGAGTGTGGTTGTGTAGTGCAACTTACGCAAAATTGGATGCTACTTTAAAATGATAAAGGTTTGTTTTTTTTTGTTTGTTTTTTGAAATAACAAACATGTTATACTTACCAACTCTGTAGAGCAGCCCTGACCCTTTTCTTCTCGGGTCCCTCACCAGCGCTTCTGGCATAGGCTTGCTATAGAGGCACTGGTGCATGCTCTCTCCTGAGCCCCACTCTATGCATCCATAAGACACACAGCCCCGCCCCCGCTCTCTACTCATTGGGTCACTGGATGAGATTGACAGCAGTGGGAGCCAATGGCTCCCGCTGCTGTGTCTCCAGCAATGAGGAGAGAGAGACCTGGGAAAGCCGAGGCCCAAAAGCACATTGCTGGATCAAGAGGGGAGTACTGCCCCCCTAATTGTTCTATAACCCTCTATATCAGTGTTTCTCAACCTTTTACGGTGAAGTACCCCCACAGGTCTAAAAAATTTCCTAAGTACCCCGTCTCGATAAAGTAATTTCTATTGCTTGGGTGTCATGGTTTCTGTGTGTGTGTAATGTCAGTATTTGTTTGTGATGATTTCTGTGTGTGTTTGTGATGGTTTTTGTTTGTGTGCAAAATGATCATCAAATGCAGCCTCACCAGTGCTCATTAATGCAGCCTCACCATTGCCCATCAATGCAGTCTCACCATTGCCCATCAATGCAGCCTCACCAGTGCCTATCAATGCAGTCTCACCAGTGCCCATCAAATGCAGCCTTACCAGTGCCAATCAAATGCAGCCTGATCAGTGCCCACCAATGCAGCCTTACCAGTGCCCGTCAGATGCAGCCTTACCAGTACTCATCAAATGCAGCCCGATCAGTGCCCATCAAATGCAGCCTGATCAGTGCCCATCAAATGCAGCCTGATCAGTGTCCATCAAATGCAGCCTGATCAGTGCCCATCGAATGCAGCCTGATCAGTGCCCATCGAATGCAGACTTACCAGTGCCCATCAAATGCAGACTTACCAGTGCCCATCAAATGCAGACTTACCAGTGGCCATCAAATGTAGCCTTATCAGTACCCATCAAATGTAGCCTTACCAGTACCCATCAAATGTAGCCTTACCAGTATCCATCAAATGTAGCTTTGCCAGTGCCCATCAAATGCAGCCTTGCCAGTGCCCATCAAATGCAGCCTTGCCAGTGCCCATCAAATGCAGCCTTGCCAGTGCCCAGCAATGCAGCCTGATCAGTGCCCAGCAATGCAGCCTGATCAGTGCCCAGCAATGCCGCCTGATCAATGCCCAGCAATGCCCCCTGATCAGTGCCCAGCAATACAGCCTGATCAGTGCCCGGCATTGCAGCCTGATTAGTGCCCGGCATCGCAGCCTGATCAGTGCCCAGCAATGCAGCCTGATCAGTGCCCAGCAATGCAGCCTGATCAGTGCCCAGCATTGCAGCCTGATCAGTGCCCAGCAATGCCGCCTGATCAATGCCCAGCAATGCCCCCTGATCAGTGCCCAGCAATACAGCCTGATCAGTGCCCAGCATTGCAGCCTGATCAGTGCCCAGCATTGCAGCCTGATCAGTGCCCAGCAATGCAGCCTGATCAGTGCCCAGCAATGCCGCCTGATCAGTGCCCAGCAATACAGCCTGATCAGTGCCCCACAATGCCCCCTGATCAGTGCCCAGCAATACAGCCTGATCAGTGCCCAGCATTGCAGCCTGATCAGTGCCCAGCAATGCAACCTGATCAGTGTCCAGCAATGCTGCCTGATCAATGCCCAGCAATGCCCCCCCGATCAGTGCCCAGCATTGCAGCCTGATCAGTGCCCAGCAATGCCGCTTGATCAGTGCCTAGCAATACAGCCTGATCAGTGCCCAGCATTGCAGCCTGATCAGTGCCCAGCAATGCAGCCTGATCAGTGCCCAGCAATGCCACCTGATCAATGCCCAGCAATGCCCCCTGATCAGTGCCCAGCAATACAGCCTGATCAGTGCCTGGCATCGCAGCCTGATTAGTGCCCGGCATCGCAGCCTGATCAGTGCCCAGAAATACAGTCACATTTGTAATATGCAGCATGGAAGGGGTTAATGTATTGCCAATGGTTACTGATGCATTAGTGACCAGTGACAATAACCCCTTTGTGCTGCATTAGTGACACCAGTGACAGTGTTAATTAATCCCTTTATGATGCAGTATGAAGGGGTTAATAAACACTGCCACTAATGCAGCACAGAAGGGTTAATTAACTGCTACTGGTCACTAATGAATCAGTAACCAATGGCAATACATTTACCCCTTCCATGCTGCATATTACAAATGCATTGTAGATTAACCCCCTCCCCCCCACTTCAAAAAAAAAAAGAAAAAGTTAAGCACTGCAGAGCACAGATAACACTATGGACTGCAGTGTTATCAGCCTCTGCTCACTTACTTGTCCATCACAGTGGACGCTCCGAGCAGAGGCAGCGCTCTTCATCCATCCCCCGCTCCCAGCCTCAGAGTGACAGGAAGCTCCTGTCGGGGAAGAGTGTGTGAGCCACACTCACCGCTCCGCTGCGGGCAGCTCTGCAATTAATACTGTGTAGCGACGGCTGTATACAGCAAGCCGTCGCTACATTAAATCTTTTACCCGTTGGCAGCCTGTCCCGCAACACAGTCGGCGTACCCCCTGCCCGTGGTGCACGTACCCCTAGGGGTACGCGTACCACGGGTTGAGAAACTCTGCTCTATATAACCCATAGCACTAAGGTATTCAAAGAATGATATGGTGTACCTTAGGTAGATGAACACACACACATATATATATATATATATATATATATATATATATCCTAGGGCCAAAACATAGCTCCTAGTATCACCTTAGATGTTGAGACATTTCCAGCCCATATTACACTGGCTTCAAAAATTGCTGTCTAAAATGTATTTGGGGCTTGCCACACTACTGGCAATCTAGAAAAGTAGGACACCTAATACCAGATGTGTTACCTGTATATAAGAAGCAATCTGGATGAAAACTGCAACCTCTGTGGTGGTTGGACTACAGATCTGGGGCCTGAATTGGACTCAAGTATTGTAGAAAATTGTACACTGGAACCTAAAGGTGATGTAAACGCATGAGGGATCCCTTTAGGAAGCAGATGGGAAGGATTTGACCATAAAAACTGTGAGCAACTGGACTTTTATTTACAATGCACAATAACTCAATATGGAAATAAAACAGGACTTGCAAAGTAATATTTTAGCAACTGAACTTGATGCAAAAGAGCTATAATGGAGTTATGCGAATTGTTGGAGTTTAAATTAAGAAAAAAATAAAATCTAACAGAAGAGATATAACCTTTCAAAAAGTTTACATTTAAGGTGACTCTAAATGATATTCTTATTTTGTCAATTCTGCTGTGTTCCAGAGTCAACCACTCAAGCAGAAATAACTCCTCTATGTAGAACCATGCTGCATTTGCAATTTATTTAAGATCTCATAATAGGTAGAGCACACAATCCTAATCACTTTCCTGAAGCTGCCCCCAGTAGTATTGTTAAACAAATCCACTTTTTTCATATTGGTAAATATATGTAAACATAAACGGGTTCCCCTCCCTATCTGTAGGTATCTCAAACCTTGTTCACTGACATTTCCATTCTAACTGCTCAAGTGCAGAAAAAATATTCCAGCCACAACTTTTTTGAAGGAGTATTATATTCCAAACAAATTTGTGTTTTCCATACCAAGCCTCTAGTTACCTGTAAAGAATCCAGTCAGTAATTTTTGTTGCTGGCTTTAGAATTGCTTTGAAACTTTCTGCATTGAGAGATCTCTTTTCAACAAAGCAGCTAGCCTTTCCTTGTCTATCAAGATTGGACATAATTACCTGAAATATATGAAGTCCTGTGTGCTAAACACTTGCTGTGCTTTCCCCATTTCTTAATGTCTGTAACCATGGTGCTCAGTGCACATAAGGCGCTACCTTTGTTTACCATTCCCTAATATGATGTATTTGTTTCATTGTTCTAGTTTAGTTACTTTGGTTTTAATACTATTTGCTTACTTATATAATTAATGTTGAGGTCCTTAGAATTTCATAGCAGGGTTCCATCCTTAAGACAATTAATACTCTTTAGTAATGTTTCATTTTTATGACATTTCAACAACACTTCTGGGTACTTCTCACATACTATGTCCTTCAAGACATTGACCTTGGATGTTGAGAGGCTTATCAGTCCCTATAAGTAGTGTTGAGCGAACCCGGACTGTAACGTTCGGGTCCGTACCAAACTTTGGAGTGTCCGGGACCCGGACCCGAACATGGACATTTCAAAAAACGTTTGGGTTCGGGTTCTGGGTTCTGGTACTTGATCACGCATGTTGAATAGCTTCAGGGCAGCCAATCAACAAGCATTTCACTAGTTTGCCCTTAGAAGCCATCACAGCCATGCCTACTAATGGCATGACTGTGATTGGCCAGTGCATCATGTGACCCAGCCTCTATATAAGCTGGAGTCACTTGATGCTGCAGTCATATGCTCTCTGAGACTCTGAATAGTATAGGGAGAGGAAGCTGCCAGCGTTTTTGTGAGGGACAGATTGCAGACATTTTAACATCTGATCCTGCATCCTGAGATTACTACTACTGTTGCTCTGAGGGACAGATTGCAGAAATTTGAGATTTCACATATTGCTGCTTTGAGTGACAGATTGCAGATCAAACCCTGCATAGCACAACGATCGCTACGATCGTACACAATGATCAGATTGTGGGAGTAATTTGAGATTTCATATACTGCTGCTTTGAGTGACAGATTGCAGATCAAACCCTGCCTAACACAACGATCGTTACGATCGTACACAACGATCAGATTTTGGGATCGTACACAACGATCAGATTGTGGGAGTAATTTGAGATTTCACATACTGCTGCTTTGAGTGACAGATTGCAGATCAAACCCTGCATTACACAACGATCTGACTGCACTAGGTAGAGGCTTCTGCTTAGAGGGTCAGATTATTGTTCAAAAATCATTGCCTGCTCCTATAGGGCCAGGTTCCAGCTGTTGCTGTAAGTGACAGATTATTTATTGTTCAAAAATCATCTCCTAGTTCTAAAGGGAGAGCTTCCAGCTGTTGCTGTAAGTGACACCTTATTGTTCAAAAATCATCTCATAGTTCTAAAGGGAGACGTTCTAACTGTTGCTGTAAGTGACACATTATTGTTCAAAAATCATCTCCTAGTTCTAAAGGGAGAGCTTCCAGCTTTTGGTGTGAGCAGTGCATTTCTTTTCCAGTAAAAAGTCCGGCTACGTTGGTGTTTTCAAAAAAAAAAAAAAAAGGTATTAATTGGCATTAATTAATACTTACATAGGGCTACATAGTACATTTGCGGGCACAATGAGGAGAGCAAATAAGGGACGTGGTGATGGTGCTGCTGGTGTTGGTGAACCTCCTGTTGGAAGGAGAGGACGTGGTCGAGGTGTGCCAGCTACACGAGGAAGGGAAACACCTTCCACAGGTAGCCAACAGAACCTTCACCGGTATATGGTAGGCCCGAATGCCCCTCAATGATTGGTGAGGCCAGAACAAGTACAGGCGATAGTAGATTGGGTGGCTGACAATGCCTCCAGTTCCTTCACATTGTCTCTCACAAGAGACTCTTATGCTTTTTGATGACTCTCCTGGTGTACTTTCCGTGGGCCATCCATATATCGCTGCCCCAGAAGTGGAAGACATTGAGTGCACCGATGCCCAACCACTTCTGTTACAGGATGAGGACATGGAAACACCAGCGCAGCACATCTCTGCTGATGACGAAACACAGGTGCCAACTGCTGCAGCTTGCCTCAGTGTGCAGACTGACAAGGAGGGCAGTGGTGAAGGGTGGGTGGAAGATGATGTGGGGGATGATGAGGTCCTAGACCCCACATGGAATGAGGGTCATGCGAGTGACGTGTGCAGTTTGGAGGAAGAGGTGGTGGTCCCACAGAGGCACCAGCACAGCAAAAGAGGAAGCAGGTTGCAAAAGCGTAGCAAGCGTCCTCTAGACAGTAGGCCTGCTACTACCCACTGCACCCAGGGACCTAGCACACCAAAGGCAGCTCAAAGGCGTTCTCCCGTGGCAGTTCTTCAGACAATGTGCTGACGACAAGGCACGAGTGGTTTGCAAGCTGTGCAATGATAGCCTGAGCCGGGGCATAAATGTTCTCAACCTGAGCACAACCCCCATGACCAGGCATCTAAATTCAAGGCACAAGCTGCATTATAATAATTACCTCAAAATCCAAGAAAGGTCTCGGCCTCCTCCTGCTTCCTCTTCTGCTGCTGCCTCGGCCTCTTCCTCCACCTCTACAGTGACAGTGTCACCTGCCACCCAGCAAACAGACGATATGACAGCAATGTCACCATGTCCGCCACCGACCCCAAGCATTTCCACATGGTCCCATGGAAGCTTACATCTGTCCATCTCCCAAACACTGGAGAGAAAGAGGAAGTACCCCCCTACCCACCCGCGATCCCTGGCCCTGAATGCCAGCATTTCAAAATTCCTGGCCTTTGAAATGCTGTCATTCCATCTGGTGGACACGGACAGTTTCAAAAACCTGATGGCGGTGGCTGTCCCACAGTACGTGGTTCCCAGCTGCCACTACTTTTCCAGGCGAGCCATCCCTTCCCTGCACAAACAAGTCGGGGACAAGATCAAATGTGCACTGCGCAACGCCATCTGCGGCAAGGTCCACATAACCACTGATACATGGACCAGTAAGCACGGGCAGGGATGCTATGTCTCGCTAACTGCACACTGGGCAAATGTAGTGGCGGGTGGGCCTGAGCCGGCTAGCCATTTGGCGCATGTCCTTCCACCACCGAGGATTGCAGGGCATTTCTCTTTGCCTCCTATTGCCTCCTCCTCCTACTGCGCTTCCTCCTCCTCGACCACCTACTCATCCGCTCAGCGTAACACCTTCACCACCAACATCAGCACATCCAGGGGGAAACGACAGCAGGCTGTTTTAAAACTGATATGTTTGGGGGATAAACCCCACACTGCGCAGGAGCTGTGGACCGGCATTGAACAACAGACCAATGAGTGGTTGTTGCCACTGAGTTTCAAGCCCGGCCTGGTGGTGTGCGACAATGGCCGAAATCTCGTAGCGGCTCTGGGCCGAGCCGGTTTGACGCACATCCCTTGCCTGGCGCATGTGCTGAATTTGGTGGTACAGAATTTTCTAAAAAACTACCCGGATATGTCAGAGCTGCTGCATAAAGTGCGGGCCTTCTGTGCGCACTTTTGGCGTTCTCATCCTGCTGCTGCTCCCCTGTCTGCGCTGCAGCGGAAGTTCGGCCTTTCCGCTCACCGCCTCATATGCGATGTGCCCACAAGGTGGAACTCCACCTTGCACATGCTGGAGAGACTGTGCGAGCAGCAGCAGGCAATAGTGGAGTTTCAGTCACCACGACAAGGCGTCTCGCTGACTGAGCACGCACGACGTCGACTTTGAGGTGATAACGGACGACGACGAGCGTGTCAGAGAGGTCGTACACGTTCCACCTCAAGGTGGAACACCCGTGTAGCGTATACTCCGCCACTCGCCTTTCCGGCTTGAAGGCGACGTCGCGTCTGTCCCCTCGTCGTCGTCCTACTCTTGCGGTTTTCACGCGTGTCTTCCGGGCGTGAAATACGTCGTCGAGACTGTATAGGCCCATCAAAAAATCTTTTAAGACATGGTGGTTTAAGTCGTGTACGCGGTCCGTTCCCTACACGCAGTTTGGCCGAGCCGGGTCTCGGCGATGCTCTA
>BLSH010472787.1:753604-779625 GCA_018402905.1 Glandirana rugosa | reverse complement strand
CTCCTACTCCACATCCACCCCCCTTCCCGTTATTTTACTTGATTTTAATTTATTTTCCCTATCCCCATTTATTTGTAGGGCACTTGCCCTAGTTTGAAGATGATTTTAGAACAGTTATATGGCTTCTACCGTTAATTAATACTTTTCAGACACAGTTTGAAGATGATCCACATTCACCTCCATTTTTGCTTTTTTTATGTTTTTATTTTTTTAAAAATATTTACAGTTATTTCCCTGTCCCCATTTTTTGTAGGGCACTTGCCCTACCCTTACCCCCATTTTACTTCCTTTTGCAGCCCTCTGGGGCTTTCAAGGACTTTCCTACAGCCATTTTTGTGCCTAAAAGTTCGGGTCCCCATTGATTTCAATGGGGTTCGTTGTCCGTGCGATCGTTCGGGTTCCGTCCGGACCCGGACCCGGACTTTGTCCCGAAGTTCGGACGGACCAGCAGAACCCGAACTTCCAGGTGTTCGCTCAACTCTACTGGTGACAGGTACTCTGGTACTCTAATGGGCAGTTGACAGGTACTCAGGTTCTCTGATGGGCTGGTGACAGGTACTTGGGTACTCAGATGGGCTGGTGACAGGTACTCTGGTACGCTGATGGGCCAGGTACTCAGGTACTCTGGGCAGGTGATAGGTACTCGGGTACTCTGATGGGCAGGTGACAGGTACTCGGGTACTCTGATGGGCAGGTGACAGGTACTCGGTTACTCTGATGGGCCGGTGACAGGTACTCGGGTACTCTGATGGGCTGGTGACAGGTACTCAGATGGGCAGGTGACAGGTACTTGGGTATTCTGATGGTCTGGTGACAAGTACTCGGTTACTTTGATGGGTTGGTGACAGGTACTCGGGTACTTTGATGGGTTGGTGACAGGTACTCGGGTACTCTGATGGGTTGGTGACAGGTACTTGGGTACCCAGATGGGTTGGTGACAGGTACTCGGGTACTCAGATGGGATGGTGACAGGTACTTGGGTACCCAGATTGGCAGGTGACAGGTACTCGGGTACTTTGATGGACAGGTGACAGGTACTCGGGTACTTTGATGGGCAGGTGACAGGTACTCTGGTACTTTGATGGACAGGTGACAGGTATTCGGGTACTTTGATGGCAGGTGACAGGTACTCTGATGGGCAGGTGACAGGTACTCGGGTACTTTGATGGACAGATGACAGGTACTCAGGTACTTTGATGGACAGGTGACAGTTACTCGGGTACTTTGATGGGCAGGTGACAGGTACTCTGATGGGCTGTGACAGGTACTTTGATGGGGCAGTGACAGGTCCTCTTTATTGGGGGGGTGATCAGTGTGCTTGGTGTACACAGTAGGCGTTAACAAGCTGTTACCGCAATCTCCCTCTCACACACGACTGGTCCGTGCCGAACGTGTGACGTATTTCCGGTGCCTGCGGAACGCATGACGTTGATCTATGAGGAAGTACGGAGCTGGTTGTTTGATCCTATTGTTGACATTTATGTCTGATTTAAAACTGTTAAGCACGTTTTTTCCTTGTTAGATGAGCACCTTAGCACTTTATTGGATTGAAAATTTGAATTTATTAGATAATTCAATTTTTATTTATTAATTTGTGTATGAATATCTGAATTTTGCACCAGCACGTTGGTGCATTTATCTTGACTATTTCTTGTCTTGATGCACTCTATGGAATATCATTTTAGGTTAAAGCTGCCAGCGCTGTGTTTTTTAAATCTTTTATGTTTAACAGTGGGGAAATCTATTTCCCTCTTGTTTTGTGCATAGCAGCTGCAGCGAGTGTCACCCCATCCTAATATATACATCTGCGCGGGTTAGGTATTAGAATTAACATATACCAATACATCAATATTAATTCCAGAATTTAGCTTTTCACCTAGTAAGAAACATCTTTGTAAGCCAAAATTACAAGCACAAAAAATCCCAGGTTTTCAATAAGCCTAAACAATTTCCTGAACATATTTCAGGTAATGACAACAGAAACTTTTCCCTCTTTGATGCATAAAGCAAAACCATAGTGTGGTAATATTGCTTGAGTAGCCCATTGTTGTACACCATAAGTACTAAGACAGGTTAATGAATTGCATCCATTGTGCCTTTTTTTTAATATAATCTTTATTTGTATATCAAATTGTATGCAAAAGAAAAACAATTACAAAACAGTCATAGAAAGAGTATAAAAAGGTCAAACCAGTCCAAGTAGGCAACGATCATAATATACACCATGGGGTCCGATTGACCATAAAGGGTGCAAAGGCAGAGAGTGCTACATAATTAGTATTGTAACAGATGAAGAATAACAGCAATGTACTGCCCCCAGCCCATGTACATATTCTTGTATCAAAGATGACCAAATACCATAAACTGTACATATGACATTAAGGCAAAGAGAGCAGGCACAGAAAGAGAAGGGAAGAGTAGGGAGGGATGGGAAGAGGGAGGCATGAGGAAGAACAACCAGAGTAACAGAAAAAAAGCACTCTACTGTAAAGTAAATTCAATTAAGCATCAAAGTTCCTAGTGGATTGGGTCTATGCCATCTCTGACAGTCAGACCCTCTTAAAGGTCAAGTGCCTGCCGGTTGTGAACAGGGCTGGTGCAAGGATTTTTAACACCCTAGGTGAAACCTAATTTTGCCGCCCCCCCTCCCATTGGCTACCCCCTGACTGCACCCCCTTTGCCCTGCCCATGTATAAGGTGGAGGTGATCGGGGTGGAGATTTTTGCGGCACCTCTCCACCTATTTCTTCAGCTGTGGTCTGCAGATCATGGACAGGCTAGCGTAGTATACAGACAGGCTAGGGCAGTATATACACAGGCTAGGATTGTATACAGACAGGTTAGGGCAATATATACAAAGGCTAGGGCAGGATGTACACAGGCTAGGGCAGTATATACACAGGCTAGGGCAGAATACACACAGGCTAGGGCAGGATGCGCACAGGCTAGGGCAGTATATACACAGGCTAGGGAAGTATACACACAGGCTAGAGCAGGATACACACAGGCTAGGTCAGTATATAAACAGCCTAGGGCAGGATACACACAGGCTAGGGCAGGATACACACAGGCTAGGGCAGTATATACACAGGCTAGGGAAGGATACACACAGGCTAGGGCAGGATACACACAGGCTAGGTCAGTATATACACAGGCTAGGTCAGGATACACACAGGGTAGGGCAGTATACACACAGGCTAGGGCAGGATATACACAGGCCAGGGCAGGATATACACAGGCTAGAGCAGTATATACACAGGCTAGGGTAGTATACACACAGGCTAGGACAGTATACACACAGGCTAGGGCAGTATATACACAGGCTACAGCAGTATATACACAGGCTATAGCAGTATATACACAGGCTAGGGTAGTATACACACAGGCTAGGACAATATATACACAGCCTAGGGCAGTATATACACAGGCTAGGTTAATATATACACAGGCTACAGCAGTATATACACAGGCTAGGGTAATACATATAGAGAAACAATCATGTTGGGAAATAAACACACAAAGCCGATGTGGGGGATGGACAGGGGAAAGTGTCATGGAAGGCACCAGCCGTGCTTGTGGATGGCGGCTGCCTGATTATAGCAAAACCTGGTGCAGCGCAGGTGGGCTACAGGCAGACAAACCGTAATCACAAGTCAGTGGTGCAGGGGTTACTCCCATAGGGTCCTCAGACAAGCCAAAAAGAGAGCGAAGCACTGTGAACGTGACTCCCTTCTATCGGAACAAGTCATAGTAGACCCAGGAAGGGGGGCTTCAAAGGAGCCTATTAGGTTTATCAGCGAATACGGTGCAGAATGGCCGATTGTAAGAGAAGCCCTTACCAAACATTGGCCATCGCTCACCCGGTGCCCTATCCTGGCTGGGAAAGTTGGGGAGTATCCCCATATGGTAGCCAGGAGAGCCCCTAATCTTTCAGATCTCCTGACTAGGTCAGAATATATCCCTTCGTCCAATGACTCATGGCTTTCGGCATATCCACAAGCTAGGGGCATGTTCCCTTGCGGTTACTGTCAGATATGTGGGTATGTTGAGCAGACAGATTGGTTGATGCATGCAGCTCAGAAAAACATCTTTAAAATTAACATTATGATTAATTGTGACATAACTAAAGTTGTATATAGCCTGACCTGTCCGTGCAACAAGACCTACATCGGGAAAACGAAATGACAGCTTCGTATCCGCATTGGAGAACACTTTGGTGACATTAGGCGAAAAGAGCCAAAAAGTCATCTAGCCCAACATTATTTGGCATGCCATGATGGTAAATTGGAAGGCACTAAGATCTCAGTAGCAGAAGAGGGGACTTTGACAAGATCCTTCTTAGAAAAGAAAAACTGTGGATATACAGGTTGGATGTCCTTGTGCCTAAAGGCCTCAACAAAGAGCTGTGGACACTGTGTAGACACCCATATCTGAATGTTCAAAGACCAGGTGTCATTTTATGTTTTTCAGCCTGTTTTGCAGCCTTTCACAGTGTGGTATACAGGATCATTATAGGGGACCCATTTAAGGGGCATTTATTATGTACACATAGGCTGGGAGTGATGCTTTCATGAATTCCCCGCCTCTTGCCTTGGTCTGCACGAATGTATCGGGACCTAATGGATTCAATGTATTGCCTCACCTTTATGGTAAAAAATCTGTTCTCCTCTATAATCTTCAAGCGCTGACCGCATACATCTTTTTCCATTAAAATCTCTTAGTATATCATCTCATGAGACAAGAATATATTTTTTTGTATAGCTAGGCTTCCTTCGTATTTATTTTTACATCAATTTTTATTTTTTCATGATTACTTTTTGTGGTTTTTGTCCAAGTGTACGGAAAACACTGTGTCTGCATGACCTTATTGGTGCCCTTCCCTATTCAGAGTATGTTATTGTGCTTGGCGTGACCCGCAAAACGTGTAGACGTTGTGCTTGACGGTACACTCTGCACGCCGTGATGTCTCTCTAGGCCTCCTTCGATGTCCTGAGGCGACAGAGGCAGGCATAGGGCCGACACCAACACGCCGACTGGGGGTTAGATAGGACACGCTACACCAGCTGTCCACAGTAAGGATCACTTTTCGGATTCATTTGGCAGAAGGACGGGGACATATCCCTGTTTATGAGCATCAACACGGGAGGCCAGCATACGGACACTGGACACAGGTGAGATCCATCCACTTTCCCTTATCTACCTTCCCCCATGCATGACATTTCTCAGTGCAGCCCAGCTGGGCCATCACCCATGCACCACTGACTTGTGATTATGGTGTGTCTGCCTGTAGCCCACCTGCTCTGCACCAGGTTTTGCTATCATCAGGCAGCAGCCATCCTGGAGCATGGCTGGTGCCTTCCATGACACTTTCCCCTGTCCATCCCCCCATCCCAGCCAGTCGGCTTTGTGTGTTTATTTCCCCACACGATTATCCCAGGAATGTAGTCCATTTTTTGCAGGAGTAATATATACAACTCACTTTATCTGCAGGCAGCGGACCAGATCCTGCAGAGACACCTGTGCCGACATCAGGCCGATGGGGTCTCCTCCACAAGCAGCTGACATCTAGTTCCTGCTCCAATGTAGTACGCAAGGACAGGGGAGACTGTGGGCTCACAATGATCATACACTGCTCATTGTTACCCATCTCTACAGCAGGATTAGTTAAGCTTGCTTTCCTATGGTGAGAATGCCTGAAGCTTGGTTGCCTGAGTCTTGGAGCATGAAGCCGTGTGTGGTTCCAATATCAGCAGCATTCTTGGCTGACTCACACTGCCGCAGGAGGTCAAACAATAGACAGGAGCAGATCTTCTGCCTACAGCAGACTGAACAGACTGGTGCACTGTCAGACATCAAGGCTAGTGAGCAAAAAAGAGCCAGAATCAGCAGACGGCCGGCGCCGCTCTTCCGGCCCCAGGAGCAGCTAAGCTGCCTTGAGCCCCATAAATAAATGCAGGCCGGCGGCGCACCAACTGTGTCGTTCACTAGGTAGATGCAGTCCACACTGCCCAGAATTTTGGCTTTCTTCCAGTAAACAGGGATCAGTCGCCTAGCCACATTGAGCAGGTGAGGTAACACCCACTTGCGGTAATGGCTGAGAGGGATGGTGGGAACATGAAGCAGGAGCTCCATTGGGGAGTCAGGGAGCTCAATGTCCAAAATAACTTTTATTTGGGATCTGATATCCGTACATATCTGATATGTACCCCGATGTCCACATTCCTTCCAGAAAGCATCTGAAAGGGCTGGGTAAATTCTTGCATTTTTGTATCTTCTGAGCTAGAATGGGTAAGGCGATATAAATGGTCAAGTTGTGTCTCAGTGAACATATGTTGCAGGGCCCTCTCCCACTTACAGTATGTATACCAGCTGGCCTTTGGGTTCCAATGCTTGCAGCATTCCATATAACATGGAGATGGAATGCGAGATTGTGGCACGGAACATACAGAGCTTCTCAAAAGGAGTTCAGGAATAAGGGGAACGGATGACCTGGGGCAAGCTTCAGGTAAAATGTTGAAGCTGCCTGTACCGCTAGTCATCTAGTGGGAAGCACCCATATTGTTCTAAAGATAGT
Source organism: Glandirana rugosa (assembly GCA_018402905.1). Taxonomy (NCBI): domain Eukaryota; kingdom Metazoa; phylum Chordata; class Amphibia; order Anura; family Ranidae; genus Glandirana; species Glandirana rugosa. The sequence goes on along the minus strand of BLSH010472787.1, from coordinate 773,052 downwards.
AGCCCCTGGTCTTGGACAAACCACCCACATCTCACCTCCCCATCATCCGCCCAGGAGCGAAAAAAGGAGCAGTGTTCCCCTGGAGTGAACCAAGGGAATTCTCCCAAGGGGCCAAGGGGGGGAAACCAGAGGGGCTAGCTGTCCCAAATTGTTTAAAACATCCCATAGCTGCAGAGCATGAGTAATAGTGGGAGAGGTGAACTCAGACAGCCTGCTATGTTCCCGAGGTAGCCAAGGCCCATGGGATAAGTTGCAACCGGCTAAAAAAAATTCTAAAGCGGCCCATAATTTAGTGGACACACTGTGATGCCAATCCAATATCCATTGCAGGGCAATCGCCTCACAATATTTGTGGATAACGGGTACACCCATGCCACCCATCCACGAAGAACAAACGTGGGCTTCGCCAATGCCAGATGTATTTCAGAAATAGACTGATAAGGGTCGAGAAGAAGGACACCATTTGGTGTGCACCATTTGTAAGTAAAAAAGGATCCGGGGGGTAACACACTTATCTTTAAGACGCTGACTCGGCCCATCGATGAAAAGGTTTCTCGATCCCAGCTTTGTAAATCTGCTCTTATAGTGGTAAGTAGTGGGGCATAATTATAGGTGTAGAGCTGGGCGCAGTGGGGGGTGAGATGAACACACAATTTTTTTAAAGAAGTGTGACACCATGTGAAGGAAAACGAGGATTGCAGCTGTGTCTGTAAGCCTGAGGTGACATTCAAAGGTAGAATTTCGGACTTGCTATAGTTGATTTTAAAATTTGAGAGCGAGTTAAAACCCTGTAGCTCTGCCATGATGTTGGGGAGAGAGATCAAGGGATCTACAACGTAAAACAAGACATCGTCCACCTAAGTGGTCCCTACATAGAATCCCCTAATATCTGGTTTTAAGCGTATCCTAATAAGCAATGGCTCGAGAGTGAGCGCAAAAATGAGAGGGGACAGTGGGCACCCTTGACTTGTATCATTACAAATAGGAAACGTATCGGAAAAGACGCCATTCACTTTAACCTGAGCCTCTGGAGAGCTATAAAGTGACACTATCCAGGACAGCATGTCGGAGCCAAGGTCTAGTCTAGCCAGCACCGCATAGAGGTATACCCAATCCACCCTGTCAAATCCATTTTTGGCATCTGTGGAAAGCAAAAGACAGGGTGCATGATCAGTCTGTGACCATGCCCAATGCATCAGCTTGATCCCACGATTAGAGTTGTCCCTGGCTTTTCTCCTGGCAAAGAAGCCTGTTTGGTCTGGGTGAATCACTGTTGGCATATTGGGTTTAACTCGGTTAGCTAAAATACTTGCTAGGATTTTTATGTTGGTGTTTAGAAGCAAAATCGGTCTATAACTACTAGGGTTAGTTGGACCCTCCCCTTCTTTGGGGATGACTGTGATATGGGCAAGCTATTCCACCTCCTTAGGTATCATAGTACCTAAGACAGAGGTAAAGTAAGCACACATCAGGTTAGATAGAAGTTGGTTGAATGTGCTGTAATAGGCCGTAAAGCCACCGGGGCCTGGACTTTTCCCTTTCGGGAGTTCTTTTACAACTGCCGCTAACTCTGTCAGAGTGATGGGTGCCTCCAGTCAGTTGCTAACTTGGGTAGTAAGCTGATTAAGCCTCCTCCAGATACTGCAGGATGCATTCAGTCTTCCGGGCTTCAGTTGAGCCAGGTAGCATGTTGGGGAGGCGATAGAGCTGGGCATAATAGTCTCGAAATGCTGCAGCAATCTTAGAGGAGTGGATAACCGGGAAACCTGTTGCTGTATGAACTGTATGGACATGACCCGAGGTCCGCTGTTGCCTCAGAGCCCTGGCAAGCAGTCTCCCGCACTTATCCCAACTCATACAACTTATGAGATATGTGGCATAGTAGTGGTGTCGAGTAGGTTTGCAAGCTCCAATCGGAGGGATTGGAGTTCCGCAGCCAGCTCCGGAGTCCTATGACATTTGTTCAAGTTCCGCAGATTGGATTATTGTAATAGGGTTTGCAGTTCCCCTTCACACACCTTTTTCAATCTAGAGCCCTAAGAAATAAACTCTCACCGAACCATGGCTTTGTGTCCTTCCCATATATAGGCCAGCCCCACATTGTTAAATTTTCTGCAAAATGCAAGGAAATAGAGTCTGATACCAATGCCACCACATAGTCCAAGATGTTCTCATTCATATGCCAGAGGACAGCAGATATAGGGAGATTAATACCGGGGCATGATCTGATAAGGTAATCGGTCCGATTGATGCACCAGAGAGAGACTCCAGGGAGAACTGATCCATCAGCAACAGGTCTATTCAGGTATACACAGTGTGGGTAGCTAAAGTCCTTATGAGTAGAATGGAGTACTCTCCAGCAGTCAACCAGATGGTGGGAATGTGGGGACTTTCTAAAATGTTTAAGAAAGGCAATTGAGTGCACAGAGTGGCCCGAGGATGTATCAAGCTGTGGGTCATGGCTCACATTGAAATCAACCCCCAAAATCAACTGGCCCTCTTGGAAGGTAGAGAGGGAGTCTGAACCAGAGTCTACAAAGGTAAGCTGCTTAGTATTTGGGGTGTCCACGGCTGCAAAAATTAATTTACGTTCTAAAATGGTGCCTTTGAGAAACAAAATCTACCATTAGGATCGACAAGTTGGTCTGTCAAAACAAAAGCATCTACTCCGCCAATCTGTCAATTTGAACTTCATAGCGCCAACTCCAGCTGGGCTCGTGGCTACCGCCAGGCTATTCTCAGCTGTTCGCAAGATTCAAGTGTCATAAAAGACACACAATTCTTGAAAGTTCCTGTAGCCTGCTTATCACAAACAGACATCAGCAGCCCTGAAGAAGGGGGAGTCCTTGATCCCCCGAAACACGTTGGCTTTACCGTGGCTTTACCACATATACCCACTACAATAAAAATAAACAATTATGAATTTTTAACTGGACTCCGGTCACTCCTTTTACCTACCCTCAGATCAAGCAGTAGAAATTACTTTGCCAGCCTTATCCAGAGGTAGCAGCCCAAGTCCTATAAGAGGGCCTATCACCTTTTCTCTGCCTAGTCTTGCTAGACCCACTAGGAGCGTTCACGCTCCCACTACTACTCACGCACAGACTCCCAATTGAGGGATTTAGTCCAGCGTGGTCTTTTACCTGCAAGATTTGTCAAAACAAAAGGGCTTATGTATGGCTATGGCCACCCCTTAGGATGCAGATAATTACTGAGATGCCACTGGTTATACTAGTGGGTGGGGAGGCAGGGGACCGAGTCAGTGTAAAAGTGTGTCTCCTGTAAGAAAAGAACATGTGGCCCCAGGCGTTTCGTCTTGAGCCACAACTTACTGCATTTACAAGGCGATCCCAGGCCACAAATATTATACAATACAATCTTCAGGGATGCCATGGTTTGAAGGGAGCTCTGGAGACACCCAAGGTCTCCGCTAGATGAGGAGAGAGACCTGCAACAGAGCGATCCATAGGTCAGGGAGTGCTGGGAAAGCAAAAAACATGAATAAAAACCTGGAAATCATAAAACCATTAAAACATTTAAAGAAAACAATGCCCCAGGGGCATACCAAAATATCCAAACACCTCTAATCAGGGGCCTCCACTCGGCCCTCTGGCCAAGAGGAGAGTGGAGGCCAGTGAGTAGTGTGAGGTCCCAATTAGGGGACACAACTCCAAGGAATTGACCTATGTTGGGTAAATTGCACAGCACCAGGTGCAAGCCCAACAGATAGCCCACTGAATATCAAGGGCACATCTGTGTCCTAAGTGTGCATAACAAATTACCACAGCAGTAGTCAGAAGGAGGGAAGAACCCAAAAGATAACTGTGAAAAGCAAACCAGGAAAATTAAGAATAAGTCCACAAAAGTCCTTCAGGACCTCAACCGGAGAGGGAGGATTGTGAAGGTTGCGGGACTGAGCGAGAGGGGTTGCCCCTGGGCCTATTCCGGCCCCAGTGGCATGCAGGGCGTTTCGGTTGTGGGCGAGAAGAAAACGGGATCTCTGTTGAGGACCTCCAATCCGGGATATCAATAGAAGGTAAGCCAAGGTGTTTCAGGAATACAGGCTGGCCATCCTTATTCTGTAAGGTAAATAGTTGGCCATCTTTAGTAACCGACAAGGTGAAAGGGAAACTCCATCTGTAAATCAGATTTGTGTCTTGTAGGGCCTCAAGCATCGGCTTGAGAGCACAATGTTGTATCAAAGTGCACCTGGAGAGATCCGGAAAGAAAGACAAATTTGTGCCATTAAAGTCCACATAGCGGAAACCTCTGACATAGAACATGATGCGTTGTTAAGGGAGTATTTGTGAAGCTTGCATATGATATCCCTCAGTTTTTCCAGGTCCTCTGAAGGTGGGTGAAGTGCTCCATGAGCTTGGTCTATTTCAACATGGTCAGGTGCCTCATGGCGCTATCTTGAAATTGCCAGCAGGGCCTTGGCGGGTCTCCGAGAAGTAGTCCGCTGTGGCTGTGGGGATTTACACAACATAGGAGGCATAGTATGGAGCTGAGATCTCCTCAATGAGGCTGCTGTGAGTGGGATCTAGAAAGCAGGCTCATGGAGCTCCTCTGATTTGCGTCTTCACACGCTCATGCCGCGGCCATGCCCCCTACTTTATTTTCCCTTTAATTAACCTTGTGGTGGTGTGAACATTATTTTGATACTGTCAGGGAATTAGTAGAGCCTGTGTGCCACCAGGCAAATGTTGGCCCTAAATTTAGAAGATATTCTTAACTCGCTGTCACATAGTCACGTTGTCACATTGACATTGGAAAATTTGTGTTTTGGTGACAGCTCAAAATTTTAGATTTAGATTCAAAATGTTTCATTTTAAGCAGGATGGAAAATTATTATTATTTCTAACTGTGAATGTGGTTTATATGCTCTGGAAATTCAATTTGTTCTAAAATTGTCAAAAGCAAATTAAATTTTAAAGTACACTTGAGACATTTGTCAAGTCTTCAAAAGTACCGAGAATTTTTGTACAAATGTTCATACAAACATATATCTTCTCAAAACTACCAGTGTATGGCCAGCTTTGCTTTCAGTTCCATATGCAGTGGTACCCAGGACAAATGGAGACAGTGAATATGACTGGCAAAGACACAGTAATTCAGTTCTGATAGGTCTTCTAACCTCTTACCTCTAACCACTCTATTCAAACCTAAAAAAAATGTACATATACTGTAGACACACATTTATATCTTTTCTGTGGTTGTCTGATGTAGTCCAAGCTTAACAAGGTGGTCTATGCAGCATGGACATTTGTCTGTCTCTACATATTGATCTACTGTATACTTAAAGTGATACTAAAGTCTTGTTTCTTTTTGTTTAAAAATAACAAGCATGTTATATACTGCTCTGTATAGTGGTTTTGCACAGAGCAGCCCAGATCCTCCACTTCTTGGGTCCCTCGCCGGCGCTCCTGGCCCCTCCCTCCTGCTGAGTACCCCCACAGCAAGCAGCTTGCTATGGGGGCCCCCGAGCTGAGCAGCTGTTCTGTGTATCCATTCAGACACGGTCCAGCCCTCTCTCTCTCCTCATTGGCTCACTGGTTCACCAATGGCGCCTGCTACTGTCTCAGCCAATGAGGTGGGATAGTCCCCGGACTTTGTGGCTCTCGTGCAACATCGCTGGATTGATATGGGGCTCCGGTAAGTATTAGGGGGGCTGAGGGGGGAGCTGCACACAGGTTTTTTAATCCTAATGCATAGAATACATTAAGATAAAAAACCTTCTGCCTTTAAAAACACTTTAACCTCTTCAGACCCACGCCATAGCCGATTGACGGCTACAGCGCGGATCTAATTTGCCGGGAGGCCGTCAACGTCCTCCCCTTTGGCTCGTGCTGGGGGCAACCCGATGTCAGCCAGAGACCCACTATCTGCTCACAGAGAGCCAGAACGGGGAACCGCCGATGTAAACATGACGGTTCCCCGCTCTGTGAGGGGGGCATGACGGATCTACTGATCCCTGTGATCGGGATCAGTTAGATCTGTCATGTCCCTGTCAGCCCACCCCCCCACAGTTAATACACACCCAGGGAACATGTTTAACCCCTTCACTGCCCCCTTAGTGTTAACCCCTTCCCTGCCAATGACATTCATACAGTAATCGGTGTCTATTTTTAGATCTGATCCCTGTATAAATGTCATTGGTCCCAAAAAAGTGTCAGAAAATCCGACCTGTCCGCTGCAATATCGCAGTCCCGATAAAAATCACAGATCGCCGCCATTACCAGTAAAAAAAAAATAAAAAAAATAAAAATACCATAAACCAATGTCCATAGTTTGTAGATGCTATAACTTTTGCGCAACCCAATCAATTTACGCCGATTGCGATTTTTTTTACCAAAAATATGTAGAAGAATATATATCAGTCTAAACTGATGAATACATTTGTTTTTTTATTTTTTATTTTTGCATATTTATTATAGCAAAAAGTAAAAAATATTGTTCTTTTTTCAAAATTGTCGCTCTTTGTTTGTTTATAGTGCAGAGGTGATCAAATACCACCAAAAGAAAGCTCTATTTGTGGGGAAAAAAGGACGCCAATTTTGTTTGGGTACAACATCGCACAACTGCGCAATTGTCATTCAAAGAGTGACAGCGCTGAAAACTGAAAATTGGTCCGGGCAGGAGGGGGGTTTAAGTGCCCAGTAAGCAAGTGGTTAAGGGGTATCTATGGCATAGAATACATTTTCATTTTATAACATCATTGTTGTAATAGGAATACAAACAATAGTTATTATTGTCAAATAAATATAAGCTTACCTGAAAAATCTCCTTTCATGTTGTGAGTGCTGCTTGTCTGCTGGCCATCTTTTTCCACAACTTTCTTGATTCTCTGAATGTTTTTCAGCTTCGCCTCTGCTGTTCTACATATCCATGGTACCTTGCTGCCTGCATGCAGTGATACCTGTACTGCTTCCTGAAACTCCTCTTCTCAGCACTTCTGTAGTTTAGAAGGCAGGCTCTGTGAAAAAGTGTGACACAGCAGGTTCTACCCACAGGGCATAGTGAAAACGATTGTTCAGACCTCTTGGTAAACAAAATCTAAAAACTTTGTTTTTTCATTTTTCAGTGTTCCAAGTGGTCTTCCATTTTATTTTGTGCTACATTCATTTAGTAATGTAGGATATCCTGCTTACGATGGCTCTTGACAACTGTTCTATTTGGCTGCATTGATTAAAGGCCAGCCTTCATCCTTACCAGTCTATGCTCTGCTATTACTCTGCTATGCACTCTTTCTGGCATCTAAGCACACAGCAATGTGTGTGCACAGCCTAGTTTGCATATGAAGATGCTTGTCTTCATTAAGGAACCTAAACAACTTTTTATTGGTGCCTGTGAAAACTTTATTGAATCAAGCGTGTGTGCACATGCAAAATCGAGCAAATATTTTTAAACAAGCAAACATTTGTAATTTTCATTTCAGAGAATTATGCTGAATGTCTCCATGAAAATGTTTTTTGGGGTGAGATCATTCCTTAGCTGTCAGCACTATTTCTGTGCGCATTTTTTAAAGGTCGCTACATAAAAAAAGAATGTATGCAGGTACTATTCATGTATTTATGTAGGCGACATTTAATGGTGGTGGCTTAGACAAAGCTGAACACTCAGTCAATAACACTAAATGATATGTCTACTGTTCGTCATTATTGGCTGCCCACACAACCTTAAAATGTGCAATTGCCAAAGATTGGCATTTTACGTTTGTTTTCAGACTGGCAAATGATAACACATTGGAAAAACATTTATCTTGACTTTTTATGCTACATCTGTCATACTTGCTTTGTTAACCCTTACAACATCTCTATCTCTTCATGCTGTCATGCCTATGTGTTGGCACTTTCCGGACATGATCCTTTGCAAAAAATATTAAGCTACACAATTCTTCATTTTTTTTTCTGTTTGCAACCACGTGCAATGCCTCCTCACCACCTGCCTAACACCTCTAAAAAACATTTTGAACATGGCTTGCTTTTCAGTGGCATTAATGGCTGTGTTGAGTTATTTTGAGGGGACAGCAAATTTACACTGTTATACAAGCTGTACACTCACTACTTTACATTGTAGCAAAGTGTCATTAGTTCAGTGTTGTCACATGAAAAGATAGAATAAAATATTTACAAAAATGTGAGGGGTGTACTCATTTTTGTGAGATACTGTAGGTTGTATGTGATACTTAGATATGGTCACACTTTGGGCTTGCTGTTATTGTTGGTTCTTAATTAACCTTACACCAAAGATACTCTTTCATGCTGGACTTCTGAGCCAACATACCTGTGTGGGATTCCCATGTGTCCTTGGACATCCGCCTGCCTTAGCTGTTTTTAGCAACTCCCAGCATAATGATTATACAATGTCCCTAAGCTCCTGAAGAAGTGCTAGGCATGCAACAAATATTTCAACCGCACAGGGCAGATTATATATACCTTTATTTAGTGCAAATATTGATGTTATTAGTGGTGGTTACTACAATACATAGGCAATAATCATTAGTGTGATTTTATAGCATTTTTTGTCTTTTTTAAATATGTTAACATAAAAAAACATAAAAATGTTTACATTTTAATTGTTGAGTACCAGTTTTTTTTTTGGGGGGGGGAGGGGGGGTGCATGGGAGAAAGAGAAAAAAAAAACACCCCAACGGGGGGACTTAAGGATAGAGAAGTGGAGGGGACTAAAAAGCATGGGACCAGCTCTACTCCAACCAATCTCCGGGTCTCCTATGGTCGGGAGTCCTCCCCCATCAATACTGGGGGGGGGGGGGGATTTCTCTCTCAGGCCACTCTGTTGCATCCAAGTCCTCCATTTCAATGACTTTCTGTAACTTTCTTCAGCCAAATGGTGATTGAGGGTGCTTGTTTTTGTTTCCAGAAAATTGGGATACAGCTTCCTGCTGCAGTCCCCAAAAATGGTTATGATAGAGCGTTTGGAGGTCCTTCCTGAGATGGTGTGGTGCTGAAATAGAAAAAATGCTTGGTCCCAGAAAAGCTCATAATCTGTGAATTTCTGAGTAATACGCCATACCCTGGCCCAGAAGTCATGAAGCAGATGGCATGGTCAGAAGACATGAAACAGTGTGCCAAGCACTTCTCCACATCTCCAACAGACTTCTGTACAGTGGGAGAACATTTTGGGGATCTGAATGGGTGTATAGTGCCATCGTATAAGCAATTTAAAACCAGATTCTTGATACTTGGAGAATATGGAGGTTTTGTAAGTTAAAATTAAGTTAGTCAGTGAATAAAAGGCAAGGCTGGTAGGAAATATTTTAGAGAGCTGGAGTTTGTGCCAGGAGAGAGCAGCATACGCCAGGTCAGCAAATAGCTGACATCTCAAAATCCAAAGTCCAGCAGTCACAAGTTTCACTTGAAAAAATCTTTCATGTTTTGGTGTATGGATCCTGGGTGAGACTAAAGGTGTGATTTCTCAATATAGGAAAAAGTTGAGAAGGACTAGGAGAAATCTCCACGCACTGGAAAACCTTAGCACAAATACTCCAAGTTTGGATGGGACTTGGAGCAAGTAGGGACTCCATCTTGCCACTAAGGCAGAGTCTCCAGAAGTAGGCCTATAGTGGCAACGGCATTCCTCTGAACATCTTCGGAAGCTGCAAAATGGTCTCGGGAAGGTGTGTTTGCTTATGAGACCAGAGGAAAGTTTGGAACGTCCTGTTTACAGCTTTCAAAAAAAGCCCAGAATGTAGATCGATAGAGCCTGCAAGAGATACAGCAGATGAGGCATGGCATTCATCTTGATTATGTTGCATCTACCAAACCAAGAGAATGTGCCTTTGAGCCAAGACCAGGGTGGATAAAAATCAATGATTTTTTAAAAATATTTTTAAAAAATCTGATTTTTTTTAAAATTAAAATCAGATTTTTTTTTAATTTAACCACTTCACGTAAACTGCCGTAGATGTACGGTGGCCGGGAGAAATGGATGTATCAGAGTATAGCTTGCAGTTAAAGGCTATACCTCAGTACCATTTTTTAGAGAGGGGCGGTCGGCTATCTGGTGATAATGGCCGCTCAGCCATTATCCCAGGCAGCGGAAAGGGACACCCCACCTCCTGCAACATTCCTCTGCTCTTCCTTGGTCTCTCGTCCCACAGTGCGTCTCGTCCATACAGCACGTCCGCTGGCTGCGAGGAGTCCCGATAAAAGCCAGAATCGGCTCCGATCAGGTCTCTTTCGTGAAATTCCAGAAGCGACATCACAACGTTACTTCTGGTTGACTCGGCTGCCAATGCCGCCGATTTTAAAAAATTACAGTATTCAGAATCACCGTTAAGTGCAAAGGAGGGATTGGGGGTCTTTTAGACTGCCAATCCCTCCATAAAGAGTACCTGTCACCGCCTATTACTGTCACAAGGAATGTTTACATTCCTTGTGACAGCAATAAAAGTGATCAGATTTTTTTTAAAGGAACATTGCTAAAAAAAAATAAAATAAAATAAATTGAAAGAAAAATTTTCAAAGCGCTCCTGTCCCTGTGAGCTTGTGCAGCAAAGAAAACACATAAGTAAGTCACGCCTGCAAATGTAAATGGTGTTCAAATCACACATGTGAGGTATCACCGCGAGTGTCAGAGTGTGAGCAATAATTCTAGTGCTAGACTTCCTCTGTAACTCTAAACAGGTAACCATGAAATTTTTTTAAAGCGCCGCCTATGGAGATTTTTAAGTACCTTCGTTTATCTCCATTCCACGAGTGTGCACAATTTTCGACCGTAATGTTTGGTATCTATTTACTCGGCATAACATCCTCTTTCACAATATACAAAAAATTAGGCTAACTTTACGGTTTTCTTATTTTTTAAATATCAGAGTTTAGCAGAGTCTTTGCTAAATATATATATATTTATATATATATATATATATATATATATATATATATATATATATATATAATGTTTGGGGGTTCTAAGTAATTTTCCAGCAAGTGTTAGAAATGGCTGTGGTGCTGAAGTGGTTAAATCAGATTTTTTTTATTCTTATCAAATTTATTTTAATAAAATGCTTTTGGAGTAAAAATCTATCTAAAGATAGTTTTCTATTTAAGATGCATTAATAATTTATGTAGCACCCTCTACCTTAGGTGGGTGCTAGAGAGATATTTTGCTAGGTGAGGCAAATTTAGTCAAGCCTGATTGTTTTGATCCTGGGCATGGGAGTGGCCTAGGGAGTGACTGGTGACTGCAGGGAGTAACACCCCTTGGTTACCACTCCTTTCTGTTTCAGAAGGTTCTGGAAGAAGGGGTGGGGAAAAGGGGGTGAGGCTTCCTGAGGTATCTTGGGGAATCCTGACCAATCCCCAAATCTGGATTGGAAGGGGGGCAGGCTTCCTCAAATACCTGGGGTCAGCCCAGTCGGGGAGGAGAATTTGGATGAAAGAGATGAAGATGGAGTAGTACGAATGTTGTCAGGGCCTTGAGGGAGTCCCTAGTCTGGGGGGTGGTGACTTCGGCCTGGGGCTCGGGTGCATCCGAGAGGAGAGTGAGATCCTGGAAGAGAAGCACAAGTGAGAGAGCAAGTGAAGGATAGCGGGATAGAGTACTGCCAGAGAGATCTCCAGGAGAGGAACTATTATTATTGATTATTATTATAATATTATACAGGATTTAAATAGCGCCCACAGTTTGCGCAGCACTTTACAATATTAGGGTAGACACTACAATTACAATACAATTCAATACAGGAGGAATCAGAGGGCCCTGCTCGTTAGAGCTTACAATCTAGGAGGGAGGGTTAAATGATATGAAAGGGCAATAATTGTGGGGGATGAGCTGATTAAGAAAATAAGAAGTGTAGTTGTTAGGTGGTGGCAGGATATGCTTCCCTGAAGAGAAAAGTTTTCAGGGATCGCCTGAAGGTGGATAGATTTGGGGACAGTCTGACCGATTGGGGTAGGGAGTTCCAGAGGATGGGAGAGGCTCGGGAGAAGTCTTGGAGGGAGTATGAGAGGAGGTGATGAGGGAGCTGGAGAGCAGGAGGTCTTGGGAGGAGCGAAGAGGATGGTTAGGTTGGTATTTTAAGACTAGGCTGGTGATGTAGCTGGGAGTTGTGGATGGCTTTGTAGCTCATTGTTAGTATTTTGAATTTAATTTGTTGGGTGAGTGGCAGCCAATGGAGGGATTGGCAGAGAGGGGTGGCAGACGCTGAACGGTTTGTAAGGTGGATGAGTCTGGCAGCGGCATTCATAATGGGCTGAAGGGGGGATAGTCTATCTAAAGGTAGGCCAGTAAGGAGGGAGTTGCAGTAGTCGAGGCGAGAGATTACCAGGAGCTCTGTGGTTTCATTGGTTAGGAAGGAACACATTTTAGCGATGTTGTGGAGGTTGAGGCGGCAAGCCTTAGAAAGTGATTGGATCCAGGATAACACCAAGCACCCTAACATATGGGGATGGGTGGATGGTTGTGCCATTGCTCTTGACAGAGAAGTCAGGGCAAACGGCACGTGGGGGAGGAAATATTAAGAGTTCGGTTTTGGACAAGTTGAGTTTGAGGAAGTGGTATGACATCCAGGCAGATATGTCTGTTAATAACTTAGTAATGCTTGAGGAGATTGATGGAGTGAGTTGGGGGGTGGAGAGGTAGATTTGGGTATCGTCAGCGTAGAAAAGACATTGAAAGCCGTGGGAGGCTATCAGCCGGCCCAGGGAAGAGGTGTATATTGAAAATAAGAGAGGTCCAAGAACAGAACCTTGGGGGACCCCAACAGAGAAAGGAAGAGGAGAGGAGGAGGTAGAATTGTACGTGACACTGAAGGTGCGATGGGATAGGTAGGACGAGAGACACTGAAGAGCACAGTCACAGAGACCGAGGAAATAAAGTTTTTTGAGGAGGAGGGGGTGGGCGACAGTATCGAAGGCAGCCGAAAGGTCCAGGAGTAGGAGTACAGAGTAGTGTCCATTGGTTTTAGTTGGTTACTAGGTCATTTGTGAGTTTAACCAGGTCCACACTGCCTACCGTCTATTTACGGCGGCAGTGTGGACACTGGGCGCGAATCGCCGTAAAAAAGCGGCGATCTGCGAATGGGCGCTAGGGGGCGCACCCGATGTCCACCGGCGAACCGCGATGAGCGGCCACAGGCAAAGAACGGGGAACCGCCGATGTAAACACGGCGGTTCCCCGCTCTGTTAGTGGGTACATGGGTGATCTACTCATCCCTGTCACTGGGATCAGTTAGATCTCTCATGCCCATGGTAGCCCAGTCCACCCACAGTTTGAACACACCCAGGGAACATAGTTAACCCCTAGATCGCCCCCTGCAGGTTAACCCCTTCCCTGCCAATGACATTTATACAGTAATCAGTGGACATTTAAATTTCTGATCACTGTATAAATGTCATTGGTCCCAAAAAAGTGTCAAAAATGTCCGATATGTCCGCTGCAATATCGCAGTACTGCTAAAAATCGCAAATCGCCGCCATTACTAGTAAAAAATAAATAAAAAATAAAAACCCCAGAAATTAATTCTCACCATCCGTAAACGCAGCCACTTTTGCGCAAACCAATCAATAAACGCAGATTGCAATTTTTTTAATCAAAAATATGAGGAGGAATATAAATCAGCCAAAACTGCTGAAAAAAATTATTTTTTTTTTTTTTTGTATTTGTATTTTAGCAAAAAGTAAGAAATTTGGGTTTTTTTGCAAAATGGTCGCTCTTCTTTTGTTTATAGCGGTGATCAGAAATGACGCAGAGGGGATCAAATACCACCAAAAGAAAGCTCTATTTGTGGGATAAAAAGGATGCAAATTTAATTTGGGTACAACGTTGCACGACCGCGCAATTGTCAGTTAAAGCAAGGCAGTGCCAAATCGCAAAAAGCGCTCTGGTCCTAACCTGGGAAATTCTTCCGGGGCTGAAGTGGTTAAGAAGGGCAGTTTCTGTGGAGTGTTGAGGGCGAAATCCAGATTGAAGAGGGTCAAGAAGGTTATTCTTAACAAAGTGGTCACTCAGTTGGTTGTAGACTAGGCGTTCGAGGAGTTTGGAGGAAAAGGAGAGCAAGGAGATTGTTAAGATCGGTAGGGTCCAGGGATGGCTTTTTGAATATGGGGGTTACCAATGCATATTTTAGAGCATTGGGGAAGATGCCAGAAGGGAGGGAGAGCTTGAAGATGTGAGTTAGAGAGTGCAGGATAGAGTCAGAGGGTGAACGTAGTATTTGAGAGGGACTAGGGTTCAGTGGACAGGTGGTTAGGCAGGCGTTAGAAAGGAGTTTACCAACCTCGTTTATAGTAGTAGGTTTGAATAAGGATAGTGTTCATTGTGCTTGTTTACATGGGGTGGGGATAATTCGGGTGAAAGAGATGAAGATGGAGTAGTATGGAGGCTGTCAGGGCCTTGAGGGAGCCCCTAGTCTGTGTGGGGGGGGGGGGGGGTGACTTCGGCCTGGGGCTCGGCTGCATTAGGGAGGAGAGTGAGATCCTGGAAGAGAAGCACAAGTGAGAGAGCAAGTGAAAGATAGCGGGAGGGAGCACTGCCAGAGAGATCTCCAGGAGAGGAACTACAAGTGTCAGGTTTCGGTGAGTGATGCACACCCTGGGAATCTGGAAGAGGCACTCCAGGGCAGATTGGGGGTGAGAGACAGTCTGAAAGGGTGCCAGTTGGGACTGTGGTGTCACTGTGCCAGTGGAGAGGGTCGTTGCAGCCAGGAGGGCTGGCAGGGCCTGGAAGAGGATGGGCTGGAAGCAGTGGTCCATCATGGCTAGCTAGCACTTCAACAAACTTTTCCTACACTATAGGGGCCTGCAGTCCCAGCCTGTAATGGGCAGTTCTGAGGCTGTGCTAAAGTAACAGCAGGCCTCACCATATGCTTGCTAGGCCGAAGAAGTTTGTGCAGGAGAGATCAAGAGGAAGTAACTGAGAAGCAAGATTTTGCTGGAGGAAGAAGTGGAGTGTATAGTGGAGTGTATAAAGAAGGTCCCGTGAAAGAACTGTTAATCCTTGGGTATCCCATAATTACCCCTTTTCCCATCCAAGATTAATCCCCTATTAAAAACAACAAAACAAAGTACCGGCCTGTTCTTGTGACTCCAGATGTGTGGAAAAAAAGTGATTGAGGGCAGTGTGACAGGTGGATCCACTACTTTCAGCAAACCCCAAGGGGGCAATGGCTACATATATGATATAAAACCTCATTCCGCAATAACATTCAATGCATTTAAATGATAATACAGTATCTCACAAAAGTGAGTACACCCCTCACATTTTTGTAAATATTTTATTCTAACTTTTCATGTGACAACACTGAAGAAATGACACTTTGCTACAATGTAAAGTAGTGAGTGTACAGCTTGTATAACAGTGTAAAATTCTGTCCCCTCAAAATAACTCAACACACAGCCATTAATGTCTGAACCGCTGGCAACAAAAGTGAGTACACCCCTAAGTGAAAATGTCCAAATTGGGCCCAAAGTGTCAATATTTTGTGGGCCACTATTATATTCCAGCACTGCCTTAACCCTCTTGGGCATGGAATTCACCAGGGCTTCACAGGTTGCCACTGGAGTCCTCTTCCACTCCTCCATGGCGGCATCACGGAGCTGGTGGATGTTAGTGACCTTGCGGTCCACCACCGGCCTATTCTTGTGACCCTGGATGTGTGGAAAAAGGTGATTGAGGGCAGTGTGACAGGTGGAACCTCTACTTTCAGCAACCCCCAAGGGGGAAATGGATACATTTGGGTGCGTAGTCCGGGATTCACCTGTTCACATAAATCTGCCAGTTGTTACCCCTAGCAACCGAAGTGGACTGAGCCAAGGAAATGTGTTTGTTATGCTATTAGCAAGGATTGAACTCGGGGAGGACTTATGTACTTTGCCTGCTACACAGTGTCAATTCACAAGTGCCGTTGCCCATAGTAACCAGTGGGAGCCATTGTCAATTGCTGCTCCTGCTCACCCAGTTGCTCCAAATGGCCCTGGGGCGAACACTTGAACCAACACTTGCAATTCAGTAACTTTGTTAATGTGCTGTCACCTGTGGTAACCACGGAGGGCGGTCGTGTTCATGGATTACAAGTATGTTCAGCGCTCTGCAAAGGCTGGACATCTCTCACTGGATTACAAATACACCCAGCGATCTGCAAATGCTGGGCCTTTTGAACTTTTGCTCCAAACTCCTGCTTACAGTAAAGTGTGCCTGGAACTGTTTCCTGTTGCCCAGGATGCCTGCGGGTAGGACTGTGCAAAAAGTATTCCCTTCAGGAAGACAGGGGTTGCTAAATTTACTATTGCGACCGGCAACCACCGGAAAGGTCAGCATGCCTGGACAAGTCTTGCTAGCATCAGCATGTCTGCACGTTTCCATCTTTCACACAAGGGGTAACAGCAGAGTGACCTGAAGCAAGTCTGCCTATCAGGTTCACTGGGGCTAGCCCATCTTGCAACGAGGGGGCAGCGTCACGCCATGGAGGAGACTAGAGCCTTTCAGGTAGCAGGAACAGACACCACGAGGCAGCGGAAAATGGCAGAGGGTGGTCGTCTGGTTCCAGCTCTGACATGGTTGCCGGAGAAGCCAGAGCGCACATTGGTGGACACTAGGGTTGCACCAATACCATTTTTTTAGCACAGAGTACCGATACTTTTTTTTAAGTACTCGCTGATACCGATTACCGATACCTATCGCCAGGAAGAGTAGGTAGAGGGGGGAAAGAGGGGGGAAGAGGGGGAGGGAGAGGAAGGGGAGAGAGAGAGAGGGGGAAGAGAGAGAGGGGGAGGGGGAAAGGGGGGGAGAGGGAGGAGGGAGAGAGAGGACAGGGGGTGAGAGGTGGGGGGGAGAGAGAGAGGGAGGTGGGGGGGAGAGAGAGAGAGGGCAGAGGGGGGAGGGAGGGAGAGAGGGAGGGGAGGGAGAGACAGGTGGGGTGAGAGAGAGAGGGGGGAGAGAGAGGGAGAGGAGGGGGATGGTGCTCAATCATTTAACAAATATATATATTTTATTTATACATACATACACACACATTAAAAAAAAACATGATGCTAACAATATATTATTAATTATTATTATTATATAAAATAAAAATAGATAATATTATATACAAAATAAAAAAGTAACATACAAAAATGTTTTCTTTACAGTGCCCCGCCCCCAAGAACATGCACATAAGAACATAAATCACACGGCAAGTGCACCTGTATATGCAAACAATGAGCGCACCACATGTGATTGCCATGGACGCGAGAGCAATAATTTCAGGCATGATTATGAGGCTAAAATAAAAGTGTAAAAAAAGAAAAACTAGTGCATCCACCACTTCTCAGGACTAGTAAGCCTCTCCAATATAATGTTTTCTTCCTGGGGTTTGGTCCACTTTAATGCCTCTGTTTTAGAAGGTTTGCTCCCTTTACAATGATGCACAGCAGCGGCAATGTAAGTGAGAAGAACAGCAATACAGAGCAAATGCAAATCCCAACCCCCACATCCATCTATACAGAGTGTCAGTCATCAGCAGAGGCTTCATGTCTACTCATGCATGCCATCCCCCTCCTCCTCCTCCCTCTTCCAGGGTTAGTGAGCAGAGCTGTCATGTCCATATACTTACCTCTTTGTTATACTGGGTCAGAGCCTTCTGCACCAACTCTTGCTCCCCACTCTCTACCTGCTCTAGGATGCCATCCAGCTCCATAGTGACACAGGGTGAGCTGCACTCTGTCTGCTTCAGCAGGAAGTGGATCCAGCCAGGCTTCTCTTCCTTCTGTTCTTCACTGACACTGTGACATTATCGGGGGATGGGGCCTGTCCAGGACTCCAGAGCTGGAGATCACATAGCAGGCAATGTGTCTGGAATCAGGGCAGACACAGCACACTGATTCCTATAAGGGCTTTATCTGGATGATGCAAATCAACAAAACAGCCATCAGCAGCCTGTTGAGGAATCAGTTTGGTGTAAATGTGTGTATACTGACCTATGCAGGGGAGCTGATGAGAATGTGGGGATTGATTTGGGGAAGAAGGAGGAGGCGGAGAGTTCAATCCAGAGGCCATGTGATTGGCTGTTAAGGAATCGGCGGCCCCGTTCCTTAACAACCAAAAATTGCCTGCATTTTTTTCTTTACATTTCAGCTGTTAGCGGGGAATTCCCACTGATAACGGTTTTGGGTATCGAGGCATTTTGTATGAGTACCGATACTCTGAAAATGCCCAGTATCGGTACCAATACCGATACTAGTATCGGTGCAACCCTAGTGGACACTGGTGTCTGACTGGAGCCTCGCGGGGGACTCGCCCTGGGAGTGATCTCAAAGCGAGTGTGAATGAGGACCTAGTTGATGGAGAGTGTGATGAGTCTGAAGCATTATGGGTAGATCTGCATATGGGTGTGCGCACTACAAAGGTTATCATTGGAGTTTGTTATAGACCTCCCAGTGTTAAAGAGGAGGTGGAGACTCTGCTCCTTGCACAGATAGAAAGAGCTGCAAGGGCTGGGACAGTGATAATAATGGGGGATTTTAACTACCCGGAAATTAACTGGAGTAATGGCACTGCTGGGACAGCTAAAGGGCAAACATTTATAGACCTATTACAGGGCAATTTTATGGTCCAGTTTATTGAGGCCCCAACTAGGAATGATGCTTTGTTGGACCTGGTAATCTCAAACCATGCAGAGCTTATTACCAATATTCATATAAAAGAACATCTGGGTAACAGTGATCATAACATGATTTCATTTAATGTAAGCTGCAAGCAACAAACAAAAATGGGAAAGATAAAAACACTTAATTTTAAGAGAGCAAATTTTACAAAGATGAGGGCTGCTCTCCAGGACTTAGACTGGGAGGGAATATTAGCATCAATGAACACAGAACAGAAATGGGAATTTTTCAAAAAAACTGTATACGAACTCACTGCAAAGTATATTCCCATGGGCAATAAATTTAAGAGGCTAAAAAGAAAACCAATGTGGCTCACGGCCAAAGTTAAAGAAGTTATAAATGATAAGAAAAGAGCATTTAAAAAATATAAAAATGAGGGAACACTACCATCTTTTAAATGTTACAAAGAATATAACAGAATATGTAAAAAGTAAATCAAGGATGCAAAAATTCACAACGAACGACAGATTGCAAAAGATAGTAAGACTAACCCCAAAAAATTCTTCAAATATATTAATAGTAAAAAGGTCAGGTCTGAGCATGCAACACTTAAAAACGTAGGAACTAAATGAAAAATGTATAAGACAATATAAGAAACATTGTAAATTTTCTACCATCACAAGGGAGTAAAAATATAAAAAATTTACGAGAAAAGAATAGTAAATATTGAAGAAATTGAAACCGGCACTCGGTGTAACCAAAAGAAAAATCGGAGAATTTAAATAACGGGTACCCTTATATGAAACGTCACTCAAGCATATGTCAAAAAAACTTTTTAAGGGTAAAGACAAGACACAAGTAACTACGATTATAAGGGAGGGTCAGATTCAGGACCTCTCG
>BLSH010472787.1:712887-724203 GCA_018402905.1 Glandirana rugosa | reverse complement strand
AGCATTTCTGGTGTCGTCAGACAGCTCCTTTGTCTTTACCATTGTCACACATGAAGAGGGAATAACAGGTGGCTTTTTATAAAACCAAAATGTTCATTTATTGGCTAATTTGGGTCACATGGGTGGAGGCAATTCATCACAGGTGATCCTCATTTGAGATCTGCAACAGGTGAGCCAAATTGGGTTTCCATACTGATTTGCAGCAAAGGGTGCCAATACCACTGACAAGGCAAGCATTATGGTTTTCTCTGTTTTCCTCATAATGTTTATCTTTTTAAATGTTATTTATCATTTACAGTTTTTTGTCAAACACAAGCTATCTGTAGTAATATGTTGGTTAATTTGATACATTTCCTTCAGTAGATATTCCACAATATGTACATAAACTTCATGGGTGCCAATAATGGTGAGCAGGACTGTATATATACAATGCATTCAGTGTAGACTATTTATACAGTGCAGGCAGTGTATTAACCTCCTTAGCAGTTATCCCAAGTGTGGCTCGGGGTTAATTCTCATTACCAAAAGTGGTAACCCCGAGCCACACTCGGTATCGCATCGCTGAATCCAGGCAGTGTTACTTACCTTGTCCCCTGGATCCTGCGATTTCCCCCCGCTGTGTCCTCCGGCGGAATCTTTGCCCGATGCCTCTGGGTTCTGGACTCTGCTCCCTGCGAGTGTTGCGTGGCATGGGGGCAGAGCCCGGCGGTAAATTCAAAAAGTGAAACACACACAACACATACAGTACACTGTAATCTGTAAGATTACATTACTGTATCAAATCATTTCACATCCCTTTTGTCTCTAGTGCTTTGTCCAGTGCCCTGCATGCACTTTTAGGCTGGGTTCACATATGAATCTCTTGCGGCTCACAGCAGGGTCCGGTGTGTCCTGGTTCACCGTTTCAGGTCTGATGTCAGCCTGAATTTTGGGCTGAATTCGGACCTGAAACAGACCAAAAGTCGCACAGCATTTTTGTGAAAAACACACCGGACCTGTCGTTTTGGGACGACAGCCATGCAGTCCAATTTGATGCAGTATGCGGCGTATGGTCTGAGCACTGACAGACTGACCTCCCACCCCTTCAACCTCTGCAGCAATGCTGGCAGCACTCATACGTCTATTCCCCAAAGACAACCTCTGGATATGACGCTGAGCAAGTGCACTCAACTTCTTTGGTCAACCATGGCGCGGCCTGTTCTGAGTGGAATCTGTCCTGTCAAACCGCTGTATGTTCTTGGCCACCGTGCTGCAGCTCATTTTCAGGGTCTTGGCAATCTTCTTATAGCCTAAGTCATCTGTATGTAGAGCAACAATTCTTTTTTTCAGATCCTCAGAGAGTTCTTTGCCATGAGGTGCCATGTTGAACTTCCAGTTACCAGTATGAGAGAGTGAGAGCGATAACACCATATTTAATACACCTGATTCCCATTCACACCTGAGACCTTGTAACACTAACGAGTCACATGACACCGGGGAGGGAAAATGGCTAATTGGGCCCGATTTGGACATTTTCACTTAGGGGTGTACTCAGTTTTGTTGCCAGCGGTTTGGACATTAATGGTTGTGCGTTAAGTTATTTTGAGGGGACAGCAAATTTACACTGTTATTCAAGCTGTAGCAAAGTGTGATTTCTTCAGTGTTGTCACATGAAAAGATATAATAAAATATTTACAAAAATGTGAGGGGTATACTCACTTTTGAGAGATACTGTATATATATAGGCAATATATATATATATATATATATATATATATATATATATATATACATACACACACAGTGCATTCGGTGTAGACTATATATACAGTGCAGGCAGTGTATTAATATATAATAGTAGTATAGTCTACACAGATATATGCAATGCACTGTATATATATATTACACTGTACACCCCTCACATTTTTGTAAATATTTTATTCTACCTTTTCATGGGACAACACTGAAGAAATGACACTTTGCTACTATGTAAAGTAGTGAGTGTACAGCTTGTATAACAGTATAAATTTGCTGTCCCCTCAAAGTAACTCAACACACAGAAATTAATGTCTAAACCGCTATCAACAAAAGTGAGTACACTCCTAAGTGAAAATGTCTAAATTGGGACCAATTAGCCATTTTCCCTCCCCGGTGTCATGTGACTCCTTAGTGTTACAAGATCTCAGGTGTGAATGGGGAGCAGGTGTGTTAAATTTGGTGTTATCGCTCTCACTCTCTCATACCGGTCATTGGGAGTTCAACATGGCACCTCATGACAAAGAACTCTCTGAGGATCTGAAAAAAAAGAATTGTTGCTCTATATAAAGATGGCCTATGCTATAAGAAGATTGCCAAGACCCTGAAACTGAGCCGCAGCACGGTGGCCAAGACCATACAGCGGTTTAACAGGACAGGTTCCATTTAGAACAGGCCACGCCATGGTCGACCAAAGATGTTCAGTGCACTTGCTCAGTGTCATATCCAGAGGTTGTCTTTGGGAAATAGATGTATGAGTGCTGCCAGCATTGCTGCAGAGGTTGAAGAGGTGGGGGGTCAGCCTGTCAGTGCTCAGACCATATGCCACACACTGCATCAAATTGGTCTGCATGGCTGTTGTCCCAGAAGGAAGCCTCTTCTAAAGATGATGCACAAGAAAGCCTGCACACAGTTTGCTGAAGACAAGCAGACTAAGGACATGGATTACTGGAACCATATCCTGTGGTCTGATGAGACCAAGGTAAACTTACTTGGTTCAGATGGTGTCAAGCGTGTGTCAGGTAAAAAGACAAGTGTGTCTTCCCTACAGTCAAGCATGGTGGTGGGAGTGTCATGGTCTGAGGCTGCATGAGTGCTGCTGGCACTGGGGAGCTACAGTTCATTGAGGGAACCATGAATGCCAACATGTACTGTGACATACTGAAGCAGAGCATGATCCCCTCCCTTCGGGGACTGGGCTACAGGGCAATATTTCAACATGATAACGACCCCAAACACACCTCCAAGATGACCACTACCTTGCTAAAGAAGCTGAGGATAATGGTGATGGGCTGGCCAAGCATGTCTCCAGACCTAAACCCTATTGTGCATCTGTGGGGCATCCTAAAATTGAAGGTGGCGGAGTGCAAGGTCTCTAACATCCACCAGCTCCGTGATTGTTGTCATGGAGGAGTGGAAGAGGACTCCAGTGGCAACCTGTAAAGCTCTGGTGAACTCCATGCCCAAGAGGATTAAGGCAGTGCTGGAAAATAATGGTGGCCACACAAAATATTGACACTTTTGGCCCAATTTGGACACTTAGGGGTGTACTCACTTTTGTTGCCAGCGGTTTAGACATTAATAGCTGTGTGTAGAGTTATTTTGAGGGGACAGAAAATTTACACTATTATACAAGCTGTACACTTACTACTTTATATTGTAGTATTGTATTGTAGCTTTGTATTGTATTTATATACATTTGTTTATGTGGGAGTCTTAACGATACACAAATTGTAAAAAATTGTGAAACAATAAAGTGTATAAGTGATTCACAGCAGCGCAAGTGTTTATAACACAGCACCCTTAATAAAAAAATCAATTCATGAGAAAAAAAGGAAATTCATAAAAAATATATAAAAAATATTCAATAAAAAATATATAGTATATATATTTCCAACAATCAAAATAGTCCAAAAAACCAATCGTGATCCAACAATGTGAATGTGTAAATGCACCAGTGTCTCCCGTCACCCAAATAAACAGAGGCTCACCAAACGTCAATGAAAACCAGCATAGACTATCCAATGCAAGCGTCAATCGTTTAGACAGGGCAATTCTTCCACTCTTATACTAAATCTATGTAGAGTCTCCACTCACGCATAGGAAAATAATGAAAATAATTCATAGTGCAACAACGTACTAAATAGTTTAAAACATTTATTTTATAGGTAATGCTCGTACATTTCAAGTAAAAACATATTGCATAATGACTGGGATACTGGTGCATTACCGTGCCACCAAATCACCTCTCATCTCACCGCTCCGGTCTCAACACCTAGCTCGTCACATCCGACTTGCTCACCAGGGGTTATTTCTTCAGGCTGAAGCCCCTGGTCTTTTTCCTACCTAGCAACTCCCATGCTGTGGAAGAAATAATAGTAAATTTATATAGGAAGGATATTTAGAGGATGGGCAGATAATGCATTCTGGGGAGGTATTGCTTCCTAATATACAAACCCATGACACCGAATCTGCATAGTAATGTTGTCATGTATGAGCAGCTTGAGATGATGAAGGTGGCCCTTTACACAATGCCCTTCCGTGCACCCCTGGGAGTAGAGGCTACTAGGATAAACAGAGGCACAGTGATGAGGGCACCCTGACTTCACCCAGACCCAAAAAGCAGAGCCGGGTCACAAGGTGAGCTCAGTAACAGCCATGCATGAAGGCATCAAATCACAAGCAGGATCAAGGTCACAGATGGGCAGTGGCTGGCAACATGCAGACAACGAGGTAGAGAATCATTGGACAGAATTTTGGTCAAGAGTGAAGCCGATGTGGGTAACACAAATAGGCAGCAGACTTAAACAGGTAGGGGTAATACAAAAGTTCAAACGAAAGCTGGGTCAATAACAGTCAAGCAGATACAGGATCAAAGATAACAGAGATGCCAGCTGAAAGACCATACAGCAATGATCTCTTGGAGGGCCCAGGTTTAAATAGTCCCCTAGGCACCAGTATCTGTTATGGACATGCCCATTCATCCACCTGCACATGGTTGTACATGCGTTCCTTTCATGTTAAGTTAGGCACCCATCCCTGAAAACATGTGTACTTTTATGCGCACATGCGCACAGGGCTTACAGCTGGCACAATCTCTCTGACTGCTGACATAATGTTCCTGACACATGTATTCTGGAGACTTGTAATTCACCAGAAAGGATGAGATTCACCAGATTCATAGATGCATTTGCTTGTCTTTCTGGGGTCCATTTTTCCATTTGTTATGCTGCTATTATATTTCTTTCCTCTCATGGGAGACCAATTTTGTATGTGTCATTGTATGGGACATTGTAGTCTAGTGATTTTCATGTTTCTATTCAAGCAGTCACAGAGGCTTCTCAACATGTGTGAATCAAAACAGTGAAACGTGCACACGCTGTGCTAATTGTTCAGTGGCAGTAAAATCCCGCAAAGCACAGTTTAGTGGCGTTTAGTAGCCACCGTGCACACTGTGCAGTACACTCAGGCTGAAGGGCATTCAAGGACATGCTACTCCCCTCCTGAAATGGCTGACTTACAAAATGAAGACAGACTGCTGAGAAAGAGTACAGCACATAAAATACAAGCACTGTTTACTGTTTCTGCTGCTCTGCGATTTACAGCTCTTTTATTTAACACCTTTACCTCTTAAATACGAGCTAGCAGCTAAACTGTTTCTCTTTCCCTACAATACACTATCTCTTTATTGTTCTTTAACCCATGCAATTAAAGTGTATAAATAAATAAAACTATTCTGTAGACCTCTGCAATACATGCACGATATATCATGGTTTAGTCTTTTAAAATCACAGCAAGAACAGCAAATATATACTAGTTGTTTTTCTAGAAATTCAATGTGCTCCTAACTTCCTGTTTTGTCTGACAACACAGTGCCTCTGCTACACTGAAATTTGAAGAGATTTCAGCTCTGACCAGTTCTCTCCTGATGGTTCACAAAGCACATTCCTCTTCCCATTTCCATAACATAAGTGGGAAGGGTTCAGTAGTTCAGAAGGAGAGAGCTCAGGCAGAGCTAATAACACTGCTTTGAATTCACACGCAGCAGAGGCAGGGTTGGCAGCTCAATCAGGGAGCTAGGAGTTCACTGGATTGCTGGTGACTAGAGTTGAGCGAACACCTGGATGTTCGGGTTCGGTGGGTTCGGCCGAACTTCGCGAAAAAGTTTGGGTTCGGTACCGAACTTGACCTGAACTTGCCCCCGAACCCCATTGAAGTCAATGGGGACCCGAACTTTTCGGCAAAAAAATGACTGTAAAAAAGTCCTGGAAAGTGCTAGAGGGCTGCAAAAGGAAGTAAAATGATTTTAGAACAATAATCTGTCCCTTACAGCAACAGCAGGAACCTGACCCTATAGGAGTAGGCGATGATTTCAGAATAATAATCTGTCCCTTACAGCAACAGCAGAAACCTGACCCTATAGAACTAGAAGAGGATTTTAGAACAATAATCTGTCCCTCTAAGCAGTAGACTCTACCTAGTCCAGTCAGATCGTTCTGTAATGCAGGATGAGATGTTATTAGATCTGCAATCTGTCCCTAAAAGCAGTAGTAGTAGTAGTAATCTCTACCTAGTCCACAATCAGATCGTTCTGTAATGCAGGATGAGATGTTATTATATCTGCAATCTGTCCCTCACAGCGCTGGCAGCATCCTCTCCCTACACTACCCAGAGAGCATGTGACATGCAGCACTAAGTGACTCCAGCTTATAAAGAGGCTGGGTCACATGATGCACTGGCCAATCACAGCCATGCCATTAGTAGGCATGGCTGTGATGGCTTCTAAGGGCAAACCAGTGAAATGTTTGTTGATTGACTGCCCTGCAACTATTCAACATGCGTGATCAAATACCCGAACCCGAACTTTTTTTCAAATGTCCGGGTCCGGGTCACGGACACCCCAAAGTTCGGTACGGACCCGAACTTTACAGTTTGGGTTCGCCCAACTCTACTGGTGACATCAATATACATACTACCTACAGCATATAATTTCTGCTCTGATGAAGTTACTTTCGTAAAATGTGTTCTCTTTAATGTTTGGGAAAATACCAATCAGTTACCAAACACACCTATATTTTAACCTCCTCCCACCCGTGCTATAGCCAGCGCGGGCCTTAATTGCCGGGAGGATGTCCATGTACGTCCTCCCGTGCATAGGCTGCATGCGCGCCCCCTGCAGGGCACGCGCAGCGCGCACTGTGATCACCGAGTCAATGAGATTGGCTTTCTTTTATTATCACACTGTCAGAGGAAAAAAAAGGCGATTACTGATGTTATGTTTACAATACGTGACAGCTGATCACGTAATGTAAACATAACATCGGTAATCCCCTTTTTTTTCCTCTGACAGTGTGAGAAGAAAAGAAAGCCGATCGCCAGCTGCTGTCAGAGGGACATCAGTCCTGAACAGGGAGAGCCACCGCCGCCTCATCTGTGCCCACCAGTGCCACCTGCCAGTACATATCAGTGCTGCCAATCAGTGCCACCTACCAGTGCCACCGATCAATGCCCTCCAGTGCCACCTGTCAATGCCCATCAGTGCTGCCAATCAGTGCCCATCAGGGCCTCATCCATCGGTGCTGCCTATCAGTGTCACCTACCAGTGCCCATCAGTGTTGCCAATTAGTGCCCTTCAGTGCCACCTATCAATGCTCTTAAGTGCCACCTATCAGTGCCACATATCAGTGCCCACCAGTGCCACCTCATCAGTGCCACCTATCAGGGCCCATCAGTGCCACCTTATCAGTATCCATCAGTGCAGTTTATCTTTGCCCATTAGTGCAGCCTATCAGTGCCCATCAGTACATCCTCATCAGTGCACATCAATGAAGGAGAAAAATTACCTGTTTGTAAAATTTTATAACAAACTATAAAACTGTATTTTTTTTTTTGTTTTTTAGCAAGACATTTAAAACCCAGTAGTGATTAAATACCACCAAAAGAAAGTTCTATATGTGTGGAAAAAAATGATAAAAATGTAATTTAGGTACAGTGTTGCATGGCCGCGCAATTGTCATTCAAAGAGTGACAGCGCTAAAAGCTGAAAATTGGCCTGGGCAGGAAGGGGATTTAAGTGCCCAGTAAGCAAGTGGTTAAAGCGGAGTTCCATCCAAAAGTGGAATTTCCACTTTAAGGGAAGATGACCCCCTGACATGCCACAATTGGCATGTGATTTTTTTTTTGGGGGTGGGACCAGGGACCCTGTCTTCACAGGGTCCCAGGTCCACTTTCTCTCCTGGCACCGCAGAGCCGGAAAGAAGTTCACCTTCCCCCCTCCTCCCCCCCGGCGATCTTCTGGGACATGTTACAGGTCCCCGAAGATACGCCGTACATGCACAATGTGTGGGCGGCTTTGAAGCCAAAGCCGGGGGCCCACACTTGTGATGTCGGCGCCGCACAGAGGAGGGGGAGAAGATCGACGCTGCGGGTGGCTACATCACTGGAGCCTGGGACAGGTAAGAGTCCGATTATTAAAAGTCAGCAGCTACACTTTTTGTAGCTGCTGACTTTTAATAGGGTGGGACTCCACTTTAAGGTCCAGAAGGCTAACAGGATACATCAAATCTCCTAAGAAAGACATACCTATTATTTATATCATATTTGGTATCTAACATATTGTAATGTAATTCTGCTAAATAACATACTGGTTGTCAGTTTGTGAAACATCATCATGTGAAAATATAGATGTATTTAGGATATCCGGCACTAGGGTGTGTCTGCTGGAGCATATTAACCACTCCAACATACCATCAATACACGCCTTGGACTCTGATTAAGTATGTAGAATTATGGCCTACTGGTGAAAAAAGTCCCACAAATATCTGTTGAGCCGTTCAATGAAATCTGTCTTGCATACAACTTTCTATGATGGTGTGGCAACAATACGGCGCTGCTCCTGAATTCAGAGAAACTGCACTACCCGCCCCCGGTATAAAGAAAGAGTCAGTGTCATTTCAGAAAATACTTAAAAAAATACAAATTAAATTAGGGTTAATTCGACAGAAACAGAGCTGGCTCACACATTTTAAATACTGTATATGTATTTTTTTATTATTTAAAGTGCTTTGAAATAGCACAGCTTTCCTTCTCCACTGACAGGATAGAGCTCTGCCTTGTTTACATAGGCAGAGGTCTGTACTGTGTGTCTTCCCAACGGTCGGTGGGTGCCGGTGGTCATCCATTGGCCAGCACCAACTGATTGACATCTGCTGTGTATCATCACAGCACAGCGGGGGTGCTGTATGCCCCCTACCTCAGAGTGCCGGATTACGTACCTAGTACATGATCCAGTGCAGCAGAGTCACCGTACATGTGATTGGCGGAGCTGTATGGCGGCTTGCCAACGCGCAGTTGCCACCGGCTGCGCACTCACGCACCCGTTGCATGCTGCGTGAGCGGGCCCGTGGGTTGGGCAAACTCGATGTAAACATGGCGGATCCCGATTCTGTCAGGGGACACAGATCTACTGTTCCCAGTGATCGGGAACAGTTAGATCTGTCATGTCCCAGCCAGCCCAGCACCCACACAGTTAGAACACAGAGAGAACACACTTAACCCCTTGATCACCCCCTACAATTTAACCCCTTCCCTGCCAGTGAAATGTATACAGTAATCAGTGGCTATATATAGCTCTGATTGCTGTATAAATGTCATTGGTCCCAAAAAAGTGTCTGATCTGTCTGCCACAATGTCACAGTCCCGATAAAAATCGCAGATTGCTGCCATTACTAGTAAAAAAAAAAAAAGAATAAAAATGCCATAAATCTATTCCCATAGTTTGTAGATGTGACAACCCAATCAATATACACCTTTTGCAATTTTTTACCAAAAATATGTAGAAGAATATATATTGGCCTAAACTGATGAATAAATGTGTTTTTTAATATATTTTTTTGGATATTTATTATAGCTAAAAGTAAAAAAAAATTATTTCAAAATTGTCGCTCTTTGTTTATAGCACAAAAAATAAAAACCACAGAGGTGATCAACCACCAAAAAAAAGCTCTATTTTTTGGAAAAAAGGACGTCAATTTTGTTTGGGTACAACGTCGCACGATCAGTTACAATTATCAGTTAAATCGATGCAGTGCCAAATCGCAAAAAGTGCTCTGGTCAGGAAGGGTGCAAATCTTTCTGGGGCTGAAGTGGGTAAAAATGCACATTTTAGGCCTGAAGATTAGCTAAAATCCCCAAACATGACATATTTCCTTAATGCAGAGCCCCTTTAGAATAAAGTGGTAGTCCAACAATTTATCAAATATTGTCAGTAAAAAATATATACTAAAGTTTATTTTAGTGCACAAAGATACAATATATTACATATTTTTTGGTAAAATATGAGGTAGTGTCAA
This sequence comes from Glandirana rugosa, assembly GCA_018402905.1. NCBI lineage: Eukaryota > Metazoa > Chordata > Amphibia > Anura > Ranidae > Glandirana > Glandirana rugosa. Next base: position 714,118 of record BLSH010472787.1, on the reverse strand, counting down.
GTAAAAACTTGACATCGCTCCAAACTTCAGTGCCCTGAATATTCATAGGCGTTGCTTTAAAAGCTCTTACAGGTCTCCAGTTTAGAGTGGTCCTAGAATGCTCTCACTCTGGCATGCTCAGTGATAAAAAACGTGTAGCACCATTGTTGTGTTTGTACATAGTTGCACCCAACGCATGCCTTTACTTATGTATGTGTGTGTGTGTACTGGGGGGTGAGGGCTTAAATAACATTTTCACATCACTTTAAAATTTCAGAACTTTTTTTCATATAACTTTATTGCTATCAAAGAGGGGCCTAATATCCCCCAATGTGATAGCATATAACTTGTGAAAGGTTCCCTTTTCATGAAACATCTATTAGACCCTTGATGTCTCCCCTGGACCCCACTAAAGTTAATGGAGCCCAGATCAAGCACCATTCAACCCACCTCCTCGGAGCTAGGTCATCCTGGATCTGCTTAGCCTGTGACTGGACAGTGAAGGGAGATGTAGCACAATAGAAGGACACATCTCCATGTCACTCTGCGTTCTTCTGCTATTAGCATGCCTCTTGTAAGCACATAAACTGATTGGTATCTTGTCTGTGTCTTCCTCTCCCACACCAGCACTGCTCTACAGTTAAAATAATTTAATGTAGTTTTAACAATTACAGAGCTAAAATAATTTGTGTCTTTTATATCTGCATAGATCTCACCTTTAAGTCCCCCTAACAGGTTGCAGTTTGTCACAACTCCGGATGTGGTCACTCTAACTGGTCTGTTTGGTCTCTTATCAGAGCAGGGCCGGCGCCACCATAAGGCAGCTCAGGTGGCCGCCTGAGGGCACCAGGGTGGTGGAGGCTGCAAAATCCCATATCTCCTTGAGTTCCGGCGAATCCTGAAGCAGAGCCAAGTTTCGGAGCAAGATCAGGCACTTGGCTCCAGTCACTTGCCTGGCAGAGGCACGCTAGTGTGGGTACCAGTGCCAACCACCCCGCAGCTTGTGCAGGGTGTTTGGTGTCCCACGCGCTGCGATCTCTGCTCTGCCCGCCCACCCGCATCTCTGCCTGCCCACCCCCTGCCTTTCATAGAGTGGAGCCGCGGTCTCCTCCTCCACGGTTGTAATGTAATGTATCATTACACACAGACAGGATGAGCCAAGTGGGAGGAGAGACATCACTAAGCATGATCCGCGCTGATCTGAGGTCTGTCGCACCCTGTGGTTTGTGGGACGTGTTCGACGCCCCACCAA
>BLSH010472787.1:696606-707345 GCA_018402905.1 Glandirana rugosa | reverse complement strand
AGCACCGATCGCTGTATAAGTGCCAATGGTCCCAAAAAAGTGTCAAAATGGTCCAACATGTCCGCCGCAATATCGCAGTACTGCTAAAAATCGCAGATTGCCGCCATTACTAGTAAAATATTTAAAAAAAATAAAACCCCCATAAATGAATTCTCATCATTCGTAAACGCGGCAACTTTTGCGCAAACCAATCAATAAACCCTGATTGCAATTTCTTTTACCAAAAATATGAGGAAGAATTTAAATCGTCCAAAACCGATGAAAAAAAATGTTAAAAAGTAAGAAATATTGTTTTTTTTTTTTTTGCAAAATTGTCGCCCTTTTTTGTTTATAGCGGTGATCAGAAATGATGCAGAGGTGATCAAATACCACCAAAAGAAAGCTCTATTTGTGGGGAAAAAAGGATGCAAATTTTGTTTGGGTACAACGTTGCACGACTGCGCAATTGTCAGTTAAATCGACGCAGTGCCTAATCGCAAAAAGTGCACTGGTCCTAAACTGGGAAATCCTTCCGGGGCTGAAGTGGTTAAAGGTATCCACAGAAAGTACACAACAGAAGGCTAAATAGCACTGTGACTTAAAGTATTTAGCTCATTCATATAGTCCCATGCAACTGTTCTCAGGAATAAGAAAAGTTGAAAAACTTTGAATTTTGATCTATTTGTGGCCATTGCTGTTTGACTCAAGTCGAACTAACAAGAATGTTGTTAAACTTGAGAGTCCTAATGTCAGAATACCAGTCTTAGTGGGGGTGGGGGCTAAATCCTCCATCCACCTTGCTTGTATGGCTGGAGGAATCTGTTTGTTATTTCAATTATCCTACTGGTCAGCCAGCTTTAAATTTAAGTGTATACACCTATACAATCTTAAAGCGAAGCTCCACCTAAACAGGGAGGTTCCGATGTCTCCTCCCCGACTCTTGTTTGTGAAATGGAGCTTTTGGCGAGGAGAGAGGAGCGGGTACCCAATTATGACAGGTACCTGCTCCCACTTCCGTTCTGGTCACCTTAGGCCCCTTTCACACTTGTGTGTCTTGTCCTGCGACTTGAGAGTGCAAAGTTGCACTGCGACTTGGGAATGCAAAGTCGCTTGACAAGTCGTACCCCATGATTTTCAATTAATACCATTCATATCTATGCAACTTCAAGTCGCAGCAACTTTGGTCCGACTTCAATGCGACTTGAGGTCCATAGACCTCAGGATTACACAGGCATTGCTTCAAGTTGCAAGTGTGAAAGGGACCTTAGGAATACAGCCTTTGGGATACAGCATAAAAATAAATGATTAATATCAATTAACTGTTATAAATTGTCATAATTATACAGTATATTTGAAATCAAATCTTTATTATTTTTTTTTAGCAATAACATAATGTGGGTGGATTTCTGCCAGTCACAGGCTGTGTCACATCCCTCCAGCCTGTGTCTTAGAATAGCCACCATCTTCAAAATGTAATATCCCACCCCTGTTGTGTTTAGCTGGTTAGTGGACATGGAGGAGGAAGGAGTGGACTGTCATTAACCACTGTGTATACGCCCAGATGTGTGGCTCTATAGTCACATGGGCTGCTCAGATGTGATAGGTAGGAAATGCTCAGCATAGAAACTCATTGAAAACTAGGCATGTGCACTAGCTGCCAATACTGCTCTGCAAAATCCCCAACTGCATTGGGGACTTGATCAAAAGGGGGAGATAGAGAACAGCAGGGTCTTTTTTGCAGAATACAGAAAACAAATCTCATAGTGACTGAGTGAGTATGAACAGCACGTAATACAGCATTTATTGAATATTTATGACGTGAGTTTAATGACACTTTAAGGATTCCAAGTAGATTTTGACTAGTAAAGCCACTTCCGAAAAAAAGGGAATACAAAAAAGTGCAGGACTACTTCTGGCTACCAAAAGCATAAAGTCTCTACACTGTGACGTCCGCCCCTTTGCACGCTGCGTGAGTGTGCCCGCAGGTCGGACGGACTCGATGTCTGCTGGAGACCCGCGATCGTGTAAACAGAGAGCCAGAACGGGGAACTGCCAATGTAAACACAACGGTTTCCCGTTCTCTGAGGGAAGACATGACAGATCTATTGATCCCTGTGATCAGGATCAGTTAGATCTGTTATGTCCCTGCCAGCCCAGCCCCCCACACAGTTAGAACACATGCAGGGAACACAGTTAACTCCTTGATCGCTCCCTTAGTGTTAACCCCTTCCCTGCCAATGACATTTATACAGTAATCAGTGGCTATTTTTAGATTTGATCACTGTATAAATGTCATTGGTCCCAAAAAAGTGTAAAAAATGTACGACATGTCCGCCGCAATGTCGCAGTCCCGGTAAAAATCGCAGATCGACGCCATTATTAGTAAAAAAAAAATACTAAAAACGCCATAAGTCAATTACCTTAGTTTGTAGATGTTATAACTTTTGCGCAACCCAATCAATATATGCCTATTGCGATTTTTTTTTTTTTTTTAACAAAAATATGTAGAAGAATATATATATTGGCCTAACCTGATGAATAAACTCATTTTTTATTTATTTTTTTGGACGTGTATAATACCAAAAGGTAAAAAATATTGTTATTTTTTCAAAATTGACGCTTTGTTTATAGTGCAAAAGATAAAAAACGCAGAGGTGATCAAATACCACCAAAAGAAAGTTCTATTTGTGGGGAAAAAAGGATGTCAATCTTGTTTGGGTACAACGTCGCACGACCGCGCAATTGTCAGTTAAAGAGTGACAGCTAAAGCTGAAAGCTAAAAATTGGCCTGGGCAGTTTAAGTGCCCAGTAAGCAAGTGGTTAACTAGTCTTCTGGTACCAAGAGTAGAGTCTTTGTAACATTACCATGTGCAATGTTTGGAGGTTTATACGCCTATGATTTTATAAATTCTATTTTAATGTTTATGAATAAAGATACTATATTTTAAAATTTTGTCTGGTCTCCCATACTGAGCCTTTAAAAGTCTGGTTATCTAGGCAGGATCTGGTTGTGCCAGTCCCATACTTTTTTGTATTCACTTTAAGGATGCCATCTCTATCCATATTGGCCCAGTCCACAAATGCCTAGATTTGTAACTTCCTACATTGGCTACTCCCAAAGTAACTAACTAGCATGGGGTTCTCTAAAGAGTCCTCAACCTGTTAAAGGATAAGTTCACTTTTTAGAAAAAAATAATAAATGCAGTGAAAAAAAATGTGCATTTATTATTTTTTGTTGCAGGAGCCTGTAAAGTATTGAACCAGCGATCAGCAGATCGCTGATGCCGGCAGGTCTCCTGCAGATCAGTGTATCGGCTTGCTCATTCCTCATACAAGAAAGCCGTTGCAATCTGACAGGAAGACTCAATGAACTACCACAGTGCTCACGGCGCCGTGGTAGTTTATTGAAAACTATAAGCTGACTACTTCACAGCCGATCACATGCAATGTAAACAGAGCGGTAACTCAATGTTACCAGCTCCTCTCTCCTCACACAGTTTCCAGTTTTCCCCCATAAAGTGTACCTGTCATCGTAAAGTGTACCTGTCATCATAAAGTGCACCTGTCATCATACTGCCATCATAAAGTGCACCTGTCACACATCACCCGTCAGTAACCATGGCCTGTCACCCGTCAGTGACCATGGCCTGTCACCCGTCACCCATCACTGACCATGGCCTGTCACCCGTCACCCATAACTGACCATGGCCTGTCACCCATCACTGACCGTGGCGTGTCACCCATCACCCGTCAGTGACCGTGGCATGTCACCCATCAGTGACCGTGGTGTGTCAACCGCCACACATCAGTGGCCTGTCACCCAACACTGACCGTGGCCTGTCACCCATCACTGACCATGGCCTGTCACCCATCAGTGACCGCCGCCAGTCACCCATCAGTGACCACCGCCAGTTACCCGTGGCCTGTCACCCATCACCCATCAGTGGCCTCCGCCAGTAACCCATCACCCATCAGTGACCGTGACCAGTCACCCATCAGTGACCACCACCAGACACCCATCACCCATCATTGACCACCGCCAGTCACCCATCAGTGACCACTGCCAGTCACCCGTCACCCATTAGTGACCACCGCCAGTCACCCGTCACCCATCAGTGGCCACCGCCAGTCATCTGTCACCCATCACGAATCTGTGACCACCGCCAGTCACCCGTCACGCATTAGTGATCACCGCCAGACACCGGTCACCCATCAGTGACCACTGCCAGACACCCGTCACGCATCAGTGTCCACCACCAGACACACGGCACCCATCAGTAACCACCGCCAGTCACCCATCAGTGACCACCACCAGTCACCCGGCAGCCATCAGTGACCACCGCCAGTCACCCATCACCTATCAGTGACCACCGCCAGTCATCCGTCACCCATCAGTGACCTCCACCAGTCACCCGTCACCCATCAGTGACCACCACCAGACACCCATCACATTGCCTGAAGGTGCTAGTTCAATGTTGGGCCTCTGTATGTGGCCAGGCTGTGTAAAAGTCTTACACATGTGGTATCGCCATACTCAGGAGGAGTAGTAGAATGTATTTTGGGGTGTAATTTTTGCTATGTATATGATATGTGCTGGAAATATCATATAAATGGATAACTTTGTGTAAAAAAAATGGGTTTTAATTTTTTTCCCACATTTTCCAAAAACTACTGGAAAAACATGACATGTTCAAAAGACTCATCATGCCTCATAGATTATACGTTGGGGTGTTTTCTTTCCAAAATGGGGTCATTTTGTGGGCAATTCCATTGTCCTGGTGCTCCAGGGCCTTCAAAAATGTGATAGGTCGTCATGACATTAGATGTGTAATTTATGTCCCTAGAATACCTGACGGCGCTTCGTGCATGTTGGGCCTCTGTATGTGGCCAGGCTGTGATAAAGTCTCAGACATGTGATATCACCATACTCAGGAGGAGTAGCAGAATGTGTTTTGGGGTGTAATTTGTGGTATGCATATGCTGTGTGCGAGAAATAACCTGTTACAATGACAATTTTGTGAAAAAAAAAATTTGCAAAGAATTGTGGGAAAAAATGACAACTTCAAAAAATTCACAATGCCTCTTACTAAATACCTTGGAATGTCTACTTTCCAAAAAGGGGTCATTTGGGGGGTATTTGTACTTTTCTGGCTTGTTAGGGTCTCAAGAAATGAGATAGGCCGTCAGTGTATCAGGTGTGATCAGGTGTGATCAATTTTCAATGATTGGCACCATAGCTTGTAGACTCTATAATTTACACAAGGACCAAATAATATACACTTATTTGGGTTATTTTTTACCAAAGATAGGTAGCAGCATAAATTTTGGCCAAAATTTACAAAGAAAAATTACTAATTTGCAAAAGTTTATGACAGAAACAAAGAAAAGGCATTTTTTTCACAAAATGTTAAATTTTTTTTATTTATAGCACAAAAAATAAAAAAACCCTAGTGATTAAATACCACCAAAAGAAAGCTCTATTTTTGTGAAAAAAAGGACGCAAATTTCATATGGGCACAGTGTTACATGACTGAGTAATTGTCATTCAAAGTGTGATAGCGCTGAAAGCTGAAAAATGGCCTGGACAGGAAGGGGGTTTTCGTGCCCAGTACTGATGTGGTTAATGTTGTGATAATCTGACTGATAACGCTGTACACAAATTAATTTTATGTAATTTTTTTCTGGATAGATAGAGATAACCAGCACAGCATAAAAAAGGCCACTACGTCACTGTTCATAAATGAATAGAGGTACAGTGCCTTGAAAAAGTATTCATACCCCTTGACATTTTCAACATTTTGTCATGTTACAACCAAAAACGTAAAAGTATTTTATTGGGATGTTATGTGTTGCCACTTTGCAACAAAGTGACACATAATTGTGAAGTGGAAGGAAAATGATAAATGGTTTTCTAAATTTTTTACAAATAAATACCTGAAAAGTATGATGTGCATTTGTATTCAGACCCCTTTTTTACTTTTATATGGAGTATTTTACTCTGATACCCCTAACTAAAATTTAGTAGAAACAATTGTCCACCTGTGTGTAATTTAATCTCAGTATAAATACAGCTGTTTTGTGAAGCCCTCAGAGGTTTGTTAGGAAACCTTAATAAACAAACGGCATCATGAAGGAACACACCAGACAGGTCAGGGATACATTTGTGGAGAAGTTTAAACCTGGGTTAGGTTATAAAAAAATATCCCAAACTTTTAACATCTCACAGAGCACTGTTCGATCCATCATCCGAAAATGGAAAGAGTATGGCACAACTGCAAACCTACCTAGACATGGACGTGCACCTAAACTGACAGGCCGGGCAAGGAGAGCATTAATCAGAGAAGCAGCCAAGAGGCCCATGGTAACTCTGGAGGAGCTACAGAGACCCACAGCTCAGGTGGGAGAATCTGTCCCCAGGACAACTATTAGTCCTGCTTCCAACAAATTTGACCTTTATGTAAGAGTGGCAAGAAGAAAGCCATTGTTGAAAGAAAGTCATAAAAAGACCCATTTTTAGATTGAGAGAAGCCATGTGGGGAACACAGCAAACATGTGGAAGAAGGTGTTCTGGTCAGATGAGACCAAGATTGAACTTTTGGGCCTAAAAGAAAAAGCTATGTGTGGCAGAAAACTAACACTGCACATCACCCTGAACACACCATCTCCACTGTGAAACATGGTGGTGGCAGCATCATGTGGAGATGCTTTTCTTCAGCAGGGACAGGGAAGCTGGGAAGATGGATAGAGCCAAATACAGGGCAATCTTAGAAGAAAACCTGTTAGAGTCTGCAAAAGACTTGAGACTAGGGCGGAGGTTCACCTTCCAGCAGAGCAACGACCCTAAACATACAGCCAGAGCTACAATGGAATGGTTTAGATCAAAGCATATTCATGTGTTAGAATGGCCCAGTCAAAGTCCAGACCTAAATCCGATTGAGAATCTGTGGCAAGATTTGAAAATTGCTGTTCACAGAAGCTCTCCATCCAATCTGACAGGGCTTGAGCTATTTTGCAAAGAGGAATGGGCAAAAATTTCACTCTCTAGGTGTGCAAAGTTGGTAGAGAAATACCCAAAAAGACTTGCAGCTGTAATTGCAGCGAAAGGTGGTTCTACAAAGTATTGACTCAGGGGGGCTGAATACAAATGCATGCCACACTTAGCAGATATTTATTTGTAAAAAAAATTGAATTCCATTTATCATTTTCCTTCCCACTTCACAATTATGTGCCACTTTGTGTTGGTCTATCACATATAACCCCAATAAAATACATTTAAGTTTTTGGTTGTAACATGACAAAATGTGGAAAATTTCAAGGGGACTGAATACTTTTTCAAGGTACTGTAGATAAATGGTTCAAGACCCAGTTAAAAAAGAACCAGAAGTCCTGAAGTTCATGCATGTAGCCTACTCTACTGGGTGTATGGGCTAGCAGCTATTATACACCAAATATCCAGCATGGGCTTTTTTTCAGTACACGTATGAAATACCCTTTGGTGCAAATGTCGGTCTGTGGAGCATCATTGCAAGAAACTTCTCTTGTGTTTGCCCTTTGATGGATAGCGCCTCTTTGGTGAATCCCTGGACACTGGGTCTTCATCAGTTCTGTTATAAGTCCTGGACCACCAAGTCCTACAAGTCCACAAGAAGTCCTCCGTTCAATAAGGGGAACATCCCTTAGCCTTTGTTGCCATCTGGTCTCATCATATTTTTCAGACACATGGGACTGGATCATTGTATCCAGAGACTAAAATTTGAATTTCTGTCTCTGCCTCAGTCCTGTGCTTCATATTGTCAAACTTGCCAAAATCCTTACACAGATTGGTGATTCTTTACACTTCTCTAGCATAGTTCATTTCTCAAGGGGTCATAACCTTTGTCACAGAAAAGGAAGGGGTTTAAGGTATTTATTTAAACCTGTTCCCCATGCTCAAAGCCAAAGGGGATTAAAGGGGTCAGCAAAGCAGAGGAAGGGGTCAGCAGGGCAGATGACAAGGGTCAGCACTGCAGAGAACAGGGGTCACAAGGGCAGAAGATAGGGTCAGCTGTTTGTAGGGCAGTGTACAGAGGCCATTCGTTTGTAGGGCAGTGTACAGTGGGTTATCAGGGTAGTGTACAGTAGTTAGCAGGGCAGAGGATAGGAGGTCATCAGGGGATTGTACAAGAGTTAGTAGGGCAGTTCACAGGGGGTCATTAAGGCACAGCGTAGAGCTCAGCAGGGCAGTGGATAGGAGGTCAGCAGGGGAGTGTAAAAGAGTCAGCAGGGCAGAGTGCAGTGGGTCAGTAGGGCAGATTACAGGACTCAGCAGAGCAGATGACAGAGGTCAACAGGGTGGAGAAAAGGGGTCAGCAAGGCAGAGTGCATGGTGTCAGCAGGGCAGAGGAATGGATCAGCAGGGCAGAGGGCAGGAGTCAGTACTGCAGAGAACAGGGGTCACAAGGGCGGGACAGGGACCAGCAGGGCAGAGGAAAGATGGGTCAGAGGAGCAGTGGATAGGGATCAGCAGGGCAGAGGACAGGGTTGAGCAGAGGACAGGTGGAGTAGGGCAAAGGACAGGGGGTCAGTAGGGCAGTGTACAGGAGTCAGCAGAGCTGAGGAAGGGATCAGCAGGGCAGAGGGCAGGAGTCAGCACTGCATAAAACAGGGGTCACAAGGACAGGACAGGGACCAATAGGGCAGAGGGCAGGGGTCAGCAGGGCAAAGGACAGGGGACCCAAGAGCAGAGGACAGGGGACACAAGGGCAGGGCAGAGGACAGGGGTCAGCAGGGCAGGGTACAGGAGGTCAGCAGGGCAGAAGACCGTGGTCTGCAGAGAAGAGGACAGGGTCACTGCTGGCAGGGCACTTAGCAAATCTGCACAGTGTATAGCTGGCTACTGCAGCTGCTATTCCAATCTGGGAAATTCACAGGACAGAACTGCAACATTCAGTCAGCTACACATAAAGCATCATGCCGAAATCACCCACCAAAAAAAAACCCACTAATTAGTGCACTCACCCCTAAGCATAAATTCCTTCTGTAAGTGAAAATCCTCCTCCCCCCCCCAAAAAAAATGCAACAATTCCCCTTCCACACAGTCCAAATCCTCCTCCCAGCACAAATCTTTCCTCCCCAATCCTGCCTGTCAGCTTAAATTCATCCTCCCCGCCCTAAATTCCACCCACCTAGAACAAACCTTCTCCACCCCAAAAAATCACTCATCCTATTTCCCCTCAAATCCACCCTCCTAGCACAAATCCTCATCCCCCAAACCTCCCTTCCTGGCATAAATCCTCTCAAACCCCCTCTTAGCACAAATCCCTCTGCCTAGTACAACCTCCTCCAAATTTTTCTTCTCAGCACAAATCCTCCCTCCCCCCACACCAAAACCCCCCTCCTATCAGAATCCTCCACCCTCCTAACACAAATCCACCCTCCACCCAAATCCCCCCTCCTAGCACAAATCCTCTCTCTCCAAAATCCCCCCTTCTGGCACAATCCCCCCCCCCCCAAATCCCACGTCCTAACACCCCTTCATACCTCCTTCTAGCACAAATCCCTCCCAAGTTTCCCTTCCCAGCACAAATACCCCATACAACTCCCCCTCCACAAACCTCTCCACAAACCCCTATACAATTATCCCCCCTCCCTGAAACTGGGAAGAGGTGCAGGCTGTGCTCTGCCCCTTCTGTGCTCCTCCATACAGCAGATGACACAGGATTGCTCTTAGGTCAGACTGTACAAGGTTTGATTACCCCCCTATCTTCTCCAAGGACTGCTCATCTGACGGCAGCAGGAAATGTGGGTAGGGGACAGGTAGTCAAACCCTGTACAGTCCAATCTGAGAGCAATCCTGTGTCATCTACTGTATAGGAGCACTGTTCTGATGGTATGGGGAGAGCACAGCACAGTCTGCACCTCCTCCTGGCTTTCTCCTCTCTGTCACTTCTGTCCATACTTTGCTGTTTACTTTAGTGCACTGTGCCATTCTGGTCCACCCCTAGTCCCAGTCCTGAGTGCGGGGATGGGGAGAGGAGCTCAGAGGGCTAGTCACAACGTCCGTGGGGAAGCCGACCTGGGGGGCACAACTGAAATCTGGGGGTGCAGCCGACCCCAGCACTTCCTTAGATACAGTCATGGCATATACACTGCAGATTTCTTTCACTTGAATTTTATTGGTAACTATAAGAAACATGGACACTTACAAAAGAAGAAATGTACGATAACAGGTACAGATTCAAAGGAAGTTTTCCCTATGCAACTATCGAACATTTAGCAATGATATAATGATAAAGAAAATAACCAAACAACATTAAATTATAAGGTGGAAAATTATCAAAGCCATGCTTGAGATCGTGATTAGAGTTGAGCGAACACCTGGAAGTTCGGGTTCTGCTGGTCCGTCCGAACTTCGGGACAAAGTCCGGGTCCGGGTCCGGACGGAACCCGAACGATCGCACGGACGTACCGAAACTATTAAAAGGTGGAATATTAAATTACAACAAACCAATAAAAGAAATAGTAATATAGTAACGATTTACAAGCTATCAACGTATCCCTTTTGAAGGAAACTTAGACATGGACAATAGCATGTAAAGAAGAAAACATTCACAGGTACAAAGAATATCAATGGTTATTTTAAGTTCACTTTCTTTAGACGTCACATATACGGTACTGACATAGATTCCTTCACGACCCCAGCCGACGTGGGGGTCTAAAGTCAACACGGGGGGTCCAGCCGAAGGGGTGCCTGCAACACTGATCGGGAGACTCGAGGAGAG
>BLSH010472787.1:670573-681598 GCA_018402905.1 Glandirana rugosa | reverse complement strand
ACATGGGGCAACATAACAAGGCTTACCAAGAATGGGCAAACATGGACCTTCACTCTCTACAAAATCTACTTGACCACCAAAACAAATGCCCCCCCCCCCCCCCCCACACCACTTTTGTCAAATATATATACTGTATACAGACTTTTTGTCTAATATGAACAAGTGAGACACTTTCTAGGTAAAATAATGGGACACCCTACTGTATACACCTCACAAATCCTATTAGAACACATTATTATGCCATCTCAAAAGAGAAGATCCATGTCAGAACTGTACACTAGACTCAGAGCTACTAAACCACAAAATATTCATAGCCAAAATAAGAAACTATGCTGGATAAGTCTATAGAGGAAACTATGAAATTAATTTGTTGAAATACCATATGGATATGAGTAATAATGAGTCATGGAGATAACTACAATTAAAACTTAAATGCAGCCTATGGAGCTTTCAACATCGCCATTAAAAATCCACCACCTGGATGAATTAGAGATTGCCCCAAATTTAAGATATCCTACCTGAACATGAGTCATCTGTTATGACAATGTCCAGATATAGAACAGTACTGGATAACTTTTGATAACTATACAAACAAAATCAATAGGAACTATAGAATCCTAACACCACAGTCCTCTTCAACTATGTAGGTAAAAAGTGACCAACTTATAAACTTCTTTAAATTGGAACACTTTACATTTTAGGAATAAAAAAATAATATCGGCAAATGGCTACAGTATGCACCCCAGTCATTTGGTGGCTTAATAACTTGAATTATAACTCCACCATACTACGCTAATGGATAAACTAGACACTACCCAACAAAAGACATGCACTACATCATTCTTTAAGTTATGGTCCAATTTTATAGTGTCAGAACCAATGAGAGACATTATGACTATTTTCAAACCAATAACCTAGTTTGCCACTGAGAAACGTAAAACCACATAGTATAACTCTCATTAGTTTATAATGCAAACCTTCCTGGTACCCTGGGATTCAACAAATACCCTATTGAGTATTTACTTGCTGAGGTCGGAGAGAAAATATTAAAAGACTATAGCAGACTTTCTCAACCTCAAGGAACCCATGGCATTTTAAGATCACAGTATGCTAGTGTAATCAGTAAGTTGTAGATATAGCAAAAAAATGTAAATAACAAATACAAACAATAACATATAACATAGAACTTCATACTAAATATCAGAATAACAGTCACATTTTTGAATTTGCATTGGTGCAAAATGATAACACTAATTTGCACTGGTGTTTAGTGTTTACATTGGAGCTGAGGTAAAAAGTTTAAACTTTGCATTGGTACTTAGAGAAAAACTTTGCATTGGCTCTCAGGGCAAAACTCTGAATTGATGCTCAGGGAAAATGAATAGCATTAATACTTAGGGCAAAATTTTGCTGTGATGTTTAGGAAAATCATTTGCATTTGTGCTCAGGAAAAAAACGGCATTATGTCTCAGCTAGAAAACATTCCTTTGGTATTCAGGCTAATGTGTGTAAGGTTAATGTTACAAGTAAATATGGTTGGTAGTGAGCAGTAACAGTATCCAGGAAATCACAGAGTGCAATGGGAGCCATGACTCTTACCTAACCTGCTCCATCTTGGGAATTACTGCTTAGCAGTTCACGATCTTGTAATTGATGAGGTTGTAGACTTCCTCTTGGTGACTTAGTGACCTTGGGATATCCATGGTTGGTATGATATACTCTCACTGTCCAAATCCACTCACACTGTAAGGGACATTTGATTATCTGTAGCCCCTCCTTGTGCACTGGCCAATGGCTTTCTCCAGGCAGCCTAGGTAGGCCCACAATGGGAATTTTTGGAGAGTTCAATCACCCTTCTCTTCCTGGAACTGTTAGCACTGCAGGAGAAAGGCTTCAGTGACAGAACCCCTGGGATCTCTTGTGGTACATTGGTTGAAAAACCCTGTCTTATAGAAGATTAAGGACTTGAGAAAAGCAATGCCCCATGGTGTCTTTTCAGGGGATGTAGACAGTAAGGGATGTCTGTTCTTTATTCCTCCATTTCTGTTTCTTTTTAGTTTGTGTTTCTTTGTCACCTTTCATTCATATATACCAGTCTTGTAAAACATAGCATGTAATCACCTAATTGTTTGCTTACTTCCATATTTATATGTCTTTGTAAAAATGATTTTCATTGTATATTCCGTGGGTAACCTTTTGGTATGCACAACTAAACCTGTATATGGGCATTGTATTCATTATCAAACTGCCGTGCTTACTTACTATACTATATGTACTTTTGGTTTTTTTGTAAAATGAATATACAAAAAAGATAATGGCAGTCAGAATAATTTCTTGGGTCAAAACAGCTAGAAATAATCTTTTTTTGAACTGTATATGGGAGCTGCACTGGGAGGCTGAAGGGATATTGTGACAATTAGGACTTCCTTATCATATTCACAGCACCCCCAAAAGCAAGTTATGGCAGCACAGGAGAAAAAAAAGAAAAAAGGCTAACTGGTATATTGTTAGAGTTTTTCTTAGCATAGCTGAGGAAAGTGCAATCAACCTCCTAGAACACAAGGAAAAAACTGAAGCATGACAGTTGGAGGGGTTATGTGAGAACTAGCTAAACATGTTATGTTTGCCAGTGCCCAAGCCTCCTGTAGGTGGCAGTATCTCCTGACTGTTCAAAAATGACTAACACTTCTGTCCCTCAATAAAGAAACATTTTTTTCTCAGATAAGGTGATTAAGTAATTCATTTGAAACACAGGTACTTATTTAGAAAGGGTTAAAGAGTAACTCCAGTCAATAAACAGAATAAGTATCTGGTTACACAATAACATTTTGATTGCAGACACGTGTTCACAGTAGCCCAAAATCTCTGAGAAATTAGTTACCCTTATAGTCTATGAAGCTGTTAACATCAGAGATTTGTATTACAGAATGGAGTGGTGTTTTGGTGAAGCCTCCTGCTTGCTGTACCTTTCATGCATTTGTAGAAAAAAAAATGTTACATTATAGTCAATGATAATGCAATTGTAGCGCTGTCCCCTTGAGGGTTGCTTAAACAATCAATTTTCCCTTGGATCTCCCCATTCAGAGGGTCTTCCACCACCCCTGACACTCTTGGTTCATTCATATTGCAAGGTTCTATGGACAATAACTCTATTTCAGTAATGGAAACCACAACACAGGTAAAGTTAGAAAGGTTGCCTTTAAATCTTGTTTTTGCAAGAAATAACAACTTTGAGACAGCAAATGTCACAATCCTTCACATAAGTAGTCAAAACTGAGAATTCTGGTGAACAAAGGGAGTCAATGATTTGTACACTTTACCACTCCCTGTATTCTCCAACAATAACAATAGTTGAGAAAATATAATTCCTCCAATTGAGTTTAAACAATACCTAATGGGTCTTTAGGAAAGTAGGTAATTTGCAGTGAACAAGGCTCGTTTGCCATGTTATTTTGTACTCACTGGTGTGGTCTACAATAAAAATCAGAGGATTTTGGAGTTGCCATCTGCTTTTTTTCAATTGTCGACTGCTGTGTCGTTTGGTGTATGGGAGTACATCGCAGCATGAGCACCCTAGTCGTCACTTCTTATTATTTCCACTGTGTAGATCGTTGAAACCACATTGTTTCAATTTGGTAGTATCTACTGAAACTGACCAGAGAAATAGTACAGTAAATCCCTATTCCAAATAGATGACCCAAAGGATAAATTGGTACCACTCAATGCATTCTGTTTCAAAGGGTAAACGATGTTCTATAATGCACAGATAAACGATATCACTTAGCCGTTAAACTATTGCTAAACATATGCACCAGTCAACTATGGCTTCTATATAACTTCTCCTGTTCTAGATTAAAGAGTACTTAGGAGATAATGTAATGTCAAGCAAATAGCCCTGAGTATATTATTGGGGAGAAGATGTGTAGATGTGGTTGCAGTACTCCTGTCTTGTAAAGTCCAAGTAATCTTCTGCCGGCAATAAGAATTAGGTACCTATGAATACTGTGTCCTTCTAATCATTAAGATGAGGCACAAATAGGTTAAATTCCACTGACTTCTTGAATAAGACTGGTCACAACTGCAATCCAGTATGAATGAACTGTAATCCAAAAGGCAATAAAGATATGCTGCAAAGACAGTATAGTTACTCTTATGTGTGGGCCTGAGCACTTTACCAAATCCAAGGGACTGTCTGAAGGCAAACGATCCGGCGCTCAGAAGATGATGCTGGGAACGCTAGGACTGCTAGTTCACATGGCTGTTTGCTCCTGGGAATTAGAAAGCATCTGCGGCACTCCTTGCAGCTCTCCTGATCAACGGATGCGACTGTTGCAGTAGCTGCTGCGACTTCAATTCAGACAGAGATGAGATTCGGATGGCTCTGCTGTTCACTCACTGTATTGCTGGAGAGCGACTGCTAGCTGGGTCACCTGCAGATAATTTCAGATGGCTGAAACACTGTACATAGGCTGTAGGCCTATATCTGGTGGTAGCAGCACACAGGGTTCCTCTCTGATCGATCACGCTGTCCCAAGAGGCCGTTATTAGCTCCTCCTCCCCTTTAAATAAGTTTCTCCTGCAATGCATTACACTTCCCAGAAGTCTCCAGCACTGCATAGCCCGTTGGGAAATGGAGTCCTTCACACCAGAGTCTGCTCTGTCTGTTTCCTCTTTACATACTACAGCTCCCACAATGCTTCATCCTTGCTGCAATCACAGTCTTATCCACAAGCAAACACTAGAGGGAGTTCCCCATGTTAAACAATGAACGCAATTGTCTGTACGCCAGAGGAATATTTCTGAACTCCTGGCTACACTATAAAATCACACAAAAATGCCCTAAAACGCAATAATCAATGAACGCTTTCAGTCACATATCTATAATTTCAGAAGTGGAAATTGAAAAAAGGAGGTTCGGTTGTTTAAAACACACACAAGATGCACATAAAACATGTCTTGATTGTGCTAAATTGTATTGTACCATGCTAAAAATGCATTATGTGCTTTTAACAAAACACAATCATTTTCTAATGTGATGATGTGAACATGTATAAGTGAACTGAATATTTTATTCAGTAAAAACAGTAACTTTCTTTTTCATTTTGACCACGGCCCTATACAGTAATACCCTTCCATAAAAATGAATAAAGCTAATTTCTCAATATATAGTGTCAAAATATAATACATCCATATTAAGTGCTTAGTGCTAAAAAAGTCCACCATAAACAGTTCATCGCTCTTCCAAAAATGCTCATGGCATAAGTTCATCCATAAAAGTGACAACCAGTGTTCTGTGCTCCAATGTGATCTGTGATCCCCCAAGTGCCTTCAGGTATTTTTCCTGGGCTCCTCTTTCTACTCCTGCTGGTGCTCTCCTCAAACTCCTTCAGCTTCCCGCTATCACTCCCAACATAAGGTCACCAATTAGGCAGTTAAATGGACATAGGGGAAGTAGTGGCCATCAAAGTGCATCCAATTTTATTTAAAATAAAGAATTAAAACCATTACACTCACATAAAACCAGCATAACACTTGCATCAAGTCCCAGAAATGCTGCATTCAGCATGCACTCCACGGGCTGAAAGTGACATCACTGGAACCAGAAACCTGTCCAATGTGTTTCGCCCCTCTCACTGTGTGTCCTCAGGAACAGCCCTCCTATTACTCCCAATATTACAGCGATTATTTCCACTTCCTTTATAACAACAAACAGCCAAGGAATAATCCAAAGAAAAACCAAGCTCAACTTACCAACCAGCTTGAAACCAGCCCAATTAACCTGTCCAACAGTATAGGTTAAAAGCAGGGGATTGGTTACACACATTTGCAGATGCATGTGTAAGCTGGGGGGCCCCAACAAGGCTCCCTGCGTCCTCCAGACCTATCTCTGGCTTGTGAGAGACTCCACAGTGGGAGTACATGCATTCTGATGAGATAGAGGAAGTCAGGTGGCCTGGAGGTAGCCCATTCCTCCTTAAAGGTACAGGGACACACAAAAATGACTTCCCTTATAACAACAAACAGCCAAGGAATAATCCAAGGAAAAACCAAGCTCAACTTACCAACCAGCTTGAAACCAGCCTAATTAACCTGTCCAACAGCATGTGTTAAAAGCAGGAGATTGGTTACACACATTTGCAAATGCATGGGGGGCCCAGACAAGGCTCCCTGCGTCCTTCAGATCTATCTCTTGCTTGTGAGAGACTCCACAGTGGGAGCACATGCATTCTGATGAGAGCTCAACTTTCCAACCAACTTTTCGGATATCCAATTCCTTTATACCCTGTGATCGCACTTCTTATTTTGTGTACTAAGCCTCAGCCCTATCTAAAAAACAGAAACCACTGCTCATTTCCTCCACCTGGATACGGTTTTAGCATATTTCATGATTGCTTATCTAAATTTTTTTGGAAATCTTTTTGGTCAAATTTCGCTATTTTTGCTTTGATAATTGAGAAATACAGACGCCTCTTGTCAGTTAACATACAGTAGGCTCAGAACTAAACTTTAAAACCAGCCAAGGGCATTCCCTTTTCAGCAATGGGACTGAAATTTCCAAATTTCATGGGGCTCAACTAAACATACTGTAAGTGTCACTCATAGAAACAAAATAGATAAAAAATTAAATGGTCTGCATCATAAATTAGTGTTACATCACACCAACGATGCCGTGACTGTTTAAAACTGCCTAACACATATACGCGCACCGCCCCAGTGTGGGGCTGCAGAAGAGGCAATTTACAGGCGCTACTTTTAGCGCAAAAACGCCTGTAAAGCGCTTCAGTGCAAAAGGGGTCTAAAGAAACAGTTAGTGTCAGTGTTGGTGTCAGTTAGTGCCAGTGTTAGAGTCAGTGTGCTTTAGGTAGAAAAAAAAAAGGTCTTTATATTTAGTGTCAATGTGAGTGTAAAGCTGGGTACACATAGATCAAAATTCAGTCAGTGTAGCAGGGATCGGCTACGTTTCAGTCAGTGTATGGCCCTCCCTGTTCAACAGAAGCTGATTGTTAGATTGGCTTCTATCGAATGGTCCTGCTGGAAAACCTTCATCGATCGACTGCAGCACTGATCAGTGTATCCTGACAGCAGAGGAGTTCACCTAGCTTCTGTGAATTCAGGAATCTGTTGATTTTAGCCTGCTGCTCCCTGAGCCCACCCTTTTTTGAAGCCAATTGGAACCTCTGTGCTTCAAAAAAAACACACCCCCCCATTGGAATCCATGGTCCGGCACCCTGTATGTAGATCAGAGTGCCAGACGAATGGATAGAGGCGGCTGCGCCCGTGTTCCCCTAATGGACGGGCCGCCACTGATCCAGAGACAGCTCCCCACAACCCAGCTGATATTCAGCTGCACTCTGCCTGCCCTCCATGTATCTCTGCTTTCATAGGACAGTCTTCCCTCTGCTTTAGCCACCCAAGGGAATCTTGAAAATCTATAATGGCAAACGGAAATGCAAATTTTTAACCATTTGTGTGTGAGACAACTTTGTGATCAGTGAGGAGCACCTGCTTTTTAGCAGTGTTTCAGCATTGTAAAAAGCATGAGGTTTTGTTTGAGCTGCCTTCCACCATGGAATTGCCGGAATATGTAGGTGCTCATTCACATGTGGCTTGATTTCTGAAGGGTGATCCATGTTCAGATCATTCTTCAGAGAGCATTTGAGAGGCTGCTTTAACCCCTTGAACTCCACACTACATGTGGTTGTGGGGCACTTGCAGAGTGCCTCCATTCACTTACACCCCTCACATTTTTGTAAATATTTTATTATATCTTTTCACGTGACAACACTGAAGAAATGACACTTTGCTACAATGTAAAGTAGTGAGTGTACTGCTTGTATAACAGTGTAAATTTGCCGTCCCCTCAAGATTACTCAATACACAGCCATTAACGTCTAGACCACTGGCAACTAAAGTGAGTACACCCCTAAGTGAAAATGTCCAAATTGGGCCCAAAGTGTCAATATTTTGTGTGGGCACCATTATTTTCCAGGACTGCCTTAACCCTCTTGGGCATGGAGTTAACCAGAGCTTCACAGGTTGCCACTGGAGTCCTCTTCCACTCCTCCATGATGACATCACGGAGCTGGTCCATCACCTTTACCCTCAGCTTCTTTAGCAAGGCAGTGGTCGTCTTGGAGGTGTGTTTGGGGTCGTTATCATGTTGAAATACTACCCTGCAGCACAGTCTCCGAAGGGAGGGGATCATGCTCTGCTTCAGTATGTCACTGTACATGTTGACATTCATGGTTCCCTCAATGAACTGTAACTCCTAAGCAGCACTCATGCAACCCCAGACCATGACACTCCCACCACCATGCTTGACTGTAGGCACGACACCCTTGTTTTTGCACTCCTCACCTGGTTGCCGCCACACACAACAACTGAACTAAATAAGTTTATCTTGGTCTCATCAGACCACAGGACATGGTTCCAGTAATCCATGTCCTTAGTCTGCTTGTCTTCAGCAAACTGTTTGCGGGCTTTCTTGAGCATCATCTTTAGAAGAGGCTTCCTTCTGGGACAACAGCCATGCAGACCAATTTGATGCAGTGTGTGGCGTATGGTCTGAGCACTGACAGGCTGACCCCGCCCCCACCGCTTCAATCTCTACAGCAATGCTGGCAGCACTCATACATCTACCTATACCCATTAATTCCTGGGTACTTTTATAATAAAATTTGTACCGTAAAACTCCGGCTTATCCCTGCTCCTCTGGAGACTGTACATGCCTTTCAGAATGAATGCCTATATTTCGGGTTGACCTATTACAGCGAGTACCTAGTTTTCTCTTTTTAGCACTATATTTGTTTTTGGAAAAATAAACAATTTGGTTTTAGTAGGTGTGGATCATCCCATGATATAATATATAAACTGTGTAATCTCTTACATTACCATGTAACATGATGAAATGAATACACATTCAATACTGTACTCTTTGTCAGATTATAGTATGCTAGTTTAGCGGGTGTTAGGTATGCTTGGTGTATCTTAAAGTGGTTGTAAAGTTAGAAGGTTTTTTTATCACAATGCATTCTATGCATTACGATGAAAAGCCTTCTGTGTGCAGCAGCCCCCCTAATACTCTATGAGCCCATCTCTATCCAGCGATGTTGCAGGAGAGACTCGGCTGCCCCCCCTTGGCTGAGAAAGCAGCATGGCTCCATTGCTGTACATCAAAGTCAGTGAGCCAATGAGAAGAGCCCAATTTCTGCATAGACACATAGAGCTGCAGCTCGCCTCGGGCACCCCAAAGCAAGCTGCTTGCTGTGGGGGGCACTTGTTGGGAGGGAGGGGCCAGGAGCACCGGCGAGGGACCTGAAAAGAGGAGACTCCGAGCTGTTCTGTGCAAAACCACTCCACTAAACAGTGCAGGTAAGTATAACATGTTTGTTATTTTTATTTTTAAAAAAAGAGAGAGACTTTAGCATCACTTTAAGACAGTTATACATGGATCAAAATTTGGCTGGTTTAGCAGGGACCAGCAGAATTTTAATCCATGTACGGATAGGCTGGTTGTACAGAAGCTGATCTGTAAACTGCTGTACAACCAGCCTGTTGAAAATTCTGCACAATCTATAGCCGGCAGCTCTGGCCATTGTATTTTGATGGTGGAGAAGACTCCCTGCCCTCAGAACACAATAGCTCAGTGGGTGTGATTTCCCCATCCAACTCGAATTTGTGGATGGGGAAATCGGGTCTTTTTTTTTTTTTTGTTCAACCTGCTGGTTGAATAAAAAAATTAACTAATGCGTAGAGAGAGAGAGAGAGAGAGAGAGGCTTTACTGGCCAATTCATGAGTACTTACCTCATTGTGGTATATATCACCCACCCGAGCAAGAAGGACTTTTTTCTGAATTAGAAGTGTGTATAATTTCCTAAAATCTCTTTCAATAATCCAATATAAACTTTAATGAATATAGCCAGTACACAAAAGCTTCTTAAATCATTCTGCCTTATTAATTATTGCCCTCTGTTTTTTCTTATTTTTTTCAGCTTATTTTGTGTTTAATGCTTCCTGCCTGAAGCCAAAGCCATGTTATCAGTTGTCCTCCGCATCTATACTGTGTGTTACCTCCGCCCTCCCTTGCAGTAATGACTGAAATCTCGCGCATGCGTGTTCCGGCGATGGTTGATGTACTGTCTATCTAAGCTTGTGCCATGATTAGCGCCCATGTTTACACCCCATTGTGAAGTAGCAAGTCACATGGGGTGTTTTAGGAAGGTGTGAATGAGGCTGTACTCTCACAGGATTGCAGTGCTGTAGAGAGTGGATGACACAGGCACAGCATGTTCCTGGATGGAATGAAGGTACGTGAATCGCTGCAGATATGCGCATGCGCCAGACTAGTCATTCAAGTGAACAACACTGGATTTCTACACAACAGTACAGGTTAGCAAGTATGTAGGAAAGAAGAAAAAAATAAATACCAGAGTGAGCTCAACATCATTAAAAGTGTAATTTATCTCTAAATGGATAAGTGAACAGAAGGGACCCAGCAAAATAGCCTGACACTTGTAACAATTAAAGAAAAATTACTTTATTAAACACCTATAACCTAGAACAGGGGTTTCCAAAGTATGGCCTGCTAGGACGTTTTGTCCGGCCCACAGCTACAGTCATCAGACTCACGGCTATGCTCTGCATTCTGATAGGCATTGAGGTGGTGTGCAGTGCAAGTCCCATGACTCAAGTAAGCCAAAAAAGCCCAAGATATTTCAGTGCAGAGCTACTGCACCTCCAGGCTTCCATCCGCAGTTAGATCCAGGAAGTGCAATAGGTCTGCTCGGACCTCCACGTCATCGAGACGTGACTTTATAGAACCCGAAAAAACCGAATGAACTCAGTACCCTGAACGTGACGTGTGGTGGAGTTACGGATAGTCTTACGTCTCGTATCGGCACTCAGACTACTGACATCGACACCCGGCCTGTTTTGCAGGATCGTCCGGTATGAAACCTTTGGGGACAAGATCCAATATCCACAAATTATTTCATTAAAAAGAAATTAACAATGTTCACAGTCCG
>BLSH010472787.1:610010-647141 GCA_018402905.1 Glandirana rugosa | reverse complement strand
AGGGCCTCAAGAAATGAGACAGGCCGTCAGTGCATCAGGTGTGATAAATTTTCAGTGATTGGCACCATAGATTGTAGACTCTATAACTTTCACAAAGACCAAATAATATACACTAATTTGGGTTATTTTTACCAAAGACATATAGCAGTATAAATTTTGGCCAAAATTTACGAAGAAAAATTACTAATTTGCAAAATGTTATAACAGAAATAAAGAAAAATGCATTTTTTTACAAAATTTTCGGTATTTTTCCATTTATTGCTCAAAAAATAAACACCCCAGTGGTGATTAAATACCACCAAAAGAAAGCTCTATTTGTGTGAAAAAAAGGACGAAAATTTCATTTGGATACAGTGTAGTATGACTGAGTAATTGTCATTCAAAATGTGAGAGCACTGAAAGCTGAAAATTGGTCTGGTTAGGAAGGGGGTTTAAGTGCCCAGTTGTCAAGTGGTTAATGCAGTGCTGCTTTTTGTAAAATAATGCTTACTTTTTCAGTTTCTTTTTCCATTGCTCTCGCAACTGACGGGACAGATATACTAACCTTTTAAACCTCCTTTCTTGTAACCTCAAATTGTGACCTTGTGTCCTCAGGGACCTTAGAATAAACAGTTTATTACAGTCACCTTTGATATATTTGTACACTGTAATCATATATCCTCTTAATCGTCTCTTTATGTAATCGATCCTCACAACTGAGCTCTTCTATCCCCCTCATTAATGTTGTTACCCTTTGCTCAACTCTTTCTAATTAAACAACACCCTTTTTAATGCGTTAGAGTATTTTGCTAGCTTTGTTAGCTGTGGCTTGGCATTGAATCCTGTTGCTAAGTCCCTGATCTACAAGCACCCCCAGGATCCTTTTCCATCATTGAATCTCCCAGGGGAGCTCCTTGAACGTCATCTGCCATGTAGCTGCCCAACTGCCTATTTTATCAAGGTCTTCCTGCAATGATGCTACATCCTGTCGCCTCATTTTTCCCTGCATAATACATATTAATTTTAATAACAGTGAACAGCTTTGGCAGCAAGATGCAACCATGGGACACACCTCTCAAAGCATTAAATCAAATTAGATAACCTCAAGAGACCTTATTTTATAGAGTAAATGTTTATAAGGTACCATCCAATTTCTCACTTACTTCCTCATAGAACAATAACTAATTGGCCTGATAAGAGCAGTCTTTAAAAGAGAAGTGTGGGAATAGAACACAACACATACATACTCAACTCCCTGCTGCAGCATCGATCTGAGCATCGATCTGAGACTGTTGCTGTCCATATAAGCTCTATGCCTGAACTCAGCATTCGTATGTCGACTGATAGCTCAGTTCTTGGTCTTCTCTGAGCCGAGTGCAATGACTGTCAGTTATTTGTTCTCTGCTCTTTCCCCCCAGCATTTACTACAGTGTCGAGCTGAGGGAGCTGTAAGGAGTAGAAGCAGTGCGCTGAGAGACTGAGCCAGCTGCTGGTCAGGTATCTGGGGGGATCCTGACATTATTGTCAGAATCCTTTCAGAGCCTGGAGTGGCTCTGTGACATCAGCCAACAGCTGGCTTAATCTTGCTGTTGACTTATTCTGGCTCACAGGACAGTAAATGCATTCCTATCACCCAGTGGGAAGTATAACCCAGTATAAATGGTTTTGACCATACATCTCATGTAATAAATCTAACCTGATTGTCACTTATGATACCTTATTGCAGACAAATTTTTGAACAGAGTCCTTCACCATTTCTTTCAATACCTTACATATTATTGATGTTAGGCTGACTGTTCTGTCATTTCCTTGTATCAGGGCAGAAGGGGCAGCTGCTCCGGGCACTGTGGTATCATGTGAGATGGGTGGGGGCACCATGAGCAGATTGAGGAGGGAGGATTTGTGTTGGAACTGGGAATTTGGGGGTGGCAGGACGTAAGAATTGCTGTAGAAGGAGAAATTTGGGGAGTGGTGATTTGGGGAATGCATGTTGGGAGGAGGATGGGGGTAGAGTATTTGTGCTAGGAGGGGGTATTTGGCGGGTTTGTGCTAGAAAAGGTAATATGGTGGGGGGAGGATATTTGTGCTAGGAGGGGAGATTGGGGGAGGGGAATTTGGGGTGGGGAGGGAGAGGATTTGTGCTCGGAGGGGAAATTCAAGGGGCTGAGGATTTGTGCTGTGAGGGGGAATTTTTTTTGGGGGGTGGGGGGGATTTGTGATGGGGGCATATAGGGAGAGAGAGAGGTGATGATGAATCAGTGTAATGGCGCTTGAAGTGCAATAACCGTGACACATGTCTCAGCTGGGTGGTAAATCGCAATAAGGTTGGAGCAATGTGACTGTGAATGGTTAAAAAGGAGTTTATTAACCACTTCCCGACCAGCGCCGTAAATAGGTGGCAGTCGGGTTTGAGCGGCTGTACTGGGACATCATTTTTTTAGAGCTGGCGGTCGGCTATCCAGGGGTGACGACCGATCCGGCTCGGGAGCCGCTCGGTCGTTACCCCGGGGGGGAGGGGAGGGGACACCCCCCCTCCCGCCGCCTTCCGCCGCTCTTCTTTGGCCTCCTGTCCCACCGGGAGACCAGATCGGCGATCCAGCGCGTCCGCCGGCTGGAAGGAGACCTGACAGAAGCCGTAATCGGCTCCGATCGGGTCTCCTTCGACAAATTCTGAAAGCGACGTCACGATGTCACTTCCGATTTACTCGGCAGCTAATGGCGCCAATTTTAAAAAAATGACAGTATTCAGAATCGCCATTTTTGGCAATCTGCATACTGTGAAGTGCAAAGGAGGGATGGGGGGTCTTTTAGACCCCCTGGCCCTCCAAAAAGAGTACCTGTCACCATATATTACTATCACAAGGGATGTTTACATTCCTTGTGATAGCAATAAAAGTGATCAGAATTTTTTTTTTTTAAAGGAACAGTGCTAAAAATAAATAAATAAAATAAAAAAAAATGTAAAGCACCACCGTCCCCGCGAGCTCGCACAGCAAAGAAAACGCATACGTAATTCGCGCCCACATATGAAAACGGTGTTCAAACCACACATGTGAGGTATCGCCGCGATCGCCAGAGTGTGAGCAATAATTCTAGCAAATGACCTCCTCTGCACCTCTAACCTGGTAACCGTTAAAAATTTTTAAAGCGTCGCCTATGGAACTTTTTAAATACCGGACTTTGCCGCCATTCCGCGAGTGCGCGCAATTTTTAACCGTGTCATGTATGGTATCTGTTTACTCGGTGTAACATCCTCTTTCACAATATACAAAAAAATTGGGCTAACTTTATTGTTGTCTTATTTTTTAACTCAAAAAAGTAAAATTTTTCCAAAAAAAACGCGCTTGAAAGACCGCTGCGCAAATACCGTGTGACAAAAAGCATTGCAACGATCGCCATTTTATTCTCTAGGGCAGGGGTCCTCAAACTATAGCCCTCCAGTTGTTCAGGAACTACAATTCCCATCATGCCTAGTCATGTCTGTGAATGTCAGAGTTTTACAATGCCTCATGGGATGTGTAGTTCCGCAACAGCTGGAGGCCCGTAGTTTGAGGATGCCTGCTCTAGGGTGTTTGAAAAAAATATATATATAATGTTTGGGGGTTCTAAGTGACTTTCTAGCAAAAAAAATGTTTTTAGCTTGTGACCACCAAATGTAAAAAAGTGGCCCGGTTGGTAAGTGGTTAAAGAGTACTTACAGACAATAATATAACATCTGGCTCCAGAAGAGAACATCTGAAGCCAGATGTTATATTATTGTCTATAAGTACTCTTTAATAAACTCCTTTTTAACCATTCACAGTCACATTGCTCCAACCTTATTGCGATTTAACACCCAGCTGGGACATGTGTCACGGTTATTGCACTTCAAGCGCCATTCCACTGATTCATCATCACCCCTAGTTCCTAGCTCTTCCCCCAGAGCGAATCTGGGCTGCTGAGTCATAAACTGACACTGACATTATACATCCAGATAACCAGCGCCAGATCTATTTCTGTTTTCTAGTTGCATATAGGGAAAGAGATAATTTAACGACGAGAGACGATTGTGCTGGGAGGGGGGATTTCAGCAGGGGGTGAATTTGTACTGGAAAAAGGGGGGATTGATGATTAGGGGGTAAGCATGCAGATTAGTGCTTAATTTTTTTTTGGGGGGGGGGGTTTTGCTGACACATAATGCTCATACATCTTGGGGAGTGCAATTTGGCATGTTCGCCCTGGGCTGTAGATGACCTTGTCCCAACAATGCCTGGTATACACCTTGGTCCTTTTTTTTTGTACATCACTACTACATTCGTTCTATGCCCATGTCTTTGCTAGTTGGTGCCATTCCGGTCAGTAAAGTGTCTTTTTAAAAATTAGAAACAGTGGCTAATCAATAACTGAGCTAAGTTACTCAAAGACATGTGCATGTAAGCTGTCTGGACCAGGTTGTTTGCCCACATTAAGTTTTTGTACCCAGTTTGCTGTCAATCACAGAGATACCTTTAGTGAAACATCATTAGTATTACCATTAAAACTATCAAACCTATCCTTTTCATCTTTAAAAACCTGAAAAGATAAAAAAAATTAATGCATCTGCCTTTTCCCTGTCATTTGTGGCCAGCTTCCTGTGTTCATCTGTTATTGGGCCTATCTGTTCTTTCATAACTTTTTACTATGAACTGGGCAAATCAATGAATAATGGGTCATTAAGTATACAGGATGAAAAAAATAAAGACTGTATATTGGCCATAGTGGGAAATCAGATATTTACTTTCATTTTTTGGTTTGAATTTGACACCTGCTTTTGATTTTCTTTTCTGATAAAGTTAATTTGCTAGCATTTTGGTAATAATTAAACAAAGGGTTCATGAATGACAAAGACTGGGGGGGGGGGGGGGTATGAATGACTTTTTGAAAGTATTTGTGGTCCCCCATCCTAAATCTCTACTGTTACTGATGCCATCACACAAAAGAACCCAGGGAAAGGCCAGAGACAAATGTTTAGAATACCTATACTGTTTTTTTGTAGCTCCTGCACAGGCCTCTTCTACCCTCAAGATGCCACTGACTCCCTCTGTTGCTAAAGTATACCAAGATGAGTCATCACTGAGTCATACAAAGTTGCCATACTGGACTTCTTTACACACACAGTGGCTCAGGTTGACTCCCCAGACCCCACTTCTAAGCTCAGGACGCCCGACCCACCTTAAGGTTCACTACTCTCAGAGGAGGTCACTCATCTTTCCACTCTAAGTGCAGGTGATATTGGCAGGATTCTACAATCTCACCAGAAAGGGCATTGAATCCTGGGCCAAGCACCTTCAAACTTCTCTGGCTAAGGAATTAGAGGAAATCCAACAGCAGGCAGCTTGCACCGAATCCAGTGTCATGAACCTGGGGCATTACCCATTCACCTACAAGGTCCACATCAAGGCCGTTGAACAATCCAATATGTCCCACCAGCATACATTTAACCAGCTCCAGCTCTGGGTGGAAGATGAAGAAAACAGGAGCTGGCAGAACTGCATTCAGTGTGGCAGATTCTCAGAAGCTACCATAAGCCTGAAACTGTTCACAACAGTAAAGGCAATCCTTAACTCTTAGGTGAATGACCCCACTTCTGATCTTGAATTAGACCAGGTCCCTAAAAATCTGGGCCTACATAGCAACAGAAAATATGCCCTAAAAGATGTCCTCTGCCGAGTACATTACTACACAATCATAGAGGAGATGTTCTTAGCACTCGTGTGCTATGGAGTTTGATGGTGCAATGGTCCATCGCTTACCTGACTTTTTCCGGCTCATACTGAATATGCATAGGTCATGCAATACATTATTATTTTTAAAAATTCCCTGGCATATCTGCACAAAAAAATCACCAAGATCGCGAATCTTAAAACCCTCAATCCCATGGTAGTGGTGAACTCAAACCTTCTCAGTGTGGCATCTCATGGGTGACTGTAATAGAGTTAGTTATAAGCTTGTAGTATACAAACGGACCCAAAATCCACAAAATAAAAAGCACATGCCGACCTATAGAATCACCCGAAGCATTACTGACCTCTTCTTGGAAATGATGCCTGCATGACCTCAATGCTGCATTTTTTTTTGAGTCTTTTTGAGTTGACCAAAGCCTCTGTGCATAATGTAACCATTTCATTTTAGAATGCCTGCCAGGGCCAAACTAAATGTTACACAGTGTAAGCTTGCATTTTATGCTTATAAAAGTAATGTTATTTATTTATTACATAGTTTGTATAGGTGTTTATGTTGAAAAAAGACACAGGTCCATCTAGTTCAACATTTGTGTGTTTTTGAGTCATTAAGAATTTATATACTCCTGTCTATTGTGTTCATTAAAGTGGTTGTTAACTCACTCAACTAACTTTCAATAATCTTCTTTGTCTCCTTATGCTACATGCTCCTGTGTCTGTGATTTATTTAAAAAAATGCCTTCTTTACCTGTTTTCAGGACTCTGATCAGCGATGACGTGACTCCCTGCCTCTCTGCTCTCCCTGTCTGACAGATACAGCGGGCGGGGCCAATATTCCCCCGCTGATGTCAATCCGGAGGAGAGAGTCACGTGATTGCCAATCACCGTTCTGAAAACATGTAAAGAAGACATTTTTTTATTAATCACAGACACAGGAGCATGTAGCATAAGGAGACAAAGAGGATTATTGAAGATTTTAAATGTTATTTCAGCAGCAAGAGGGGAGGAGGCTGGCACTTGACACAGAGCAGACAGGCAAGGAGGGAGGGGGAAAAGAGCAGAGAGGAGGACAGGAGAGCTGTAGCTGACGGAGGCACGTACGCTGACCACGGTGTCAGGGCTCAGCAGCTATAAAACACTGTGGTCAGTGTACAGGGGGAGGGTATAGCCAGGCAGGATCAGCCAGGTTTTTTAGGTGTTAAAGGGGGCCAAATTACACATTATTAACATTTATTTTTAGGTTAACAAACGCTTTAAAGGAAGAAATCTATGAGTTTATTAATTTATCAACACTCTCAGCTGATACCAATCTCAAATTGTGGCTGCATATATTTTTTAAAGACCTTAGAGTAAATTGTTTATTCCCATTACTACAGTCACCTTTGATAGATTTGTGCACTGCGATCATATCCCATCTTGTCTCCAGAGTGAATAGGTGTAATTTTTGTAATCGCTCCTCACAGTTGAACTCCTAGGTCCTCTTATTAATGTGGTTACCCTTTGCTGTACTCTTTCTAGTTCAAGGACATATTTCCTAAAGAATGGTGACAAAACAAATCTGCAAGCTCAAGATGGGGCCGAACTAATGTTTTTTAAACGGGTAGTATTATTGATTTATCCCTTGAAAGAATACTCTTTTCTAATGCAGGCAAGTATTTTGATCAGCAGCATAGCATTACATGCTGTTGCTAATTCTGTGATCTACATGGACCCTTGAAGTCTTTTTCTAACTCCAATTCCCCCAGAGGAGCCCCTCCTAATGAGTATTTTGTGCGCATATTTTAGCGCCTAAGTGCATAACCTTACATTTTTCTATATTGAACCTCATCTGTCATGTAGCTGACCACTTCTCAATTATATCAACATCTTCCTATCTTTGGTATCATCAGCAAACTACGGAATGTCACTCCTAATCTCAACCTCGATATGAATAAGTTGAACAGCATTGGCCTCACAACAGAACCTTGGGACATACCACCTTAGACCATTTAGAGAAAGAGGCATTTATAATGACCATTTGGACACATTCCTGTAACCAGTTTTCAATCCATGTGCATACAAATACTCCAGTTATCCCTTATTTGGACATTTAGCATTTATGTGGTACAGTATCAAATGCTTGAGCAAAATCCAGATATACTACATCTACTGGATTTCCTCTAGATTACTGCTCACCTCCTCGTAGGACAATTTGCTGCCCCTCTCAAAGTGCTGCCTGGGTCCAATAGATCCACTGGGACCCATGGTAGGGCCAGCCCTGCACAGAGGTCACAGGAAAGCTAGTGAAGCAATTTACTGTGAAATTGTATGGTTACCTGTTGGGTGAATAGGGCAGGGCTTATATCACCAATATATAGGTTTACAGGTCACACATTTAAAAGGGAAATATGGGTATTTTATGTATTGTTGAATCATACTTACCTAGGTAGATGCAGCATCAGTCCAATGCTGCATCTGTCCACCACCGTCTCTAAGACTAAGAACCAAGCGATCAAACACCACTGATTGCTGTTTTCTCAGGGCTCCCTGGGCAGAGAGCTGGTGACTACTGTGCTCACTAGAGCACTGTGCTGTGGATGGGGTGGGAGCGGGCATTGGTGCCGGTCCAGGCCGGGTGCCGGTCCAGGCATGTGGGCGGATCTTTCCTGAGCCTGGACTGGCTCTGTGATGTCAGCCGACAGCGGGCTTCTGCCCACTGTCTGCTGAAAATGGGTCACAGGAGTATAGAAAAAACTGCATTCCTGTGATCCACAGGAGAAGTACAACCAAACAAGCTTTGGCTGTACTTCTCCTTTAACTAAATGATAAACTAAAATTTTATAAATATTTGCTCCTTTTGTAAACCAGATACAGGTTAGTCATTTTTGTTAATCTGCATTGTATAACTTTTTTGGAGAATGTCTGTTGAGTGATTATAAATACTTGGAGGGCCCATTCACACATTTCCAGCAATTACAATGTACATCTATCAGCAAAGTGCGTTGGGGTTTCATTCAGTCTGAATGGAACCTCAACGCACCTTGCTGAAGGATGTGCATCGTAATTAAAATGTTACACATCTTTGCTCTTTATGTGAAACAGATATTGATTGGTCATTTTTTTAATCTGCTTTATATAATTTTTGCTTCAGGTATGCCTTCTCTGTTGAGCGATTATAAATACTGTGAGGGCCCATTCATACATTACTTGAATTTTTGTTATGTGGTGCCATTCATTCAATGGCACTCCAGGGAACCATGCCAATAGACATGCATTACAGCACAACGAGCAACAGTGCACTAGTGTGCCTTGTGCTGCACTGCCATAAATGTTTTGGTACGTTCTGGTGCATATAGGGCAGCCTATTCAAATGATTTGGCTGCCCTAAAGCAGCGCACATTAATGAACAACATAACGCACATCAATAGGCTTGCATTAACACACCCCAACAGTGTGAATTTACCCTCAGGGGCATATGCAGTATGTATTTATTTGGGAATTTCTGGACAAAGAGTACAGTTAGGAATACGGTTCCAATAGGATCTGAAATTAATAGACATGGTACAATGTTCCACTCCAGGTTGTCACTGTTCCTCGGATCCAAGAAGTTGGTTCCCAATGGTCAGTTTTCACTCATTTAACTTTGCACACAAACTCTCAAAGAGAATAAGGGAGAACCACTCACCATTTAAAAGTCTTAAATCCAATTTATTGGTCTCTCCATCGCACAGACTGCTCCACCTGGTATATATGAGGCCATTGTATTTTGGCTCACATATACCAGGGGGAGCAGTCTGTAAGATCAAGAAAACGATAAATTAGATTTCAGGCTTTTAAATTGTGAGCGGTTCTCTCTACTTCTCTTTGAGAGTTTTTGTTTGGAGGATCTGAAACTACAAGCAGATGGCTAAGTGGGCATGACAAATACTGTAGCTGTTGACTTTTAACAAGCCATCTTGGCTGTGGGAGCTGGCTGTGACTTGTTGATGTTACACAGCCGTTTCCCCACTGTGCATGTGTGAGATCACACTGTGCATTTACACTCTTCCAATGGCCTCCTGGGATGAGTAATGTGTCCCAGGAGGTTGAGGGTCAATGGGGAGGGGGCAGGCCAAGCTTCTGTATTTCTCACCTAGGTGAGAAATTGCAACAGTGGGAGTGGGTAGCATCAGTGGGAGTGGGTAGCATCAGTGGGAGTGGGTATCGTCAGTGGGAGTGGGTATCGTCAGAAAAAGCTACCTGCTCCTAGAAAAAAAAAACACCAATATCATTACAGTAGGGGGGAGGAGGATGAGGTGTGAAACTTTCACTTGTAAGTGAAGTTCCACTGTAAGCATTTTTGTTAATAGTGAGGGACAAAATAGTTTCTACCATTTGAGTTTTTAATATTTGTTGTGATTGGAGAATATATGCTGCAGTAAATTGCTCAGCTTTAAATCCCAGTTAAAATGTTAGATGCATTTTGCATGTGTTAGGTTAGGTTAGGTGCATTACCATTGAACCCTACATAATGTGCTTACAGCAAACATAATTTTTTAGAATGCAAATAAAGTACACATAGAATGCACAGGTATTAACAGGGCCTAATATTAGTAAACAAGAAAACAAAACTAATATCTCTTTCTGTTAGCGTCTCTTTTTTCCTGTGCTGCTATCCTGTTTGTATTGTTCGGGTATGATATGTTTATTTTATTATTTATCTTTTTTTTCACATTCCTTTCCACTTGTTTTAAATGCATTACACATCCTCTCTACAATGTGCTCTTTCTCACTTACCTATCCTCCCTAGCCCAGGCATTTTATTTCATACTAAATGCCATTCATTTCCTTGCTTATTGATTCTGAGATCTCTAAACCACCGGAGATTTACTTTTCCATTGTCTAGCACAATATGTGGCTTCAGTTCAGCAGAAAATCGCTTTGAAGCACTGCTCTTCACAATCTGGCCTCTTCCCTGACAGCAAAAAAATGACATTTTGCTAGAATCTTGGGAAATTACTGACAATCTCTCTAAAAACACTAACCACCTGCCATAAAACCCGGTGTTAAATATAAACATTCATTTAAAAAAGGACAAATTAAATAAATATACTAAGAGTTCTCAGAGGTGTAACTAGAACCTTCAGGGCCCCGGTGCAAGAAATTATGAAGGGCCCTAACCAGGGCCCTTCCTTCTTCCCACTGATTCTGGGGCTCTTTATTCCTATTGTGGGTCCCTTCATTACTGTCCCGCAGCAGGGCCCTTTCACAATTTCTGCAGCAGGCCCCCTTTCTGTCATCTTCGGCCCTTCCCATGGTGGTGAAATGGCAGGGCCCGGTTACAATTGCAAGCTTTGCCACCCTGATAGTTCCCTCTGGTGTGAGTAGTTTTTAATTTTTATTTTAATTGTATTATATATTTTTTACCATTTCATTTTATTTCTTTTACAATTTTATTTTTACAATTTTTTTTAGGAGCTCTGTTGGGGGCCTTTGATGAGATATCAGGCGTCTAAACAAACCTCAGCTCTCAATTTCCATCTGTGTAGCCTCAGATGCATTGAATGAATGGACAGGATTAGCTGTGCACCGAGCCTCCCATTCATTCAGAAACAGAAGTATAGTAAAAACAGTTTACTATGCTTCGGTTATGAATGAACCAATTGGTATCAATCACTGACTCTGTTCATTCAGAAAAGGAAGGAGCTGGTAAATGATGAATTTACCAACCCATTCCTATCTCTCCATCATGACACATCTTCTGCAGC
Organism: Glandirana rugosa; assembly: GCA_018402905.1. Lineage (NCBI taxonomy): Eukaryota > Metazoa > Chordata > Amphibia > Anura > Ranidae > Glandirana > Glandirana rugosa. The sequence continues at coordinate 635,737 of BLSH010472787.1, read as the reverse complement.
AGCTGGCAGGAGAGAGGAGGGGGGGGGGGAAGACAGCAGCTCTGTGGGGGGTACCAGGGAAGCGCACAGGGACCCTGGGAACAGCAGAAGACAAGTAAACTGGATAGAGGAAAATGGAGGAGATTGGTTCCTCTAAATGCCAACCACCGCCATCCCTCCTATCCAGGTGTATAATGTATAAGGGAGGCACATGGGGCCCAGTTGCAATTGCAACCCCTATCGTTACTCCCCTGTGAGTTCTATGCATGTGAATTCCATACATGCTGTTTCTGCGTCATTACTGAGAGTGAACGCTTTACAAGGTACAAATGCAAGAACTATGTCCACTACTGAGGTCACTCATACAACTAAAAACATTTTAGTGAACATTTTGGACTAAATAGTAGCTTCACTCTACTTTAGCGACCCCAGCGTACCTAACCATGCTGCTCAACTGGCCTCACCTTTTACCAGCCAGTGGCGCCTGGTGGGTTGTTGGGGGGGCGACAAACAACCACCAACCACGCACCCCCCCCCCATCAGCTGTCGGTTGGTCAGTCGGGTCACCCGCACCCTCCCTCCCCACATGAGTGTTTGGTCAGTCGTCCAGCCCTGCACTTACCCCATCTAGGTTGTGGGCGGGCTGCGGGCTGCGGCTTCCATTGCATCTCCCATCCTCTGCAACACGGCGGCTTCCGCCGTGTGTCTTCTCCCTCCTCCTCCTCCTCCTCCTCCTCCTCCTCCTAGGTGTCCGATAGGATAGTTTGTCCTTTCAGCCAAGCAGGTGACGGGTCTCAGGAATATTGAATATTCATTCGCTATTGTCACACAACTGGGTGGGCTTGGAACATAGTGCTCTGTGCCCTAAGCTCACCCTTTTTTGAAGCCTATTAGAGCCTCTTGCTCTAATCACGTGCTTCAAAAGAAAAAACACCCCCCCCATTGGAATCCATGCATCCGGTGCCCTGCATGTAGAATAGGGGTCCGGACACATGGATAAGGGGAGCGGCGCCGATGCGCCCTATAACCACTTCAGCCCCGGAAGGTTTTGCAGCTTTAGGACCAGAGCACTTTTTGCGATTCGGCACTGCGTCGCTTTAACTGACAATTGCGCGGTCGTGCGACGTTGTACCCAAACAAAATTTGCATACTTTTTTTCCCACAAATAGAGCTTTCTTTTGGTGGTATTTGAGCGCCTCTGCGTCATTTCTGATCGCCGCTATAAACAAAAGAAGAGCGACCATTTTGCAAAAAAACCCAAATTTCTTACTTTTTGCTAAAATACAAATCAAAAAAAAAAATATAAAAAAACATTTTTTTTCACCGTTTTTGGCCGATTTATATTCTTCCTCATATTTGCGATAAAAAAAAATTGCAATTGGCGTTTATTGATTGGTTTGCGCAAAAGTGGTCGCGTTTACGGATGATGAGAATTCAGTTTTGGGGTTTTTATTTTTTTTTTATTTTTTACTAGTAATGGCGGTGATCTGCGATTTTTAGCGGTAATGCGATATTGGGGGGGACATGTCGGAACATTTTGACACTTTTTTGGGACCAATGACATTTATTCAGCGATCAGAAATTTAAATGTCCACTGATTACTGTATAAATGTCATTGGCAGTGAAGGGGTTAACCTGCAGGGGGAGATCTAGGGGTTAACTGTGTTCCCTGGGTGTGTTCTTACTGTGGGGGGGTTGGGCTAACATGGGCATGAGAGATCTAACTGATCCCAGTGACAGGGATCAGTAGATCTCTCATGCCCCACTGACAGGGCGGGGAACCGCCGTGTTTACATCGGCGGTTCCCCGTTCTTTCTCTTTTGCCGCTCATCGCGGCTCGCCGGCGGACATCGGGTCCGCCCGAGCCGCGGGCACACTCCCCAGGAGTGCGGCGCGCACGCGCCCCCTGTTGGCCAATTGCGAATCGCCGCTTATTTACGGCGCTCCCCCACTGCCGCCGTGAAAAGACGGCGCGCGGTGGGGAAGCGGTTAATGGATGGGCTGCCACTGCAAACAGTCCAAGATTTTTAGACTTTCTGAGAAAGGTGAAACTTACTAAGGGCTGTACATGCGTCTCAATTCTCCCACAGGGACTGGACACTCAGGTAATTAACCCTGCATTTTAGAACTATCTTGTATTAAAGCTCCATTCTGGTCAAAAACTGGTTTTCTACCTCTCCTCCCTCCCACCTTCATCTAACCTATCTTGCCAGGCTTTTGTTTTTCTTTTGGTGAAGCCAGCTTTATTCCCCCATTTAGCATACATCCCAACTTTCTGAGATGGAAATGAGGGACACCCTTTAGCACAAAGGGGTTAATTTACTAAAGCTGGAGAGTGCAAAATCTGATGCAGCTGTGCATGGTAGCCAATCAGCTTCTAACTTCAGCTTGTTTAAATAAATTGGTTGTTAAGGAACTATATGCCAATTATACGATCATGTGTGCCCCTATGCCTTTTAAAAATAACCCATTCTTTACGTGACCTGCCACCAATCTGCTCTCCCTGTCTGGCAGCTGCAGCAGGCAGGGCCTAGAAACTCCTGCTGATGTCAGTCGGGAGGGGAGGAGGAGAGAGGAGGCGGGTCACGTGAACGCCGAGCAGCGCTTTGAAAACAGGTAGAGAACGGCTTATTTTTAAAAGGCACAGACACAGGGGCTCAAAGGATTATTAAACACAGATGATGGTATGAAAATTTTAATGTAACTTTAGCAGCAGGAGGGGAGGGGGCGGGCACTGACACAGGAGCTGACAGGCAGGGAGGGGAGGCGGAAGAGGAGACCCAAGGAGAACTGTGGCTGACGGAGGCACATAAACTGACCATGTGTCAGGGCTCAGTAGCCATGATAAACTGTGGTCAGTTTACAGGGGGGAGGGCAGAAACTAGCAGGATCAGCCAGGCATTTCGGGTGATACGGCGGGCCAAATTACACAGCACAAGCACTGTGCTGTATAACATGCTTTAAAGGAACAGGATCCATTCTTTTTTTTTAGCTTAACAAACGCTTTGTCAAAAAAACTGAAAGCTGGTTTCAATGCAAAGCTGCATTCGATTTTGAACTCTCCAATTTTAGCAAATCAAAAGTGTTTAGTCAAAAGACTGCAGACCCTCATAACCCCCCCAAACTGCAAAGAAAACTGGTGAATAAATAAATATTAATTAATAAGATAAAAATATTGGAAAATGTTAGGACACAGCCTCTTATTGGGGTTAAAAACAAATAAATTCAATAAAATATAACTTTACCAAAACTGTATTGTATTTGTACTGTATATCCTCAAGTTGTAAATCGCTGCGTAAACTGTTGGTGCAATATAAATCCTGTATAATAATAATAATAATAAATCCGCCTGCCCATAGAGATCTATGGGTGGCCCGCTCAGATATGCCTGAGAAATGGACAGGCAGATCCCAGGGGGCTTATCGTGTGAAAGGGGCCTAAGAAGAGAAATATTTAAAGGTAGGTCCAGTCCATTGTTGGTTGCCAGGTTTTCCACTGAAAAGTCCAGGGCCAATCCACCCTCTGCTGTACAGAGACTGCAAAAGGCTGATACCGGGTCACCATCAGATTCTTACACTGCTTGCTTTTAAACAGCCAATTAAACTTTGTATTAATAAATACAGAGCTACTTAAATTGTGTCTGTTAAATCTGTCTGGAATTTACTTTTAACCCCTTCATGGCTACGTAATGCAAATATGCGGCCTTTGGCTTCACGGGGTTGTACTAGGGTGATGCTTGCAGCTGCCGGCATCACCCCAAACAGTTTTTTAGTGCCTTTAGACTTTTTTATGATTACAATCAATATGGCTAAGCATCCGCTTGATTGTTATCACAAGCTATCCCGCGGCTCACCTGGGCTCTCCCGTGCCACCGGGAGGCCTGAGCGACCAGCCGGCATGTCTGCCGGCTGGCCAGAGACCTGTACGATGCTGCAATCGGCTTTGATCCTGTCTTGGATCTAGCAACCCAAAAGCGATGTCATGACATCACTTCCAGTTTACTGAAGCCTTAACGGTGCCAGATTTTAAAAAATGACAGTATTCAAAACAGACAAACTTGGCGTTTTGAATGCTTTTAAGTGCAAAGGAGGGATTTTGGGTCCTAGATCCACAAAGAGTACCTGTCATGACTATTACTGCCAGAAGGAATGTTTACATTCCTTGTGACAGCAATAAAAGTGATAAAAAAAAAAAATTAAAGGGACAGTGTAAAAATAAGAAAAAGAAAAAAAAAAAGTAAAGCGCCCCATCCCTCTGTGCTCACGCGCAGAAGCGAATATAAACAGTGTTCAAACCACACATGTGAGGTAGTTCTGCAATCGTTAGTTTAAGAGCAATAATTCTAGCAGTAGACTGCCTCTGTAACTCTAAACTGGTAAAAGTTAAAAATTTTAGAGTGTCACCTATGGAGATTTTTAAGTACCATAGTTTGTTGCCATTCCACGAGTGTGCACAATTTTAAAGCATGACATGTTAGGTATCTATTTAATCTACGTAACATCATCTTTCACATTATGTAAAACCATTGGGCTAACTTTACTGTTTTGTATTTTATAATGCACGAAAGTGTAAAAATTGCATTTGAAAGTCCGCTGCATAAATACAGTGTGACATAAAATATTGCAATGACCGCCATTTTATTCTCTAGGGTCTCTGCTAAAAATGTATATATAATGTTTGGTGGTTCTAAGTAATTTTCTAGCAAAAAATACTGATTTTAACTTGTAAGCAACACATGTATGAAAGGGGTTAAATTATTATAACAAGTACAATTCTTGTATTAAAGCAAACTTAAAGCCAATATTAGATAGAAACGTATGTGCTCCAAAAGTATAAAGCTACCTAATATCTTTATATAGAAGAGCATTATACCATCCTAATAACCTGCTAGTGATTTCATAAAAATTATGACACATGTACTAAACAGAATAATTTTTCCAACCCTTGTGCAAGCAATAAACATGTATCACAATGCCATAATTCCAACACTTTGTGTAAATTTGTTATAAATCAATGACGTATTTATGTGCCTCCAATATAAAACAAATCTACCTACTGTACATAAATAAAGTTAAAGTACATACAGCTTGTGATTGTGCAGATGTTTCTTACAACATCTAGCATCCACCAAACTGTGCAAACTGTATAGATCCAAAAAACACCTTCAGTGCTTAATGGAGCTTTACCCCTAGTAAGCATAATCTCATCTTATTATATGTACCTTATATATTAGACAAGGTCATACAGAGTTTTGCCCACAAGAGGGAGTTGGCTAACCACATCAGAGATCCAGGTCTACTTCATTTGTTTTAGGATACATCAGCTCAAGGAAGTAAAGCATAAAATAATCTCATTCTGGTTTCTGTATATAAAGTGAGGGGAAGAAAGTATTTGATCCCCTGCTGATTTTGTACGTTTGCCCACTGACAAGGAAATGATCAATCTATCATTTTAATGGTAGGTTTATTTAAACAGTGAGAGACACAATAACAACAAAAAAAAAAAAATCATAAAACCGCATTTCAAAAAAGTTATAGATTGATTTGCATTTTAATGGGTGAAATAAGTATTTGACCCCTTCGCAAAACATGACTTAGTACTTGGTGACAAAACCCTTGTTGGCAATCACAGAGGTCAGACGTTTCTTGTAGTTGGCCACCAGGTTTGCACTCTCAGAAGGGATTTTGTCCCACTCCTCTTTGCAGATCATCTCCAAATCATTAAGGTTTCAAGGCTGACGTTTGGTAACTCGAACCTTCAGCTCCCTCCACATATTTTCTATGGGATTGAGGTCTGGAGACTGGCTAGGCCACTCCAGGACCTTAATGCGCTTCTTCTTGAGCCACTCCTTTGTTACCTTGGCCATGCGTTTTGGGTCATTGTCATGCTAGAATACCCATCCATGACCTATTTTCAATGCCCTGGTTGAGGGAAGGAGGTTCTTACCTAAGATTTGATGGTATATGGCCCCATCCATCGTCCCTATGCGTATCCCCTGAATTCAGGCAAAAATACGGGCATGATTCATCCCTAAAACAGAGAACGGGGACGCACCAGACCCCTGCTGTGAGCAGCATGTGAATTGAGTGTGAACCCAGCCTTAATGTGGACATCCATGTACATGTAATGTGCCTATGTACATTGAAATACTGTACCTTTTTTCTTCTGTTTGACTGATGGCGTATGTTCTGCTGTTGTAGACAGCAATTTAATGATGTTGGATTGTACCTGCTTATCTACAATTCATCTAAACAAATGGAATGTAACAAATTAATAATAATAAATAATAATAATAAACATTTTATTATTATTATTTTTATTATTAATTTGTTACGTTCTATTTGTTTAGATGCGGCATTCGTTATTTCAGATAATTCGTAACTTTGGATAAATTTGTATTCGTTATGTTCACTAACAGCCAAATTTGAAAGGAAATTCCAATACCTATAATTTAACAGTTAGCTATTAGTTAGTTAGTTATATTTAGGGATTTTTGAATTTTCAGATTTTCGTTCAAATTTTCTGATTTTCTTCTTTCGAATTTTCGTTCTTATTTTCAGATTTTCGAATTTTCGAATTTCCGAATTTTCCAATTTCCCAATTTTCGGATTTCGAAGTTCGAATTTTTCCAAAGTTACGAATTTATTTGAAATAACCAATTTTGGTCAGAAGGAAAGACCCGGGGGAAAAAAACCTGAATAAAACAAAAAATTAACAAATTTTTCGGCAGTGCACATGTCTAATTGTTATGGACAAACTCCGCCCAAGGAAAGTTGTCTACCCAATCCTCAGGCTGAGCTACAAAAAGTCCAGATGGATCTCCAATAGATGACAGCGAGCTCTCCAGAAATTAAGAATTGTATTCACCTATCAGTAATTTTATGAGCAGAGATCATGCTGCCACATGATCTCTTTAAGAAGCAAAATGCTCAGCTCTCCTGTTGCCCAAGCATTATGCTGCAGAGAAATCGCCACCTGAAGTCTTTTCAGAAACCAACAATTCCAGGTATGTACATCTCCTATTACTATAGGGCACAGTAGTGACATGGACTTTGGCAGAAGGAACCTCTAAGCCTGGTATTTACTTGCTATATCTGAGCTTGTATTTAAGTGACAAATTCACCTAATTAGTTAATTAATTAAGTAAATCTGAATATTCTTAGCTTGGCCAAAGTTCAAGTATAAACAATACATTGGCAACAATGTACAGTATAACATTTTTTGGTATTTTTGCTTATGATCAGATCAGATGATTTAGATGATCTTTCACATTGCATTTATGGTTTAACATACAGTGGAACCTCAGATTGTGAGTGAGTAACTTGGTGTACGAGCGTTTCGCAATATGAGCTGTTTTTTTTTTTAAATCCTGACTTGGTTTGCGAGCGCTGTCTCACAAGACTAGCAGGATTCAAGCCTCCGTGTATGCAATACCGTATGTGTCCAGAGGTGCAGGGGTGCTGATGAGGCTCGGAGCACCCAAAAGTGTCAATAGTTCCTGAGCGTTTCCGAGCGTCTCTGAGCCTCACCAGCGTCCCCGCCATCCGGCGTTAACGAAACAATCGGGTTCCTCTCTATACAGTGTGGGGCTGTCCCCGAGACCTACCCACAGCACCGTGCAAACCTTGATCTTTGAGTCCAAATTAGCACAAAGATCTCACTCACCTTTCTCCCTCTGAAATCCAGGATAGAGTTCTCCTCTGCTCTCTTCCTGGTCATTAAATGCAGAAGAAGAGGGATTTGAGTGGACCAGAAAGTCCGGGCCGGAACCAACTCTGCCACGGTGGCTGGCAAAACCCAGGTCGGATTCTCTCTATTTGCCTCAACGTGATCGCATGCGCGGCGACAAGTATCGCCTGTCCATTATGGCGCCTCTCATAACATCACACCATATACAGTAATGCATACACCAGCGCCCCCGCATCTCTGGCCACATACAGTACTGCATAGACAAGCAGTGGTTGTGGAACAAATTATCTGAGTTTGCATTGTTTCCTATGGGGAAACTTGCTTTGATATATGAGTGCTTTGGATTACAAGCATTCATCTGGAACTGATTATGCTCGTAATCCGAGGTTCCACTGTTTTACAAAATGTGGAAAAAGCAATATATAAAGATTATATAAAAATAAAACCAAATTTAAGCATCTTCATGTATGTTCACTTAACCTAGAAATAAACTTTTTAACCAAATTAATAGGAAATTAATGCTGCATTATGTGGTGTTTCATTGTTAGTATTGCCCGAATTTTCCCCATTTTCGTACACAATGCAAACGCAGCAAGTATCCCTAAATCAGTTTAGCCCTCTAAAGAATCTTAATAATTATTGCTGCATTACTAGTAAGAAAGCTATCCACATGTAAATGCACAAAGTCTAAAACACCTATTGTTGAGGAAGAGCCTGACAGTGCTGGAAATTAAAAAAGTTCTATTACCAGTTAAAGTGGATGTCTCCTTGTGACTTTTACAGTCGTAAGGGAGGAAAGCTAGTTCTTACTGAAAACCTCCCATATACCCAAGTATATTGATGACATCTCCATTAACACGTTACATTTTTTCTTGACATATACAGTTTTTGGAATCTTTTGTTGCAACTATATCTCTCTTTCTTCCTTTGGGACCTGGTAGCAATTTATATATATAGCTCTTAAATGAAGAAACTGTCCCCCTTTTGGACCCAAATCCATATATTGCACTTTTCTCCTCAGTTGCTTATAGGCTTGCCTGTAACTTTTTTTTTTTGGACAGTCCTGGTTTGCGAAGGGGTGGGAGCCTATAGCCATTGGACTGACTGCTGCCTATCTTTCTCCTTGGCTGAAGGATTTCCCCTCGCTTTTTCTGCTTTTTACCCTTATCTTATATTTTTACCCTTATCTTATATTTTCTGTGTTGTGAAAAGGGAGGCAGCCTATGTCTGTAGATTTCCCCCCCTGCGGCTATGTCTTCAATGCCCAGACTATAACAGAATAAAAAAACAAAAAAAAGTGTCTGGTCTCAATTGTATGCTGCCTGACCACTGCATGAATACCAAAAATAAAGGAAAATTAAAAGAAAAATAAATAAATATGAAAAAAAAACTAACAACTAAAAACAAAACAAAAAAGGCAGTCACAAATCTCCCACTTCCGGGGCCACCCAACCAGGTGTAGCACAAAGTGCTTGACCAAATAATAAAGAAAAAATAAATAATAATAATAATAATAAATAGTAAAATAAAAATGTAAAAAACTATAAAGTAAAAATATCAAAAAAGGAAATGGGGGTTGGGACTCTCCAACCCAGGGGCTACCCAGGCCAGGAACTTTCAGCTAGATTATATGAGAGGGATTGCAGCACAAAGAGTTTGACCAAACAATTAACACCTAATTATAAATAAATCTACACTGGCTGCTATGCAAGCCAGTAGTCCCAGTGCATACCTGGACACCCAATACTCCATGGGGTACCTATTTCAGAGAGTGTCGGCATAAGCCCTATACCCAATGTAGTCTGCAGGTGGGAGAGGAGCTGGGGAAAGAGGGGGGGCACACAGCTTTCTGGGTTGCTGACAGAAGTACAGATAGCAGCAAGGGGGAAGAGAGAGCCAGGAGGAGGTGCAGGCTGTGCCCTCTCCCTCCTGTCTATACCCAGAGTTAACATAGGATCGCTCTTTGATCAGACTGTTACAGGTTGGGGCAGTTTTATGTCATTTCACCACAACACTCCTGTAGACTCTTCACAGCATTCCAGGTGCCATGGCACCCCGGTTGACAAACACTGAACTATACTATTAGGGCTTATGCACATGGACGTAATTAGGCAGGAAAATATGTCGGGCAAAAATTATATCTACTATAACCAATCTACTATCCTTTACAAACTACTAATCTAACCACTTCAAAACAAATTATTTTGGAAGATAGCATTTTTTTTTTTACATGCCGCATACTAATCTACACTAACTACAAATCGAATTGCCTAGTAATAAAATAAGTTAAAAGAATTGGGGCTTCAGCCCACTGTCTGCTGAAAACTGGTCACAGGAGTGCAGAACGAACTACATGCCTGTGATCCATAGGAGAAGTACAGCCAAACGAGCTTTGGCTGTGCTTCTCCTTTAAGTTTTATTAACGTTTTAATATTTCTTCTACACACTGTAATAAAGTAATTTGCACTCTAATGAGGCACTGTATAGCTCTCTCTATCTCTCTCAATTTCTTCTTCTTTGCCCACATCTAAAACTATTGTATATAGCGATGAGTAAATCTGGTGAGATTTGATTCACCCAATGAATCCAAAACTTCAGATGAATTGTACTGAAGTCTATGGGGGCAAATTTTCATTTAATTTTAGGCAATTATGGCTATCTGTAGAGCAAATGGGTAAACTATTATAAAAAAGTGTAGGAAGCTGGCCAATACCATGAAGGACCTTTACCAATGCCAAAAAAACAATAAAATACAGCTGGGATAGGGTCCTTTTTGTAGAGCTCCAATGGCAACATAGAAAATGCATACATTATTGGTATTACAGGTTTGAGGGATGCGTTAAAGTTGTATACTGTATGTAGTTAAAGGAAAATATGATTTTTAGATACAGCTTTAAAGCAGTATTAAACAAAGAAAAACATATTCTATTGCAGCTTACCAATTCTTAAACGTGATAGCTGTATTAGTTTCCTTTTTTTAGGCTTTCTTTCTTCTATTTTCATATGGTGATCATATGTTTGACTGGTGGATGAAAACTGGCCAGTGAACAGATCCAAATGCGACACATATGAAAAAATTGGCCAGTGACAGAACAGTTTGACATCAGTAAGAACAGGCCTAACCAGTCTATGTTTAACTTTTACTAAATATTTTACAAGTATTTGGGGGTGTAGTTTGAGGTGAGTTTTACACCTCAAACCTGTTTTAGCTCTCAGAACAGGTGATCAGCAATAAGTCAATGCCATCACCCCAAACGTAAAAAAAAAACTGGCAATCCCAAATCCACTAAAATACCACCACCCAAATCATAAGCCCACTATATTTTCTTTTTTTGGCTTTCCTTGCTCCAAGAAAAGAGATTGCAGTGGACAGGTCAACAGCAGAGCATGCCCTCAAATTAACTAAAATTAAAAAAAAAAAAAACAATAATACCATAACAAAATAAGTAGATATCAAAATGAGTAATTGCCCAGAAGCTAGCAATAAACCTTTTGCTGACATACAGTCAAGTCCATAAATATTGGAACATCGACACAATTCTAATCTTTTTGGCTCTATACACCACCACAATGGATTTGAAATTAAACAAACAAGATGTGCTTTAACTTTCAGCTTTAATTTGAGGGTATTTACATCCAAATCAGGTGAACGGTGTAGGAATTACAACAGTTTGTATATGTGCCTCCCACTTTTTAAGGCACCAAAAGTAATGGGACAGATTAACAATCATAAATCAAACTTTCACTTTTTAATACTTGGTTGCAAATCCTTTGCAGTCAATTACAGCCTGAAGTCTGGAATGCATAGACATCACCGGACGCTGGGTTTCATCCCTGGTGATGCTCTGCCAGGCCTCTACTGCAACTGTCTTCAGTTCCTGCTTGTTCTTGGGGCATTTTCCCTTCAGTTTTGTCTTCAGCAAGTGAAATGCATGCTCAATCGGATTCAGGTCAGGTGATTGAATTGGCCATTGCATAACATTCCACTTCTTTCCCTTACAAAAACTCTTTGGTTGCTTTTGCAGTATGCTTCGGGTCATTGTCCATCTGCGCTGTGAAGCCTGCCACCAGCTAGTCACAGGACTAGCAGAGAACACAGCTGTGTGCTGCTAATTTTCAACTGGATTGCTATTTAAAATTTGACCAGATAATATTATTGTGTATTGAATATTTTCATTTGTTGCTATTTAAGACTGTATAAGCCGTGTACATTTAGAAAAGCCAGCATCTGTTCAATAGGCTATTTAGCAGCAACTATAATTCCATGAGAAATAAGAGAAATGAATCTTCTCTTACAAACGTTTAATTCTACATTAAAAAAATGAGAACATGTATTCAGAGAAGTGGCACAGTTGACAGGATTTGTAATTAATCAATCAATAAATCAAATAATCCAATCAATTTTTATAACAAATATTAAAAAAAATGACATCTTTCCATAGCCACAGGTGTAGAATGGTGTTGCGCATCTTGGACGGATGATATGTATTTCTCTGTTCTGGCACATCAATGTGAGCCGGAAAACCAACAGGAATAAGAATTTGTCTTAATTGCCATCTTTTGAGACAAGAGTACAGGGCTGCGTCTTTCTGAATGAGACTGTGAGCAGCTGGTGCTTGTTGTGGAAGTAAACACAGAATGGGCTGAAAAATATGCAGTACATCGAAAATCAAAATATTTTTCTCTAGCACAGATTTTCTTTTTTTTTCCACTTTGAATATTGGTATGCGATAGGCAGCACTTACTTCACTTGTTTATACCGTATAGTTTTTATAACTCAGTGGGTACAGGGAGAGGTTTATAAAACAAGCACAAGTCTGAAATATAGCCACTTTCTTTGCATTGGATGGTTTTTCCATTTCATATATCATAGTGCAGAATTGTACATTTTTACACTGCAATGTACTTTAAAAGGGTGATTTATACTGTTTCTTGGACCCATTTACATTATTGTGTTGCAGTAACACATGTTATGTGTCAACTGCGTTGCTGCATAATACACAGTAATGAACCACCATCAGCGTGGTGTGCTGTGTCAGAAAAATGACCGCAGGTCTTCTTGTCAGCTCTGGTGCTTTGACAGTCCATCCAAAATAAATGGATGACCTTTGCACAACACATGATAACACATAACATGCATTCATGCACAGACAGGTGTGAATCGGCTTTTACTCTAAGGGCTCATTCATACTTGTCCATTTCTGGTGTTTTCGGTTGAAATCAGACTCAAATGTGATTGCCTTTGTGCACTTGATTATCAAGACCAGGGGTCTCTAAACGTTCTATAGAAGGGGCCAGTTTACTGTCCTTCAGTCCTTAAGGAGGCCAGACTGTGGCCAATGGGAGTAGAAAATGCCCCAGCATCCGTGGCAGTAAACAATGCCCCATCATTGGTTTTAGTGGGAGAAATAGTGCCCCATTATTGGTGTCTGTAGGAAGAATTTGGTATCTATCATTTGTGTCAGTGGGAAGAAAGGTGCCCCATCATTGGTGTCTGTTGGAGGAATGGTGCCCCATCATTGGTGTCTGTTGGAGGAATGGTGCCCCATCATTGGTGTCTGTTGGAGAAATGGTGCCCCATCATTGGTGTCTGTTGGAGGAATGGTGCCAGTGGTAAGAATGATGCCCCAAGGGCCCAGATAAAGGCAAGCAAAGGGCCACATCTGTTTGGAGATCACCGATCAAAACAATAATAGGTTACAGCGGTTGTAGCCTCTAGAAAAAAAGAAAACACCTGCAAGGCAAAGACATAATGAGCTAGTATGCACTGCATACTAGCTCATTATTAAATACTTACCTCAGAACAAAGCTCCCGCAGGTCCGCCCGGTCCCCGAGGAAGGAGCTGTCATGTTCCCTCCGTGGATCCTTCCGGGTACGCGGCTCTGGCGCTGTGAGTGGCCGGAGCCACGAGACGTCAGCCCGTCTTTACGGTGGACTTTTCAGCAGAGTCCGGCGCAATGCGCCGGGCCTTCGCTGGGATATCACTGCACAAGCGCCTGCTGATGTCAGCGGCGCTTGCAGTGAGAATATCTCCTAAACCGTACAGGTTTAGGAGATATTCATTTTACCTTCAGGTAAGCCTTATTTTAGGACTTTTAATTTTGCAGGTATAAAATGGGATGCTAACATGGCAGTATTACACACAGTAGTAAGTGGTAAGTGTGTCCTACTACTGATAGGCGGTTCACATGTCACGAGCCAGTCCAGAGACCATTAATCAAGATGGCAAACAACAGTGTTAGTGCGCACATGGAACATAGTTACATAGTCAGCGAGGTTGAAAAAAGACACAGGTCCATCAAGTCCAACCTATGTGTGTGTTTTTATGTCAGTATTACATTGCCACTGCTGAGCCTGTTCTATACTAGGACCCCTAGGTCTTTTTCCATCCAAGATTCCCCCAGAGGCTCTCCCCCTAGTGAGTAGTTTGCGTTCATGTTCTTGGTACCCAAAAGCATTATTTTACATTTTTCTACGTTAAACCTCATTTGCCACTTGTCTGCCCACCCCTTAATTTGTTCAGATTTTGTTGCAAGGTTTCCACATCCTGTGGACAATTTATTGCCCTGCTTATCTTGGTGTCATCCGCAAATATTGAGATTGAGCTGTTTATCCCATCCTCCAGATTGTTTATGAATAAATTGAATAGAATTGGTCCCAGGTCCCAGGACAGAACCCAACTTTCTACACCAGACCATTCCGAGTACTCTTTATTTATCACCACCCTCTGGACTCGCCCCTGTAACCAGTTTTCAATACAGGTACTCACCCTCTGATCCATGTTGAGAGACCTTAGTGTGTACAGCAAACATTTATGGGGAACTGTATGAAATGCTTTTGCAAAATCTAGATACACCATGTCTAGAGTTGAGCGAACACCTGGATGTTCGGGTTCGGCCGAACTTCGTGGAAACGTTCGGGTTCGGTACCGAACGTTACCCGAACGCGACCCCGAACCCCATTGAAGTCAATGGGGACCCGAACTTTTCGGCACAAAAATGGCTGTAAAAAAGTCCTGGCAAGTGCTAGAGGGCTGCAAAAGGAAGAAAAATGGGAGATGTTATTAGATCTGCAATCTGTCCCTCAAAGCAGTTGTAATCTCTAACTAGTCCAGTATCAGATCGTTCTGTAATCAGATCGTTCTGTAATGCAGGATGAGAGATTATTCTGTAATCAGATCATTCTGTAATGCAGGATGAGTGTTATTAGATCTGCAATCTGTCCCTCAAAGCAGTAGTAGTAATCTCTACCTGGTTATTATCACTGCAATCTGTCCCTCACAGCAGTAGTAGTAATCTCTACCTAGTTATTAGATCTGCAATCTTTCCCTCACAATCTGTCCCTCACAGCGCCGGCAGCATCCTCTCGCTACACTAACCTGAGAGCATGTGACATGCAGCACTGTGACTCCAGCCTCATATAGAGGCTGGGTCACATGATGCACTGGCCAATCACAGCCATGCCATTAGTAGGCATGACTGCGATGGCTTCTAGGGAAAACCAGTGAAACGCTTGTTGATTGGCTGCCCTGCAGCTATTCAACATGCGTGATAAAATACCAGAACCCAGAACCCGAACCCAGACTTTTTATCAAACGTTCGGGTTCGGAACATGGACACCCGAAAGTTCGGTACGGACCCGAACGTTACAGTTCGGGTTCGCGCAACTCTAACCATGTCTACAGGCCTTCCTTTATCTAGATGGCAGCTCACCTCCTCATAGAAGGTTAATAGATTGGTTTAGCAAGAACGATTCTTCATGAAACCATTGATTACTGCTAATGATACCGTTCTCATTACAATAATCTTGTATATAATCCCTTATTATTCCCTCCAAGTGCTTGCAAATTATTGATGTTAAGCTAACTGGTCTGTAGTTCCCAGGGATATGTCTTGGTCCTTTTTTATATATTGGTGCTACGTTGGGTTTCCTCCAATCAGCTGGTATCATACCAGTCAGAAAACTACTCTTAAAGATTAGGTACAATGGTCTGGCAATAACTTGGCTGAGTTCCTTTAGGACCCTCGGGTGTAAGCCACCTGGATCTGGTGACTTATTAAGTGTTACGTTTTTCAAGCCTATTCCTAATTTTATCCTCAGTTAGCCATGAGGGTGCTTCCTGTGACGTGTCATGAGGACCAACATTGTACTGTAGTTCTGAACAATTGAGCCCCCCCCCCCCCGTTTCCTTCATGAATATTGAGGAGAAAAATAAGTTTAAACACTTTAAGACCGAGCCTCTTTTTGGAGTTCGGTGCTTACGAGTTAAAACCAGGTTGCAACGGCCGCCATTTTATTCTCTAGGGTGTTAGAAAAAAATATATAATGTTTGGGGGTTCTAAGTAAATTTATAATTTTGTCCAGTCGCCTACTGTTTCCTTGCTGGTTATTCCTCGTTTGCATATAGGACTTGTTACACTACTTGCCTCGGGTTTAAATTCTTTATTCGGCCCACCACTACTGCCCCCAATGCTACCCCCTGAACTCTGTTCCACTCTGGCTATTTCTAAGTCTGGACCCCCCCCCCATTGCCTAGTTTAAAAGCCCCTCTAACTTTTCGGCCATCCTTATTCCCAGCCAGTCTGCACCTTCCCCATTTAGGTGTAGTCCATCATTTCTATAGAGCTCGTAACTGATTGAGAAATCGGCCCAGTTCTCCAGGAACCCGAAACCCTCCATTCTACACCAGCTCCTCAGCTACTTGTTAACTTCCCTAATCTCCCGCTGCCTCTCTGGTGTGGCTCGTGGTACCGGTAGTATTTCTGAGAATACTATCTTGGAGGTCCTAATCCTCAGTTTTGCTCCTAGGTCCCTAAAATCTTTTTTTAGGACACTCCACCTACCTCTAACTTTGTCATTGGTGCTAACATGCATTGGTCTTCCCCGGCCCCTCCCAGTAATCTGTCCACCCGATCCGTGACGTTCCAAACCCGAGCGCCCAGTAAACAACATACAGTTAGATGTTTCAGGTCTTTGTGACAGATTGACCTCTCTGTGTATCTAAGAATTGAGTTCCCTACCACCACAATCTGTCTATCCTTTCCCCTGGCTTCCTCCCCGCCCTCGCTGGAGGAGTTACTCCCCTGGCAGCTAGGGGCGCCACTCAGCTCCAGCGATACTGGTCCCTGACTAGTTACCGCAATATCACACAACGGGGTGTATCTATTGGGATGCTCCAGCCCAGGATCAGCCTCCCTGACTATTTCCCTTCTACCCTTCCTAACTGTCACCCAACTACTCTGTTCTGGTGCCTGCACCTCTATGTCTCCACCCGCCTCTGTGCTGGCCCCTGCCAGCACCTGCCGAGTACGATCCCAACTCTCCTTAAGTTTAGAAAGTCACTTCAGTGTTGATAGTTGCTTCCTTAGATTCAGAACCTGGGCTTCCAGGGAAACAACGTTCTTACATTTTGTACAGCAGTATTTGCCCTCAATCGCATGATCAAGGAACGCATACATGCGACAAGATGTACACCGAGTCATCCTCACCACACCCGCCGGGCATTGTTCCTATTGATTTAGTGGGGACTGGGAATTATGCTCTATCCAATTAACTAACCGCTGACTGCCTGCCTCTAATACTCACAGTACACGTGTCCTCACAGCACTCGGTTACTCACGCCACACTCGGGTACTCACGCAACACTCGGGTACTCACGCCACATAGTGTGAACAGTGTGTGCTGATGAAGTTTCTTGTAGACAAAGGCGTAAAACTCACAGACATCTACAGAAGACTTCAAGCACAGTGCGCTGATGAGATGCTCAACCGCAGTAAGACATTTGAATGGTGTAAACGTTTCAAAGTTGGCCGTACGTCTGTCAGTGATGATCCCTGCCTGGCGGTTCCGAGCCCACAGCAATCATTTTGGTGAACATTCAGCGCGTTGAAAGCCTGAATCCTGGATAATTGACGCATAACCTGTCATGCAATTGCACAAGAGACAAATCTGTCTGGGGGAACGGTGAATACACTCAATCACAAACATTTGCATTTTTGAAAAGTTAGTGCACGCTGAATACCAAGACAGCTTTCCACTATTGACCAGCCTGGTTTGAGCACTAAGGGCGTCCTTGTTTCTCCAGGACAATGCACAAGTTCATATTGCTCACCGCACTACGTGCACATTACAGCAACTCTGCTGGGAGGTATTGCCACGTCCCCCTTACATCCCAGACCTATTCCTCAGAGGTCAGAATTTCAGCACTGATGATGAAGTGAAGCAGGCTGTCTTAGGATGTTCAGGTATACTGACAAATCTTTCTTTCCCGAAGCTTTCCAGGTATTAGTTAAACGCTGGAATAAGTGTATACATGTAGCAGGGGAGAATGTCGAAAAATGCAGTTTCCACTCCTTGAAATTTGGTCTTTTATTATAGAAACTCAGAATCCCCTCTTACATTGCTAGGCGTTTAGCAAACTTTGTTGTAAGGTTTATCTGTTTTAAGGGCTAATTCACACATGGTGAGGGGACAGGCGTTTTACTGCATTGTAAAACACCTGTCACTGTAAGAACAACCAGAAAACAATTGTTTTCTGTGTGTCCCAATCAGGCTCTAAATTATCATCGCCTGAACAACTTCAGTGTTATAGGAAAAAAGGCATCTACTGCATATCCCTTTAAATGAAGGATAGACTAAGCTAGGGGCTGACTAATAAGACCACAGCATGGTTTGCCCAAAACCAAAGAAATGTGCTTGTAATCCATATGCTTGGAAATTCTCTTTTAACATCAATACAAATGATAACCTAGTTTGATTCAAGTTAGAGATAAAGGAAGCAAGCTAGCACGACCTTTTGAGATCTGAGGTTTTTTTTTTTACCACTTTAGAGACAAGGATCAGTAGTATTACTCTACACTTAAATATGGACTTGGTGTCTGTAATAAGCGTTTTTTAGTCCTGATAATATGCTTAATTTCCAATTTTCTCAGCAGTTTTGAGTCATAGCAACTCCAGATTTAATTACCGATTCTTGAAGAAACTGTCTGATTCACCGAAAGAGCACGCTGATGACTCATATTGGTTGAAGAAGCCAGCTGTATCGCTCCAGCCTGTTCTGTATGAATTTTGTTTTGAAGATTTTTGTAGTTTTTTTAAATCAATTTAACATTTGCTGTCAGTGATCTAAAGAGTTAAAGGGCCACTACACTATAGCCTTATTCTCCAAAAATTGTCCATACATATCCACTACTTAATGGCCCTGTAGCCTATTTTTCATGAAATTGTTTCTTACTGTGTTTTTCCGCTTCCTTGTATCGTCCTCTGTGAGCAAACAAATCTCTCCTTTTCCCACTCATTTCCATTTGTTTGGAATGAGCAGTGCATGTTAGTAAGGATGGGCAAATGTCCTAAACCGAACGACAAACCCAATTGAAGTCTATGGGAGCCAAACAGAAAAAAAAATAAAAAGTGCCCATTTTGAAGGCTTATATGCAAGTAATTGGCCATTAAAAGGGGTCTGGGGGTCTGGGTACTGACCTGGGGGACATGTATCAATAAACATTTTTTTTTAACAATCATTTTTGCAGGAGCAGTGATTTTAACCTTATTTTTGATTTCTTTTATGTATTTATTTTTTATCTTAATCACCTCTGAGCATGCAGGAGATAGGAGGAACCCCTGGCTTGAGGAGAGCTGGCAGGCAATTAAGGAGTTTCAATGTTCGGTATGAATTATTTACTTTATGGAATGTATCCAGTAATTATAGCTCCTGCAAAAACAGTGTGGTATTGATATCAGAATATCAGGAGAGATATCTCACCACTGGACTTTGTGATCATGAGTTTCATATGAGATTCAACTCATTGGCTTCTTCGGTTAACTAATAGCAATATATGTGTTGCGCTAAATAACATGTGATAAAAATTAAACAATATAAAAGTCCAAAATTGATATCAGTCTCTCAGGTGGACCATAATAACCATATGTCTGAATCCGTGATATTACTGTAGATGAAACAAATCCAAATCCCTCCACCAGATGAGTATGCTGCCACCACAGTTGAAAATCGACTCTTACGTTCCTGCTATCGCACTTCCTGTATGTTCCTGGATGTTCTGGCGGCCGCCCCTCTTTTGATGTGGAATGCTTTGGTTTGTTTTTCTTTAGATACATGCTATTTGGACGCTCTGAGAGAGGAGTTGTATCTGAAAACTCCTCTCTCAGAGCGTCCAAATAGCAGCTACCCAAAGAAAAAAACAAAGCATTGCACATTAAAAGAGGGGCAGCTGCCAGAACATCCCGGACCATACAGGAAGTGTGATAGCAGGAACGTGTGGCCCCCGAAAGAAGTCCTTTTGGTGATGAACCCGCTCGGGCAGAGCTACACTTTCCTTCTATCACGCTTCCTGTATGTTCCTGGATGTTCTGCCGATCACCCCTTTTTTAATGTGCAATGCTTTGTTTTCTTTGGATTCATGCTATTTGGATGCTCTGAGAGAAGAGTTTTCAGATACTCTGAGATCAATCCTGATGTGGTCCCCTCTCCTACCCCCTATTGGTGACCAGTGCTGGGGATTAGAACATCTTGCCTGTTTGACCCTTCATAATAAAGGGTCCAGGCTTTTTGGTAAGAGTCAATTTTCAACGGGGGTGATGTTATACTCACCTGATGTAGGGATTTCAATTTGTTTCATCTATAGTAATATCACGGATTCAGACATATATGGTTATTATGGTCCATCTGAGAGACTGATATTAATTTTGGAGTTTTATATTGTTTCATTTTTTTCACATGTTATTTAGCACAACACATATATTGTTATTTGTCATTTATTGTGAAAATATCTAATATTAGTGGTGCTGCTTTTTGTTTCACACTCATTTACAGTATCTCATAAAAGTGAGTACACTCTCACATTTTTATAAATATTTTATTCTATCTTTTCATGTGACAACACTGAAGAAATGCCACTTTGCTACAATGTAAAGTAGTGAGTGTACAGCTTGTATAACAGTGTAAATTTGCTGTCCCCTCAAAATAACTCAACACACAGCCATTAATGTTTAAACCGCTGGCAACAAAAGTGAGTACACCCCTAAGTGAATATGTCCAAATTGGGCCAAATTAGCCATTGGCGTTGTTTGGTGGCTCGGTTCTCAGTGTACAAACGCCGGGGGGACCGATGCTGCATCCATCTCGGTAAGTATAAAGGGGGAAAAAAACTGAAACCCATACTTCTCTTTTAAATTTGGTGTTTCTCACACTGGTCACAGGAAATTCAACATGGTACCTCATGGCAAAGAACTCTCTGAGGATCTGAAAAAAAGAATTATTGCTCTACATAAAGATGGCCTAGGCTATAAGAAGATTGCCAAGACCCTGGAACTGAGCTGCAGCACGGTGGCCAAGACCATACAACGGTTTAACAGGACAGGTTCCACTCAGGCCTTGCCATGGTCAACCAAAGAAGTTGAGTGCGCATGCTTAGCGTCATATCCAGAGTTTGTCTTTGGGAAATAGACGTATGAGGGCTGCCAGCATTGCTGAAGAGGTTAAAGGGGTGGGGAGGTCACCCTGTCAGTGCTCAGACCATACGCCACACACTGCATCAAAATGGTCCGCAAATAGTTTGCTGAAGACAAGCAGACTAAGGACATAGATTACTGGAACCATGTCCTGTGGTCTGATGAGACCAACATTAACTTATTTGGATCAGATGGTGTCAAGCATGTGTGGTGGCAATCAGGTGAGGAGTACAAAGACAAGTGTGTCTTGCCTACAGTCAAGTATGGTGTGGGAGTGTCATGGCCTATGGCTGCATGAGTGCTGCTGCCGGCACTGGGGAACTGCAGTTCATTGAGGGAACCATGAATGCCAACATGTACTGTGACATATTGAAGCAGAGCATGATCCCCTCCCTTCGGAGACTAGGCCTCAGGGCAGTATTCCAACATGATAACAACCCCAAACACTCCTCCAAAATGACCACTTCCTTGCTAAAGAAGCTGAGGGTAAAGGCGATGGACTGGCCGGGCACGTCTTCAGACCTAAACCCTATTGAGTATCTGTGGGGCATCCTCAAGTGGAAGGTGGAGAAGCGCAAGGTCTCTAACATCCACCAGCTCGGTGATAATGTCATTGTGGAGTGGAAGAGGACTCCAGTGGCAACCTGTGAAGCTCTGGTGAACTCCATGCCCAAGAGGGTTAAGGCAGTGCTGGAAAATAATGGTGGCCACACAAAATATTGACGCTTTGGACCCAATTTGGACATTTCCACTTAAGGGTGTACTCACTTTTGTTGCCAGCAGTTTAGACCTTAATCGCTATGTGTTGAGTTATTTTGAGGGGGACAGCAAATTTACACTGTTGTACACTCACTACATTGTAACAAAGTGTTGTCACATGAAATGATATAATAAAATATTTACAAAAATGTGAGGGGTGTACTCACTTTTGTGAGATACTGTATGTCAATAATTTCTTCACAAGCGCAGTATTATTTTGGATTTTTTTTTCTTTCTGTTAACTGAATAGTCAGTTTTGGGTGGATTGGCACTTTCATTTTTCATTTGGTGCTAAGTTTTTATACCATCTCAGGGTGTGGTAAGGCTGCACCACCCCTGTTGCTAACCAGTTAATGTTTTGCAGGCAATGCACATATACATTTTTAATGAGTAGAAGTCTATTAAGTCTTTTTAGTCTATAATATTCTTAAAATTTGAAAACCTCTATATAAAATAGATGAAGAGAAACTGATAATTTATGAGATTATATTTATGAACATGGGGTTGCCATGGGATATATAGAGTAGCTGATACATCTGTTAAGTCAAATGCACAATGTCTGCTATTTGGGTCTGTTCAGTGCTGATATATCGCGGTACTCTAGAAGTAATTCCAGTGCATTACACAATCTCTGTAAATCACCTAAGGCACTCATTAGAAAGCCGCAGCTGGTTCTGGCCAAACAGTGTAAACCATGTTATTTTTTTATATTAGTACTGTATGTTCTGCATACTTCAATAAAGGATTACCTGAGAACAAGGTTTTGTGAGCACCAGCATATGGTATTTTTACCGCGATAATTATAACGTTTTAATTGGACAATGAACTAAAAAAAAAAAATCAGAAAATAGTCTAGAAGCACTTAAAGTGTATTTAAAGACAAACATTTTTTCTGGTTTTGGAAAGAATAACAAAGGAGTTAGATTAGAACTTCTATCTGGTTGTTATTGCTAAACTAGGAGCCATGAAAACCGTGGATCTATCAATTAAGTTATATAGTGTGTGAACTCATTGCCGTAAAAGAAAAAACAAATATTGGGAATAGATTCTTCATGTCGCAAACAGAAATGCCATTCAGTAGTCAATGAAAACTATGCCAACAGTGTACCCTCAGCAAGTACATATGGGGGGGGGGGGGCAAGAAACGTCAGATACATCCCCAAAGATTTGTGGGGAGAGTTATGCTTTCCAAAGTAAAGCTGGCTGTACATTTACTTTTGTTTGAACATTCGTAGAAAAATCGGTCATCATTGGCTCCTGCTGCTGTCAATCAAATCATGCGAGAAGGGAGTGGGGGCAGGGGCTGTTTCTATTGACACAGCCCAGCTCGGAAGCACACCTGCGCGTGTTTCCCCATAGCAAGCAACTTACTATGGGGGCACACGGAAAAGAATGCCGGGGGGAACCTCAGAGGAGGAGGTTCAGACACCATTGCACAGAGCAGGTAAGTAGCATGTTTGTTAATTTAAAGAGAAACAACAACTTTTACAACTGCTTTAATCTAGAAGCTTAAGTTACTGTATGGGGAATAGAGTAATATATTTTTATATGCTGGTCATACAATATTTTTTTCTTTGCTCAGCTGTACTTGAACAAAAAGTTGGTATAGCTGACAACTACCTACTTCCACAATTCTATTCCAAGTGCCTCTGCCAATCAAACTGACAGTTTTTGTTTGTTTTTTTGCAAACTCCTTTGCATACAACCAACTCCTTGCACCTGCCTGAGAATCTGAGAAAGGACCCAGGATAGGAATACCGGAGGCTTAGAAAGCAAACTTCTCTTCCCTGTGTGTAGACAGGCTTTCTCCACCATTTGGAATGTTGAGTGTTTCTCATTCATTTAGGTGACCACAGACTCAACAGCTGTAAGTTATTTATTTATTTATTTTTATGAAACATCATACTGCTTACTAAGCAATTGCTTCTGCTGGAAACTCTGAGCCACACATGAAATAGCAGAATCAACCAGGTATTTACCAAAAAAAATAAAAGAGCACAAAGGAAAGGTATAGCACAGAGTTGGAGATTGCGTACAAATATGCATGTTGTCGGGGCTTTATGACTACGCCAAGTGTGTGGACAGGCTCATACGCGACCATGCATGTGGGGGTACCTCTCGCATGGAGCACGCTCATCAATGCTTGTGACCAGGCGGAGACTGTTGTTATATGAAACATCTGACTTGACAGTTCCCAGAGTTTTACTGCGTGCAGTTCCTCTGACAAGTGACTTGTCCAATATTACCATAAACTGTAACTTGTATGTTTGCATTAGGCGGGACGCACTAAGCCTGCACCCACTCCACCACTCCAGCACACCTCTGTTACCCCACTTCCAGTAACAGCCCCATCCCGTCGACCACCTAGTGCGCACCTCGTGCATGCTCTCACTTAACTCTCTCATTCCCATACCATATGACCAGCCCATAGATCTGCAGATCTGGTTGCTATTGGATACCGACCACTAGGGAGGGAGCCAAAACATCGACCGCCTCGCTACCTGAGGACTTGTCACCTTACCAGGTACAACTCCCAATGACTGGCTGCTTACAGCTTGTACCTTCACTTGGTTATCCACAACAACTACATGCATCTCTCTTCTGGCCTGCCGAGTTAACGTTGCTGTAGTGTTATTTCATTTATTACAGGCCCAAGTTTTTTGAAGTTGAGAGTCCATCATGGCATTCTCAATAGCTTTTGTTCTCAGCAAATCCCAGTCCTTAAATAGCGCCACTAACTGTGCTCACAGGTGATGCTGTAATTCTAAACCCACTGCAACCTGCTTTTTTCACCTCAGCTGTTCCCCTTTTTACAGCACAGGTGGGCTGCTGGGACCAAAAGTCTGGGAACTGAGCCTACAACAGTTTAATCCTTTCCCCCAGCCTTTGTCAGCTGCTAACTTGCTAGAACCACATATTTAAACCTGCTTACACGCATACAGAAAAAATGTAGGTTTATTGACACTTTAATGGAGTCCCAGACATAATAAAGAGGTTTCAGTACAATATGTATGATTTTTTCCAAACGAAAACCACATTCATAGTTCGAATTTTGTTTCTTTCAAGAAAAAATTGTCCACCCTGCTCCCTTAAATTAAAATTTTACTGGTGCACGGCCAGCTTAACTCCTGCATTGCTGATCTCTCAGTAATGTACCTTTCTGCAAGAAGCTCAAGCCTGTATCTGGCCTTCTTGTTAGCAGTAGGCTTGTGCAATTAGTTTAGTTCCAAATTTAGTTTTTACCGAATTTTGCAAAATTCTGCAATTCAGACGAATTCCGAATTTTCAATTTCCGAATTTTTCCGAATTTTCGTTTTTCCGAATCGCGGTAATTCGGAAATTCGCAGTAATTCGGAAATTCGCTGTAATTCGGTTAATTCGGAAATCCGTGGTAATTCGGCAATTGCGGTAATTCGGAAATTTGCGGTAATTCGCCAATTGTGGTAATTCGGAAATTCGGCAATTGGAACAGACGAAAATCCGAAATTCGGAAATCCGAAAATTGGAAAAAACTAAGAATATTTGAAATAATAACTAACTAATAACTTAAAGGCTTAATGGCGCTAAGCCTTTTTGCTTTTAAGCCTTTTTAAGCCTTTAACTTTTAAGCCTTAAGCAGACTTAACGTCTTAAAACGTTTTAAGCCATTTTTGATTTAAACCTTGATTTGATTAACGTGTTCGGATGACGATTGTTCTTCCGGTCTATGTCCGAACTCGAAGAACGTCTTTCCATGTAATGACTCTCTAGTCGTTACGTCCTCAATTCGACCGGCACGTGGTCATTTTAAAATTAAATTCCCTCGTCCCACCTGTTAAAAAAGAACTTTCTT
>BLSH010472787.1:596347-608484 GCA_018402905.1 Glandirana rugosa | reverse complement strand
GGTACGGACCCGAACTTTACAGTTCAGGTTCGCTCAACTCTACTTATTATGAATTATAATAAGCTATTATTTTTTCAAATGTTCTTCCTTATTTCTGACCTTTGCAGTGTGTGACTGTATATATGCATACTGTATGTATGTGTGTGTGCATACTGTGTGTGTACATACTGTGCTTATATTGTATGTAAACACACAGTATACATACAATATACATCCAATATACACACAGTATATACACACCCAGTATGCACACACACACACATACATACAGTATGCATATATACAGTCACACACTGCAAAAGTCGGAAATAAGGAAAAACATTTGAAATAATAATAGCTTATTATAATTTATAATAAGTAAAAATTATAAATTAATAACTTATTATTTCAAATGTTCTTCCTTATTTCCGAATTTCGGAAATAAAAAAGAATATTTGAAATAATAATAAATAACTATTAAATATAGGTATTGAAATTTTCTTGAAAGTATGACTATTAGTGCTACATTTCATATTTAAGTTCATTAACAGCCAAACTTTCAAGGAAATTCCAATACCTATAATTTAATAGTTATTAGTTAGTTGTTATTTCAAATATTCTTAGTTTTTTCCAATTTTCGGATTTCCGAATTTCTGAATTTCGGATTTTCGTCTGCTCCGATTGACGAATTTCCGAATTACTGCAATTGCCGAATTACCGCGAATTTCCGAATTACCGCAATTGCCGAATTACCGCGAATTTCTGAATTTCGGATTTCCGAATTTTTTAATTTCCGAATTACAATTTTTTTTAATTTCCGAATTTTTTGAATTTCCGAAAAACGAAAAAAACTAATTTTTTAGCCATGCACAAGTCTAGTTAGCAGAGCTGTAGTGGTGAAGGGCAAATAGTAAGTTTGACAGTAGTTGCAGCCTCTTTTTGGCATCCCAATTTTTTGCAATCCTACTAAGGATTTCTTTTTGAAAAATTCAAGGTGAGGAAAACCTCGCCAATTTATAGAGCACGTAGGACTTTAATTGGATTGGTTACGGTCATAAGTGAACACAATATTACCAATGTTTATAAAATAAGTCTTTATTAATATCAATTAGCTAAAACATTGTTCATAAAATTGTGTAATGAGATGTATCAAACATTTCACATACACATCCACATACAATACTGTATTGTATATGGATGTGTATGTAAAATGTTTGATATTAATAAAGACTTATTTTTTATAAACATTGGTAATATTGTGTTCACCTATGACCGTAACCAATCCAATTAAAGTTCTACATGCTCTATAAATTGGCGAGGTTTTCCTCACCTTGAATTTTTCTGTGGTTATATTATCTGGATGGGATTGGATTACGGTCTCTAACACTGACCACCATACTTTTTGGTAAATTAAGGATTTCTTTTTCTCTGTTTGTACTTGCATTTTTGTTATGGACATTAAAGTGCATTACATTGAGTGAAGGCAGCCGATTTATTTAAATGGGGTGCCCAACACTTCACAACTGATCCTACCACCCCTGTTGTATTTTCGTTGCCTCTGGCAGTTTTCTGTAGCATTAGGGACACTAAATATCTTGTGTGGCCCTTTAGTAATTTGGGGGACTGCATCTCACAGTGAGTCACAACTATTCCCCAGCTAGCCCAAGTTCACATCGGGCCATTTTGAGATGCAATTTCACATGTCAAATAGCCGCTTATTGCTGGCAATGGTGCCGCACCAATTCCCAAAAGTAGTTCCTGCACTACTTTTGGCGACTTCAGGGGCAATTTATATAGACATCTGTGCATGAACCCACACAGATGTCTGTCAAATCAAAAAATAAAGAAGATTACTGCGCTAGACAGTGAACTTGTGAGCAGCCAGCACAAACAGCCTTAACAAAATACTGGATGTAAAGTGAATATGAGAAAATGTGCGGCGCGTATATGCATAAAAAGGGGTGGTAAACCCCCCTATTAGAAGTACCGAGAGCAAATAAGGGAAAATGCATGAATCATAAACCCAAAATGTGCAAAAACATATAACGTGTCTATACAACTACACAATGTGTGGTGAGATAAAGTTCAATTGTTTTAGTCCACCAATAAAGAAATTAGTCTCTTAAACATAAAAAATCTGAAGTGACTGAAAAGGACCGTGAAATAAATCTTCAACTGTGCAAGGTAAAACACCACCATGTATGTATAGGGTACTCTTACCAGATATACCTGGTTTGCAGGCATGTAGGTCAGGTTCAACCTCGGGTACACAGGACATCAGGCATCCACAGGATGGAATCACGGTGAAAGGCCCGTCATCAAACCACTTGAAGGGACCAGGCTGGTTTCCAGACATGCAGGTCGGGTTCAATCATGGGCACCCAGGGCGTCAGACATCCACAGGTTAAGGTACCAATAAAGAACCGGTCGTCCAACCACTTGAAGGGACCAGGCTCCAGGTGTAGAGATAGGAGTATAGGGATTCAAATAGTACCACAGCAAGCCTCAGTGAATGCCCCCGTGGAAGTCTTTGTAGACGAAACGCGTTGGGTAGACGATCCTGCTCCCATCTACTGCGCCAATTTTACCAACCTGGAATTCCATGTGCTTGTTACTAGCTTTTAGCATGTAAGTGCAATTATTTTATAAATAAACCTTATTTGGTTATACAGTATCACACTATGTAGCTTTCATTGTTCACTGAGGCTTGCTGTGGTACTATTTGGATCCCTATACTCCTACCTCTACACCTGGAGCCTGGTCCCTTCAAGTGTTTGGACGACCGGTTCTTTATTGGTACCTTAACCTGTGGATGTCTGACGCCCTGAATGCCCATGATTGAACCCGACCTGCATGTCTGGAAACCAGCCTGGTCCCTTCAAGTGGTTTGATGACGGGCCTTTCACCGTGATTCCATCCTGTGGATGCCTGATGTCCTGTGTACCCGAGGTTGAACCTGACCTACATGCCTGTAAACCAGGTATATCTGGTAAGAGTACCCTATACATACATGGTGGTGTTTTACCTTGCACAGTTGAAGATTTATTTCACGGTCCTTTTCAGTCACTTCAGATTTTTTATGTTTAAGAGACTAATTTCTTTATTGGTGGACTAATACAATTGAACTTTATCTCACCACACATGGTGTAGTTGTATAGACACGTTATATGTTTTTGCACATTTTGGGTTTATGATTCATGCATTTTCCCTTATTTGCTCTCGGTACTTCTAATAGGGGGGTTTACCACCCCTTTTTATGTCTGTCAAATCGCCCCTGAAGTCGGACTGAAATGCTGGTTTGATATCGTGCGAGTTCAGCTGGTCCTCAGTGTGTATGTGGGATCAGAGACTCTCCTTGCTGATTGAAGAGAAGTAGTTGTGACTGTGCAGGGGGCAGGTCAGACAGCTGCAGATAGACTGCTGCTCTCACACATCGGACAGTGATCCTTATTTTCACCTTGCAGTGGGGAAATTTCACTTTGGAGTGCAGTTAAAGGGAAAAAACAAAACTAGACATTTCCAACACAATGGGGTTGATTTAATAAAACTGGAAAGTGCAAAATCTGGTGCAGCTGTGCATGGTAGCCAATCAGCTTCTAACTTCAGCTTGTTCGATTAAGCTTTGACAAAAAAAATGGAAGCTGCACCAGATTTTGTACTCTCCAGTTTCTTCAGTGTTGAAGAACGAGTGCTGAGGCATTCAAATATTTGCAGGAATTGCTTGCTGAGTGGTATAATGGAGCATTAGTCACCCTTCAGCATATGCAGGGCTGCTGATAAGGCAGTACAGCCAGTCCTGTTGTACTGGGCCGGGCCCTGTCAGCTAAACAAGGGGGCCTGGGCACTTTTACAGTTCATTTTTGCTAAATAAAAAACAGGGCTTTCTAAAGCATTGTAGGAGCAGCAATCTCAGTTTGATCAGATCTTTTGGAGAATAGAGGAGAGATCTGGGGCCTAATAGACTCCAGATCTCTCCATAAAGAGGACCTGTCACGGCTCATGCTATTACATGTTCAATTCCAGGATAGAGGAGGGACCAGGGGTGGAGCGTCAAAGGGGGCCCCCCGTTAGGTAGGATGTACAGGGCCCCATGATTTCTAACAGCAGCCCTGAGCGTATGTGCAATAATCCCTCTGTTGTAGTCCCCAGCACATGCCTTAAAGCTTGATTCACACCTATGCATTTTTAGTGCTTTTTGCATTTTGCAGATTTGCACTACAGAACATTTAACATGGTTTCCTGTAGTGCAAATCTGCAAAATGCAAAAAGCACTAAAAATGCATACGTGTGAATCAAGCTCAATAGTCCCTCAGTGCCCAGGCCCTAGTGCGTGTGCGATAACTGCTCAGGGCTCAATGCATGTGTGATAATCCCTCACATTTGTTCAATAAACCAACAAAATATTCTGTCATCTATGGTCAGGCCATAAGATTCATTCGGATCTATTTAGACACCTTAGACCGACATTTTCAAATAGAACACGTCAGAGGGATTTCATAAAACAGGAATATAGTCCAGTGACAAAAATAGACAGATGAGGAAAACAATTAACATCTCCAGAAAAACCTCTTTTACACTATCATCAGACAGAAAATGAGAATCTAATAGTCACCTACAACTCATGCTAAGAAGCTGTTAGAAGGATCGCAAAAGAGATCCAGTTTCTTCTAAATAAAGATGAGAGACTTTAGGAAATGTTCTTGGAACTACCTTTACTACCACCCAATGTAGGACAGCTTATTGTGAAAAGTTCCCTAAACAGCCCAACACCAAATTAAACATCTCCCTGCATGCAGAAGAGTTGCCAAACCTGCACACATATCCACAGCTCTGATAGGGTACCAGTACTAGGATCACAATATAAGAGTACAGAATACAGTGTAACTTTTGCCGCAGATACTCAAATGCGTCATGGATTACCGAGCAACACATTACATGCTCATGTTTTGAATAAAGATAAAATGGAAGGGGTTCTTTAAGTGTGTGAACAGAAAATGAGGAGGAATTTTGGGGGAAGGGTAAAACAAGCGGAGGGACGGAGGTTTGGGTAAAAAATAGGGAAGGTAGGGAATGCTTCCCCCTATGGCATTGACTAAATTGACTAAATGACTAAAAGAGTCATTTTAGGGAACATATGCCTCAATGGATTTAGGGAGATGATTAAGTTAGGAAGTTTTTATCAAGGACACTTTATAATTGATTCAGGTGGACCAAATTTTGAGAACCTGTCTGTAAGGTAGGTGGGATGTGATTGGTCATCACATCCTCCATGTTTTCCTCCTCGTTGGGAGCCAAGGAAGGGTCGCAAGGGAGGCTTACCCTGGGGTGGGTTTTCCTGGGCTACGCTAGACACTTTGAATAGGGTCACTGCCTTACACAGGGAGCACCTTTATTGGACCACACAACTTTTCTCTTATAAACTCTTTTGATGTAACTGTACATCACCACGGTCACTTGTGCAATTAGGAGGGACACGAACAGCCCTTGCACTCTCCACCTGCCCAGCGTATCACCGCTACCTCACTCCCAGAAATGGTATGGGGCCCCACCATGCACTTAGCGTGGACTCTATGCGTGCACTTTACTTAACTCTTTCTCTTCCGTACCTGTGTACAGGATGAGGGCCTCGGTGGTGCAGATCTGCTCCCGATGCTATGGCAGATGGATCACTGCTGAAGGAGTGCTAACATCTCCCTCGCTGCAAGAGGCTATCTCACCTGTCACATGTACAACAGGCTGCTAGAGAGATCTTCATTACCCTTGGTAACCACTGTATCTTCATACTGTATTAACTCTTATACCATTATCTTCATACCCCGATGTGTTTAGTGACCCCGAGCTGTAACTATATGTGCCGTTTACTTGCATTACACCACTTGAGTAACTTCAGACCAGTCAAAGACAAAGTTTCAAATGCTTTACTTGAATAAATTAACATGATGACATATACAGACAACAGTCTGAAATAAAGTGCAGTCATTTCCCTAACATCCCTAATCCCAAACTCAGCATACCTGCATAGGAGTCCATTCTTTGCAGTATCCACAGATGATATCTTCAGGAAGGACTGCAAATCCCAACAATCCTCCTAGGCAATGGGAACTCCGACCTCGTTATGGCACTTGAAATCCAGGCTCCGGCAGCCACAGTGAACAGGTCAGAACTGAACTGAGGAAATTAGGTGGGATACTCCAAAAACAATAACTATGTACAACTTGAGGACTTAGGTATTGTTCCGGACAACCTATATTAAAGTCTGGAAGTCTGTGCTTGTAGCAAACAGTAGACTTCAGCTTTAAGGTAGCAGTAGTACTAGTTACTGTAAACTCCTTTCTTAGAGCCACAAGAGCAGAGTCCCTTTAAGTAGGAGATTATGTGGATGGAGGTCTTCAGGACACCCGCCAGTATCCCCTTTAACTAGATGCACCGCTGACTTTCTCTAGCACCCAAGGGGTAGCAAGAGCAAAAAGGTCCCCAAGCATCTCTCAAGCATCTGTACTCACACAAGGCCCAAGGACAGCTGGTTGCCTCCTTCTAACTTCCAAGTGACACCTTACTCCGGTTATACCAAACCATGTCTTCAGCAGACAGCCCCTTCAGTCAGCTTTCTCTAGCTCCAGGGTCTCCACATACAGGCCCTCAGGCCGCCCACCTGAGGCCTCTTGAAAGCAGACATAACAGCATTGTCTAGGAGGGCAGTATGGGTTTCAAATTGTGTAAAAGGTGTGCATACTTTGGCTAAGTTGTTTGTATTTGAGCCACAGGCTTTTGCATGGGATGCAGTTTTTTGCAAGTAAGGTAGTTATTGTACGTGACATGTCTCAATTGTGACCAGAAGGTTCAGTACCAATTCAATACCAATATTTGAGATTTGAAGGTCTATAGGGAAGGCTGGGTTGTCTAGTAAGATGGTCATCGGGTTCGAGATGAGAGGAGAGAAAGTATTGACTAAAATTCATATGCCAGCATTCAACAGTGCTCTTTGCAAATGAGCTGTTCAAAGTGTTTGTCATAGGTAAGTTGGGGGGTCCACCCTAATTGATCTATGTACCACTATGATCATGGTGAAACTAGCTAAGTATTCTTGATAAGCCAACTGCCTTACAATATGTTTCAAAATCAGCCAGGCTTGCTCCTCCATTATATTTCTGTCTGACCAGGGTCATTCATTTAATTTTTAGTTTAATCTAGGATGCCATAAATAGGGAGTTATAGTTCTGAGTTGTCAAAAGACAGAATGTGGAAAAGAGATGGATGTGGTCTGGAGCAGGTATAAGAATTGTTGTAGAACATTTTAAGGACCATTTTGCATCTGAATCAGGACAGGGAAGGTAGTTAAATAAACACTTTAACATTCTATTTACAGTCTACTAAAAAATAAATGTCTTTATTGATTTTTTAACAAGCAGAAGCACCCCCTATATCTATCAGAGGTACCCTTGGTTTAGATCTACCATTGGTTTCTAGTGTATGAGTTATACAATGGCATCCTTTTTCATCTTCTATGTTAGTAATATTAAAGGAAAGCTGTCATAAGTGAAAAATGCAGAATCCCATTACTGACATCTCATTCCTAAAATACCAGTTTTCTGTGTCTAGTTTCCATACTTTTGAGTCACTGGAATAAGTATAAGATAAGGATGGCTTTTAGGCAACTACATGTAGCATCATTGGAGACCAGCAATGACAGCCTCCATATTTCTCTCAAGACAAGTTTGCTATAACTGTTCTGGTGCAAAGTATATATATTTTAATAGAATGCAAATTAACCTAATTGTTTGGCTTGGTGTAAAAAAATGTACATGTATTCTTATACCTTCCCCTATTTGCTTATAAGCAATGTTTATTCATCCACATTCCCATGCAATGCTGTAGAAACTAAAGATACAATAGCAGGTTAAACTAGCTTTTTTGTTGTGAATTACTCCATTTCTGTGTGGGAAGCTGTTTTTCCATCAGGGTTTCATGACAAACATCATGTGAAATACAGTTTGGCGTCTCTGGCACCATGAAGTGTGGCAAACTCTTCAATCCCATCATACTTGAATGCAGTGTGACAGGTTTTAAATTTTATGGCTTCAGATAATGTCGGTGGTGTCACTTTGTAAAACTGATATTTGCAGTGTAAAATTGGCAGTGTCAGAGATGGAGAGGACCAGTAAGGAGCCTACTTAGTAAAATGGAACGATTGAATGATGACAAGGCAGAACTGAGACATTCCTCCCTACAAAAAAATCTATACAGAGAGGTGAGACTCTGAAGAGCTTGTTCCTGTCTATTCTCCTTTTGATGTGTCTTGACATCAACCCCTGTGATAAAGTTGACCTAAAATTTTTAGACTGAATGTGCTCACCAAGGTCCAAAACAAGTTGTCACAAATCTATTTAATAATGTACCAACCAGATGACAAGCCAGAAAATCACTTATATCTAGCACACACCCATAGGCCTTAGGACCTTTGTGCCAACCTGCAATCCAGAGGAAATGTCCGTTTGGCTTCCACTGTGTGGCCCTTGTGACCATTGCACACAGCAGTCTGTTTTCTCTTTACCTAGTTGCTTACTCAGGCCAGTGAAGTGTCTTTTTCTGAAATTTTATAAAGGAATCTTGCAAAGAGATATATCAAATTTGGCATATGTGATTTTTTAAGAGGGCTTGATTAGCAATCCTAGAAGTTTAATGACATTTGTTTCCAGTGTATGCCTGTCTCCTGAAGCATTTCCCCAGCCTCCAATAACTCCTATAACATGTTTGTATTCTCTGGTCATCTTCTGTAGAATGTCTGCAGTCTCTGACCATCTCTTGTAGCATGCCTGTAATGTTTAAATGGATTGTAAAGTCAGATTTTTTTTTATCTTAATGCATTCTACACATTAAGATAGTTTTATCTTTTATCTGTGTGCAGAAGCCCCCTCAGCCCCCCTAACACTTACCTGAGGTCCCTCTCTGTCCAGTGATGTCCACAAGTGTCTCAGCCGTCCAATATTTTCCCTCTTGATGGGCTGAGACACAGCAGTAGCGACATTGGCTGCCGCTGCTGTCAATCAAAGTCAGCTAGCCAATCAGGAGAGAGAGGGGGCAGGGGCAGGGGCGGGACAGGGCTCCATGTCTGAATGCCCCCATAGCAAGCTGCTTGCTGTGGGGGCAATGAACAGGAGGGAGGGGCCAGGATCACAGTGGGACCTGAGAAGAGTAGGATCTGGGCTGCTCTGTGCAAATCCACTACACGGAGCAGCTAAGTATAACATGTTTGTTATTTTTATAGGAAAAAACCTAGACTTTAAAATCACTTTAACTATCTCCGGTTGCATGTCTACAGTCTCATATAGCTTTTTGTAGCATTACATTTACTGAAGTGCTGCTCTTAGGTAAGGCTGGGGCTGTACTTGA
Source organism: Glandirana rugosa (assembly GCA_018402905.1). NCBI lineage: Eukaryota > Metazoa > Chordata > Amphibia > Anura > Ranidae > Glandirana > Glandirana rugosa. Next base: position 599,115 of record BLSH010472787.1, on the reverse strand, counting down.
GTTTCCATCAAGTTGACCAACTATCACTGCCATAAGTTTCGGAAAACACCTCCTCGCTTTCTTCTTGACATGCTGCATAATGCATTAGTCTCCCTAAATCTCCTTTGTGCAAACAATTAATTATATTAAAATCAACACTGCATTCCAAAAAAAAAAAAAAAAAAAACTTAATGTGCTTCTGGCTCTTACTTATACATTATAGCTTCACATATTTTACTACTTGGTATAATATAGCATTATCTACAATATCTCACAAAAGTGAGTACACCCTTCACATTTTTTATAAATATTTATTCTATCTTTTCATGTGACAACACTGAAGAAATGACACTTTGCTACAATGTAAAGTAGTGAGTGTACAGCTTGTATAACAGTGTAAATTTGCTGTCCCCTCAAAATAACTCAACGCACAGCCATTAATGTCTAAACCGCTGGCAACAAAAGTGAGTGGGTGAAAATGTCCAAATTGGGCCCAATTAGCCATTTTCCCTCCCTGGTGTCATGTGACTCATTAGTGTTACAAGGTCCAGTTGTGAATGGAGAGCAGGTGTGTTAAATTTGCCGTTATCACTCTCACTCTCTCATACTGGTGACTGGAAGTTCAACACAGCACCTCATGGCAAAGAACTCTCTAAGGACCTGAAAAAAAGAATTGTTGCTCTACATAAAGATGGCCTAGGCTATAAGAAGATTGCCAAGACCCTGAAACTGAGCTGCAGCATGGTGGCCAAGACCATACAGCGGTTTAACAGGACAGAACTCAGAACAGGCCACACCGTGGTCGACCAAAGAAGTTGAGTTCACATGCTCAGCATCATATCCAAAGGTTGTCTTTGGGAAATAGACATATGAGTGCTGTAAGCATTGCTGTAGTGGTTGAAGGGGTGGTCGGTCAGCCTGTCAGTGCTCAGACCATACGTTACACACTGCATCAAATTGGTCTGCATGGCTGTCGTCCAAGAAGGAAGCCTCTTCTAAAGATGATGCACAAGAAAGCCTGCAAACAGTTTGCTGAAGACAAGCAGACTAAAGACATGGATTACTGGAACCATGTCCCGTGGTCTGATGAAACCAAGATAAACTTATTCGGTGCAGATGGTGTCAAGCTTGTGTGGCGGCAACCAGGTAAGGAATACAAAGACAAGTGTGTCTTGCCTACAGTCAAGCACGGTGGTGGGAGTGTAATGGTCTGGGGCTGCATGAGTGCTGCTGGCACTGGGGAGGTACAGTCCATTGAGGGAACCATGAATGCCAACATGTATTGTGACATACTGAAGCTGAGCATGATCCCCTCCCTTCGGAGACTGGGCCACAGGGCAGTATTCCAGCATGATAATGACCCCAAACACACTTCCAAAACGACCACTGCCTTACTAAAGAAGCTGAGGGTAAAGGTGATGGACTGCCCAAGCATGTCTCCAGGCCTAAACTCTATTGAGCATCTGTGGGGCATCCTCAAACGGAAGGAGGAGGAGTGCAAGGTCTCTAACATCCACCAGCTCCTTGATGTCGTCATGGAGGTGTGGAAGAGGACTCCAGTGGCAACCTGTGAAACTCTGGTGAACTCCATGCCCAAGAGGGTTAAGGCAGTGCTAATGGTGGCCCCCCAAAATATTGACACTTTGGGCCCAATTTGGACATTTTCATGTAGGGGTGTACTCACTTTTGTTGCCAGCGATTTAGACATTATTGGCTGTGTGTTGAGTTATTTTGAGGGGACACAGTTATACAAGCTGTACACTCACTACTTTACATTGTAGCAAAGTGTAATTTCTTCAGTGTTGTCACATGAAAAGATAGAATAACATATTTACAAAAATGTGAGGGGTGTACTCACTTTTGTGAGATACTGTGTATATATATATATATATATATATATATATATGTACAGTATTTTTTTTTATAGAATTAGGGTTAGTACAGGGAGATATGGGATTGTAACGGTGCAACAAATAAAGAGTAAAATATAGCAAATTTTATTGGTATATTGATAAAACAACATAGATGTGCATGATTAAAAAACAATGCATGAATGGTGAAGTTGCCTTCATTACATATACATCATGATGAAGGTGAGTCATATAGTGATCTAGAGATATTCCTACATGTTTCACCTGTGTAGGCTTCCTCAGGGAATTTTGTAGATCACCAGAGAAATTGAATACTACGCAAAAAAGAAAAAAATCACGTCAATCAACATATTTGGACAAATTAATATATAGTGCAATAATGATAGCAACATAGTCAGCTCAATCCAATTTACCAACCACTAATCCAATGCCCGCCAGGATGCCCTATACCCATGCATGTCACAGCAGGGGAGGGGTGCTGTGTGTCCACAGGGGACATTTAGTGTCCAACTAAACAAAAAGAGGAATATATATGCATATATGAGAAAGCAAATCATAACCCCAGAAGGAGGAAAAAGTCCTCCACTGAGGATAGGAATGCATAAATTTGAGGATATGTGGATTATACCCACAACCCCATTATGTGGCTTGCCAAGCCTACAATCTTACTTACTTTTAGAAGGCATCAATTCAGGTGGAGGGAGCCACAGTCGGTCATGAATTGATTAAAATGTACAGCCAGATGTTTGACTGAATACGGGAGAACAAATATATTTGAATCACTACATACAACTTGCCGCTAATGCTTGCACATCTGCTATTCAAACACATTGCAGAACAGATGTGTGTGAATAGCAGATGTGCTAGCATTAGCGGCAATATGAAAAGCGACAGAATAAAAAAAGTGACACTGTACGT
>BLSH010472787.1:575869-596337 GCA_018402905.1 Glandirana rugosa | reverse complement strand
CATATTGCCGCTAATGCTAGCACATCTGCTATTCACACACATGTGTTCTGCAATGTGTTTGAATAGCAGATGTGCTAGCATTAGCGGCAATATGAAAAGCGACAGAATAAAAAAAGTGTTCTTCAAAGAACACACAGTTTCCAGATGTTTTCAGAACAGTGATATGATATCACTGTTCTGAAAACATCTGGAAACTGTGTGTGAAGAAAGAAACCAGATGCATGCTCTTCTCTATGCTGTATTTTCAAACACACTATCCAGATGTTTCAAGTGCATGAATAGGGTTTCTCCCCGGTTTTAGGTAAAGTGTTCTATTCTATTTCCAGATGTATGAAGAAAAGATTGAATGTGTGAAGAACATCTGTTCTGGTGCAGAACACATGTGTGTGAATAGCAGATGTGCAATGACTGACGTTTTGATTTAAAGTGATACACACATTTTAAAAAGAAGTGTGAATAAAAGATGTTGAATGATTGACGGTTTGATTTAAAGTGACACACACACTTGAAATTATTGTGCAGAAGAGATGTGCAATGTTTGACGGTTTCATTTAAAGTGATACACACATTTTAAAAAGAAGTGTGAATAAAAGATGTTTAATGATTGCCGTTTTTATTTAAAGTGATACACACATTTTGCAGAACAGTGATATGGGTACTCTGGGCTTATTTATACTTTTTGGACATAGTTTGAAGATGATTTTAGAACAGTTCTATGGCCTCTAATGTTAATTAATACTTTTCAGACCCATTTTGAAGATGATCTCCATTTTTGCATTTTTATGTTTTTATTTTTTTAAAAATATTTAAAGTTATTTCCCTGTCCCCATTTCTTTGTAGGGCACTTGTCCCACCATTACCCACATTTTCCTTCCTTTTGCAGACCTCTAGGACCTTCCTGGGCTTTTTTACAGCATTTTTAAGATTTTTCATTAAAATTACCAGAACACCGGGCCCGAACCCGGACTTTTTTTTGAAAAGTCCGGGTCCGGGTCCGGGTCCCGGACACCCCAAAGTTCGGTACGGACCCGAACTTTACAGTCCGGGTTCGCTCAACTCTACTTATGAGACATCCAAGGGGGAGAGTAATTGAAGCTGAGAGACCTTAAAATAAAAATACAATAAGCCCAAAGCTATAACAATCAAAGATACTATGTCTAGCAAAAAAGGGGAAAGAAATAATCAGCAATAGTGAATCCTTCGTAAGTACAGACCTGCAGATACATGTTCCGATCATAAGGCTTCCCTCCTGTGTCAGCGATGTTGTGCTGAATGTCGGGGTTTAACCACTTCAGCCCCGGAAGGATTTCCAGCTTTAGGACCGGAGCACTTTTTTTCAATTTGGCACTGCGCCGTTTTAACTGGTAATTGCGCGGTAATGCAAAGCAGTACCCAAACGAAATTTGCCTCCTTTTTTCCCACAAATAGAGCTTTCTTTTCGTGGTATTTGTTCACCGCTGCGCTTTTTTATTTTTTGTGATATAAACAAAAAAAGAATGAAAATTTTGAAAAAAAAATTATTTCTCTTTCGTTCATTGACGAATGCAGCAACTCTTCATTACACCTGGGGTTATGCTACCTTTCACTAGGAGTGGACTAGGCAGAACTTCAGTTCAACTAAACGCAGACACAGCCCCTCCCAGGGGGTGGTCCTCCCTGGTATAACCCCCCACCGGCCAGCTCAGCCTTCAGTCTTTTTCTGCCTAGTGCAAGGAGTAGGACCGGGCCCCATGCTGGGACCCGTGGGTCCACAGTTTTTTCTCTTTCTTCTAATGAAGACTGCAATCAAGCAGCTGGCTGGGTGACAGGCTGGATAATATAGATCCAGGGAGTCTCCCCAGCTCAGCCAACGGACCGAGCCGACCTACGATCCGCGCTTGGTCAGCCGTGTCAGGCCCCGTTCCGTGCAGGGTGGCCTGCGGGTTAAATGTCCTGCCAGCACGCTCAAGACCGGGCATCCAGGTCCGCGTCACAGATGTCGCTCAGCCGGCAGCTCCCCCTATAGGAGTGGACAGGGAGGCAGGTCTGTCTCGGGTGGGTTACCCCCTCCGCCCATCTGGATGGGTAAGTACTCCCCCCGTCCCTGGCCAGGGTGCGGGGGGGCTGGCGGGTTTCCCCCCATTCCTTGGGATGTCTGGCGGTGCTCCCTCCTCCATCCCTATCCCCCCATCCTCCACCCTGATGCCCCGGCTGCCTGTGCTGCAGGAAAAAAAAAGTGTGTTTTTTTCTTTTCCAGGCCCCTTCTGGGGGCCGGTTTCGCCGCTGGGGGGGCCTTGGGTGTTCCTATTTCCCCCCCCCCCCCCCCCCCGCTTCGGAGTCGCCCGCTCAGTTTGGCCTCTAGTGTGCACGGTGGCCATTTTTGGTTGGTCGGCCGTGCATTAAAGGCTATGACTGGAGGGTGGGTGGTCCCGGAGCACTTCCTGGTCTAAGCAGACATGTGGAGACGCTGGGACGGCAGCAGCAGCAACGCTTTTTAAGTGGTTGGTAAGGCGGACTCAGCAGCTTGAGCAGCGCTTCTCCTGGGGCAGGGTGTGAGCTACGGTCGGTCCTCCTGAGTGTAACTGCAGGGGTCCCTGTCCGTTGTGCCTGGGGTGGGGGGGGCGCCTACCTCCAGTGCTTAGACCCCTCTTGGGTGATGTGGGTGTCCGGTGTGGGTGGCGCAATGGCGGCTGAAGTCAGCACTTCAGCGGCGGGGACCTCCGCTGGGGCTGAGGGTGTGCTGGGACCTGTGGTTCCTCTGGCTACACTGACTCAGGTCCTGGAGTCCTTTATTTCCCAGGCAGAGTTGGGCCGTGACCACAGAGCGGACAGGAGATGGCCGCCTCCTCCTCCTCCTTCATCTAGGGAAGATTCGGACCTTGAGGGGGGTCCACCAGGACGAGGACCCCCCTCAAGTTGTTGGATGGGGAGCTCCACAATTCCTCTGATGGGGAAGAAGATCTTTCAGGGCACACTGTTGCACATGAAAGGGCTTTGGTGGGCTCCTTAATCTCGGCTGTCTGGGAGACACTCAAGCTGGGGACAGCGGGGGACTCACAAGAGTCGGCTGTGGTCTTTGGATTGCATAGGCCAGTTCGCACCCCTAAGGTGTTCCCCTATGTACCCTTCTTTGATCAGTTTGTGTACAAAGAGTGGCAGCGGCCGCAGAGCTCTCTGCCTCTACCAAGACGGTTTGCTGTACGTTATCCTTTTGAGGATAGTATGTCGCAGAAGTGGGTCTCTCCCAAGGAAGACCCCCGGTGTCCCGCCTGAGCAAGGCGACCAGTATTCCGGTGGAGGGCACGCCGTCTTTTAAGGATCCGGCTGACAGGAGGGTCGAGGCAGTTGCCAAGGCCATGTTTGTCTTGACTGGGTCGGCCATGCAGCCGGTGCTTGCATCAGCACTTGTGGCACAAGTTCTGACGGAATGGGCTGTGGTGTTGCAGCATGGTTTGTGCGAGGCGCATGTCCCGCCTGAAACCGTGGAGCTGGCTGAACAGCTCACCCAGGGGCTCAGGTATCTTTCTGATGCAGCCCTGGACATAGCTCCCATACTATCAAAGCTGTCCGCCTTCACAGTAGTGATCAGGCGTGTACTCTGGTTGAAGTGCTGGTCTGGGGACCAGGCGTCAAAAAAGGCACTTACTGACTTGCCCTTTCAGGAAGGGAACCTCTTCGGAGTTTCTCTGGATGAGATCATCAAGGATCTCACAGGTGGGAAGAGTACCTTTCTCCCCGAGCCTAAGAGGGGTAAGGAACCTCGTCGCAGGCCTGGTCCCTCGTTTTCTGCTTAGAAAAGGTTTTTCGTGCCCCCCGTTCGGCGGGCAAGGTTGCTAAGCCCTCCAAGGCAGTTCCAAGAGGTCAGAAGCGACCATGGCAGCATAAGCAAGAGAAGTCGGACGAGAAGCCCTCCTCCGCATGATGGGTTGCCCCCGCCCGTCGCTCGGGTGGGGGGGTTGCCTGCTGGAGTTCACGGAACAGTGGACCTCTCGCATTTCAGATTCCTGGGTGTGCGAGGTGGTCTCCGCAGGGTACAGAATAGAATTCCATGCCATACATCCAGACAGGTTCTTTGCCTCCAATCTGAGGCTTTCCCCTAGGGCGACGGTTGTCCCTGATGCGGGCCATGCAGGATCTGCTCTTCAAGGGGGTGATTGTGCCGGTGCCAGCCATGGAATGCTTCCACGGTTTTTACTCCAACCTGTTTGTGGTCCCAAAGAAGGATGGGGGCAGGCCCATCCTGGATCTGAAGGCGCTCAACGTTTATGTTAGGGCGCGAAAATTCAGGATGTAGTCAATCCACTCAGTGGTATCAAGGATGCGTATCTGCATGTCCCCATCTGTGTCTCACACCAACAGTTTTTACGTTTCATGGTGGGCAATCAACACTACCAGTTTGTGGCCTTGCCGTTCGGCCTCGGCCCCCCGGGTTTTCACCAAACTCCTGGCCCCGCTGTTGACTCTATTGCGACAGAGGGGCATTGCAGTTCTGGCATATCTGGACGACCTGCTTCTGCGGGCAGAGTCGGCCTCAGCTCTGAGCAACAACATAGACATCACACTGCACACCCTACAGGGGTTCGGATGGGGTGATCGATCGGCCGAAGTCGGTGTTTACTCCGTCACACCGCCTGGAGTGCCTGGGTTTAACCTTGGACTCGGTCAGGGCGAAGGTTTTTCTCCCCTCAGGAAAACTGCAGTTGTTGCAGCAGGCAGTGAGGAGGTCTCTTCTGTCAGAGAAGTGGTCCTCTCTGAGGTTTTGCATGCTGGTCCTGGGGCTCATGGTGTCCACCTTCGAGGCGGTTCTGTATGCCTAGAGCCATACCCGGTCCCTGCAGCACTTGATTCTGCTGCGGTGGGACAAATCTCCTCTGTCCCTGGATCGAATGGTCAAACTGGACCGCGTGGCCAGGTCCTCTCTGATTTGGTGGTTAAGGGCCTCGGCCCTAAGGGAAGGGAAATCCTTCCTCCCCGTGATGTGGTCCATAGTGACCACAGATGCCAGTCTAAGCGGCTGGGGGGGAGTCCTGGGGTTGTTGTCAACCCAGGGCTGTGGTCTCGGGAGGAAAGTCGGCTCCCGATCAATGTGCTGGAACTTTGGGCCATCAGGCATTGCCTCTCCCATTGGTCGGGATGGCTGCAAGGGCGCCCTGTCAGAGTGCAGTCGGACAATGCCACGGCCGTGGCATATGTGAACCATCAAGGTGGAACAAGAAGCTCGGCTGCAGCGTTGGAGGCGGCTCACATTCTGCGGTGGGCAGAGCTTCATGTGCCGGCTCTCTCTCCCGTGTACATTCCGGGCATAGAAAATTGGCAAGTGGATTACCTCAGCCGACAGAGGTTGGATCAGGGAGAGTGGTCCCTGCATCCGGATGTGTTCCGACAACTTTGCCAAAAATGGGGCACTCCCGACGTAGATCTGCTGGCATCCCGGCTCAATCAAAAGGTTCAGACCTTCGTGAGCAGAGCAAGGGATCCGCTGGCGGACGCAGCGGACGCCCTTTCAGCTCCATGGAGCCAGTATCGGCTCATTTATGCATTTCCCCCTCTCAAGCTGATTCAGCATCTGTGGCGCAGGATCGAGGTGGAGGGGATTCCAACCACTCTGGTGGCTCCAGATTGGCCTCGGCGTCCGTGGTACGCTGACGTGGTGCGGATGGTGGTGGATGTTCCCTGACGTTTCCCGCTTCGCGAGGACCTTCTGTCACAGGGCCCCATCTTGCACCCTGCTTTACCCTCTCTGGCTTTGACGGCCTGGCTATTGAATCCCAGGTCCTGAGAGATCGGGGAATTTCCGATTTGGTGATTCCCACCATGCTCAAGGCACGTAAGTGCACTTCTAGGAAGATATACCATCGCACCTGGAAGGCGTATATCGCCTGGTGCTAAGGGGTGGGGTGGAACCCCCGTTCCTTTTCAGTGTCTTGGCTGCTGGCCTTTCTGCAGCAGGGCCTGGACCGTAAACTGGCGTTGAGCACTATCAAGGGCCAGGTGTCTGCCTTGGCCATCTATTTTCAGCGTCCTTTTGGCGACGCATTCGTTGGTTCGCACGTTTATTCAGGGGGCCCGACATGTCGCTCCCCAGGTGCGTACACCTTTGGCTCCTTGGGACCTCAATCTGGTCCTTTCGGGGCTTCAGAAGCCTCCCTTTGAAAATATCAGGGACATTTCCTTACAACTGCTTTCGCAGAAGGTGGCCTTTCTGGTAGCCATCATTTCTGCCAGACGAGTGTCAGAGTTGGCGGCTCTGTCGTTTAGGTCCCCGTATCTGGTCCTACATAAGGATAAGGCGGTTTTGCGCCTGTCACCTTCCTTCTTGCTGAAGGTGGTATCTTCTTTTCACATTAACGAGGACATTGTCCTTCCTTCGCTGTGCCCACGCCCATCCCATCCTAAGGAGATCGCCTTGCATTCCTTGGATGTGGTTAAGGCTTTGCGGGTGTATCTGGCGACCACGGCCTCTTTTCGGAGGTCGGATGCGCTCTTTGTCGTGGTGGATGGACCACGCAAGGCCTTGACGGCCTCTTCGGCCACCGTTTCTCGATGGATTCGACAGACAGTGACCCGTACGTATAACTTGCGGGGTCTTGAGCCCCCCTTTCCGGTCACGGCTCACTCTACCAGGGCGATTAGCACTTCCTGGGCTTCCCAACATCAAGCGTCGGTTTCTCAAGTGTGCAGACTATAAAAATTTTTTCGGATGTGAACACAATATCCGATTTTCGTTTAACCCGTACGGTTTTCGTCCGAAAAATATTGTAAGATCAAGACTAAGCATGCTCAGAAACTAAAGAATGTATGCAAAACTATTCAACACATTACATCACTTTTGAAGTTGAATTCTGTTGTATGAGAATTTTTGTATGGTGAGCAACCTCTTCACTTTCGACATGAGACTAGCATGCAACAAAAACATACGACTGTTCGTCTGAAAATCTGTTTGTGTGCACGAGGCTTTAGGTGCCCATAGAAATTAGATGATTGTCAGACAATTGAGCAAAGCAATGTGGATGATATGATGGATGCCATCAGTCAACCCCCTACTAACTGGTCTCATGGACAAAGGCAATTGGTTGATTGGGATATTTTAGATCTGTCGGTGTTCAGACCAAGCCTCTATGTCTGGCTACCTTCTGATGTACTTGACCAGCTTTATATCAATTTGATAATTAGACTGCAGTAGAATAGAATGTGGTGTTCAATCTGCAATGGCTGAATGATTATACTATGCACTCTACACATTTAATTATGCTATGCACGTGGAAAAAGATCCTTTGCATACATATGTAAAGACAGTTATTGTTATTCAGAAGTCTTGTTCTCCCTGTATTCCCTTATGTGTTATGACACACTTACATGGTTACAGATGTGTCTCTCTGGACCCCGTTTTCTGCCATTGCATCATCCACTAACTGACACAGCTGTGTGAGTGGAGAAGGAACAGCCAGTGCTTGTTAATTATATATGTATTCAAAACACCTTTGAGGTTTTCTTCCTGGCACACATGAAGAGCTTACATTGCAACATACAGTATATCTATATAATATGTTATTTACATTATCAACAATATTGGACTAGCATGATGATAGCTTGGATTTTTTAATAATTTTTAACCTTACAAACCATGTTAAATTTTCTAGCATATCATGTAAAATGTCATCCGAGAAATCTTAAAATTATAGCAAGTGAAAGCTGGCGCCATCTCCATTTTAAGTATTTTGTAGGGTTCTGTGGAAATAGAGGGATTTGCCAAAACCAGATGACCATTGAACCAATTCCTGTAAATGACCATGAAGTCAAAGACACAAATAGGAGTAGCATAAAAAAGACGAGTGCAGATCAGATGTGGGCCAAGGAGTAACTAGACTGATTCACCAGTGGCTGTGAAGTCTTTTGGCAACTCAAGAATATCTTACAGTGATCCAACCGTATGTCCTGCAAATAATTTCCAGCTTGTGGATCTTAATGGAATGCTGCACCTAGAACAGGACAAAGAGCCAAAGCCAATGGCATATATCAGAATATAGAATCCCTCACACTCTAATGGGATATGACAGATATATTGCACAACTACTTGAAGTGAAGACAATAATTATGTACATTTACAATTTAGTAAAGGTAGATGGCACAGGACACCACTGAATATACCAAAATAGTGGAGATGCAAATGAATTATTCAAAGTACCATAATACAGCAGGAACTCAGAGGATGAATGGGTTGAAATCCCTCTTACTGGTGTCACAGAAATGTTTGTGGAAATAGTCTGTTGCAAGTCAAGTCCCAGAGTGGTCAATGCTCAGTGAATACCCACTGCTGAGTTTTGTGAAATTATACTGCACTGTTGGGAATGTACATATTGCTACACCTTCCGCTTTAATGACTTGAAGAGAAGCATTGATGCATAAGAACCCTGAGCTTTTAAAAAATTGATAAACACCCATATGCTAGGACTCGGTTTGGAATGGAATATACTTCAACTGTGTGGGGGTTTGGGGTGGAAGAGCATTTAGTACCACAGGAAATGAAAAATGGCAAAATGCCAACTGACTTGCCCCTTAAACATTGAGATGTTGTATATCGTAATTTGCATGATGACCATGAGCCTTTAGGAACAGAAAAACCCTTGGCGTAATAAATAGCAAATTATGTTGTCCAAAAGGTAAAAATGATAGGATGTGGAGAATTACTGATACACTTGCTTTAGGCGCATACAGTGCATTTCACTGCCCTTCACAGCTATGTGATAGAGCTTCTTAACTGCTCAGGACCTATTAACCCTTTTCTGGACTGACTTTTTTTAAGTAGAACCCATTGAAGTAGGCTTGAGAAATATTCTGATGGTTACTGAACATTTCACTAGATATGCCCAACCATACCCGATTAAAGATATAAGCACTATCATTGATGCAAAAAGTTCAGGTGAAGGAAAAAAACATTCAAGAGGCACTGGGACTTTGATGTGAATTCATTCAAAGCAGAGAGAAGTCAAAAACATTTGGAGAGGCTGCTCACAACAGACGGGGCTACACTTCAGTGAGTTACCAGAAAAAAAACATGCTCCAATGAAAGGAGAGCCAGACCAAAAGATAAAAAAATACAAATTCATCTATTGGTTTAAACTAAAACAACATCCAATGCATTTCGGAGGTCAGGAAAAACTCCCCTTTCATCAGGGCTTCGGTTAAAAAAGAACCTTGAATGAATTCACAATAAGGGTTTCCTGTGTGAATCTGTGTAGGGTATCCCCTTGTCTTAAACAGGGGCCACTAGTCAAATTTAGTGCAACTAGGTGGTAGACAACCTTGCTGATCATAGTTTATTTGTTAATTTGGGTTACCCGTAAATTCAGCATAGCTGTGGTTTCTCCCTTCTGCCAGTAGATTTCACCGGTGCCTCTAAAGTTAGTATGAGGAACTACAATAAAACTGGCTTATGAATATTCAAACTTCCTCTAGTTAACCAGAAGTTTCCTGGCCACTGGGGCATGCTGGGGGAGGGGGAGTATACATATTTGGGGAGGGCCAAGTGATCGGGGGTGGGTGTACATGGAGCAGTTGTGTGACTAGGTATGAATCCTGAGACTTATGCATGTGCTTGTGTCCTGGAGTTTGGGTCTACCCTGAGGAGCCATGGAGGACCCCTGGATGATATTATGGGCAGGAAGAAGCTTGGAAGTGGAGCTTGAACCTCACTGGAGTAGGTGCTGGTGGCTGATTTTTTTGAGTGCTTTACAGTCAGAAGCTGCTATCACAGATTGCCAGGTAAGCTTAAAGGTACTTAATCTGTGAAGACTTTGTTCCATTTTTGTGGAGTCTGAACGTCTATTTTTCTGGGGTGTCCTCTGCCTTGGAGTTTTTGGCATGAGCAATAAACTCTTTTTTTTTATCTAAAAGTAATTGGCACCCATCTGTTCAAATCCCACTATTGCCTATATAATCTACACCCTAAGGTGAAATGTCAGCCCGCCCTGTATCTGGAGGTACCACCATGCTCCCAGGAGTCAGGCGGGTGCTACATAGGGAAGATAATTATTGGATCAGAAGAGTTACTGGCCTGCAGTATCTGTATGAGAAATCAAGATAAAATCAAGTTGGGAACATGCTCATCAAATAACAGAAACCCTGAAAAAAGAACAAAAAGTTGAATTTTATTATTAAATACATTTTTTCTACACATTGCAAACACATTTGACATAATGTCCTACCCACAAAAATAGGAGTCAGGGGGGTGCTACATAGGGAAGATAATTATTGGATCAGAAGAGTTACTGGCCTGCAGTATCTGCATGAGAAATCAAGATAAAATCAAGTTGGGAACATGCTCATCAAATAACAGAAACCCTGAAAAAAAGAACAAAAAGTTGAATGTTATTATTAAATACATTTTTTCTACACATTGCAAACACATTTGACATAATGTCCTACCCACAAAAATATGCTTCAAAAACTGGGCCACAGGGGAGGGTCTAACAGACAAATACAAACCTAAGCACACTCATTTTTATCCAATGAAACTCTTCCATTACTAATGCTTTTCTGCACACAGCTTACCTTACAAGCGAACTTCTGGACTATATATGTACTTAGAGGGCAGTGCTCAGGAATAAGTCACAAAAAGCCCAGAGTACAAAATGCAGTGGTCAGGAGTATGAAATGTACAACACAAAGTCCGTCTGTAGGGCTCAGGAGAGCGTAACACCCTAAGTTCAGGGGTCAGGAAAACATAATACACTGATCAGTGCAGCATAATACACTGAGTGCATGGGTCAGGAGAGTGTAACACACAAAGTACAGTGGTCAGGAGTGTAAAACACAGAGACTGCAGGGCTCAGGAGTATGTGATACGGAGTGCAGGGGTTTGGACTGCAAGACACAGAAAGGTTGCAGGGACTAGAAGTATGTAACGCACAGTCTAGTATACAGTGTACAACCAAAAATTTCCCTCTTTCCAGTACAAATCCCACCACCCAAGCCCTTACCCCCACAATACAGATCTCCCTCAACAGCCCCAAGTCCCACCAGAACAAATCCCCCTCCAGTACAGACCCACCCTACCAGCGAACTCCTTCAGAACAGACCCCCCTTCTTAGTACAGACCCCCCTTCCCAGCTCACCCTCTCAGTACAGAGTCCTGAGTACAGACCCTTCTCCCAGCCCCTTCTTAGTACAGACTACCCCCTCATACAGACCCCAAATTTAGACCCCTTTCCCCCTTAAGCTCAGCAGTGAGTGGAGATCTGAAATGCAGTGACAACGGTAATTTAGGAGTGGATGTGACAGCTGCGGAGGAGTAGGGACCCTCCGCTTTTGCTTTTTCAGAGGTGGTATTTGCACATGTAAGAGCCACTATAGCTTATTCATATGCAAACGCCAGCATCAGATAATTTCTATGCGAATAACATTCTATCAGGGGCATGCAGTCAGGTATTTCATGTGCCATGAACATAAAAAAAACAATTGACTTTGAGGGTCGTAGCTCAGCAACCCGGGGTCACAGAGACCCCAAATTTGGGGGGGGGGGGGTAGGTAGCTGAAGTCCTGCCCCACCACTGGGACTCCTATCATCTATGGTTTCAGAGATATGGGGCTCCTTGCGCAGCCTGTCAGAAGCTACATACAAAGCGGCCAGTTTAAATACAAGCTGACATATGTTTGCAGCAGGCTGAGAGGATGAGCTCACAGTGCTTCTCCTCACTTCTTGTCAGAGACACTGAGCTCAATGGAGAGCTTGGATCCTTGGACCAATGATAAAGTACCATTGGCCCCAGCAGGGCAGCCATCAGAAATGTTGGGGCCCCTTACACAGCTTTAGACCTGGGCCCCCCGTCTGACCACCAACATTCCCCAGGGCCCGCCCACTGGCCAGGGGTGTACACATGTTGCAGCTGCAGTAGGAATTATACACCCTGTCACACTTACCAGGTGTAGCCTGCCAAGCATGACCCATTCAAGTGAAGTGAAGTGTGCAATGCATGCTAGTGTGGGATCCAAGGGGTTAAAAAAACAGTGCACAGGCAGCACAGCCTCACCCGATGCTTGCCATAAGATCTCACGCCAAACCATAGGTGCTGGAGGTCCCAAACATGGACCAGTTGTGGTCCAGGGGGCCCTCCTTGTGTGACCCAAGCTTGGTATTTTTATTGCCTATGTTTTGGGAGAATGGTGTCCCCAAACTGGGTGGCCCCCTCCCATAGACTCCAATGTTAAGTCCGAAATTCACCTGACAATTGCCGGTCAATGACTGGTCACTTTGAGGACCCGGTACGGCGAACCATAGGTGCTGGAGGTCCCAAACTTGGACCAATATTTGCCCAGGGGGCCTCTCTATGTGACCCAAGTTTGGTATATTTATTGCCTATGTTTCGGGAGAACGGTGTCCCCAAACCAGATGCCCTCCTCCTATAGACTCCAATGTTAAGTCCGAAATTCACCTGACAATTGCTGGTCAATGACTGGTCATTTTGAGCACCTGGTATGGCCGAACCATAGGCGATGGAGGTCTTAAACTTGGAGCGGTTGTTGCCCAGGGGGGCTTCTCAATGTGACCCAAGATTGGTATTTTATCGGCTATTGTTCGGGAGAACAGTGTCCCCAAACTGGGTGCCCCCCTCCCATAGACTCCAATGTTAAGTCCGAAATTCACCTGACAATTTCCGGTCAATGACTGGTCACTTTGAAGACCCGGTACGGTCGAACCATAGGTGCTGGAGGTCCCAAACATGGACCAGTTGTTGCCCGGGGGGCCTCTCCATGTGATCCGAGTTTGGTATTTTTATTGGCTATGGTTCGGGAGAACGGTGTCCCCAAAGCGGGTGTCCACCCTCCCATAGACTCCATTGTTAATGACTGATAAAGTCTTTGTTGTAAGGGCCCCTTGAGACACTGGGGCCCCTTACAACTGTACTGCCTGTACCCCCCTGATGGCAGCCATGGGCCCCAGCTGTCTAATAAGAATGCTGCAGTCGAGGCATGCCTCACTGCAGTGTCATAGAAGGGGGCATGTGTCTAAGACAAATGCTCCCTTCCAGCCCAGCCCTCTTAACTACAAGGAAAAACATGGGTTTATGTGTATAAGATTTACCCACAATCCCATGTTTTTCTCACACAGTTAAGAGGGAGAATGATAATCTGCTGCTGCTGAAAAGGTACAAGCTAAATCATATATTATTATGATATATGTTATAAGATAACAATTTATCATTTACCGTATATACTCGAGTATAAGCCGAGTTTTTCAGCACATTTTTTGTGCTGAAAAAGACCCCCCTCGGCTTATACTCGAGTCAGTGTCTGTGGGTGATGAGTAGATTCACATTAAACAGAGCCGTGCTGCTTCTAAGAGCCGTTCTGTGCTGTGTAAGTGTGATTAAACACATTGGAATGCAAAGAATGCAGAGAGAGGTGTCAGATTCTCAGCTTGATGTCGGGAGGTGGGGGAGGTGGGCGGGACAAGCTGATGTTAGCTGATCTCCGTGAAGAGCTGCAGCTCTCTCTCTGCATTCTTTGCATTCCAATGTGTTTAGTCACACTTACACAGCACAGAACGGCTCTTAGAAGCAGCACAGCTCTGTTTAATGTGAATCTACCTTACTCATCCCTTATGTGTTCTGGCTACAGTCTGTGTCCTGGATAAAATCCCTGTGTCCTGGCTACAATACCTGTGTTCTGGCTACAGTCTGTGTCCTGTATAAAATCCCTGTGTCCTGGCTACAATACCTGTGTTCTGGCTACAGTCTCTGTGTCCTGTATAAAATCCCTGTGTCCTGGGTACAATACCTGTGTCCTGGCTACAATCCCTGAGTTCTGGCTACAATTCCTGTGTTCTGGCTCCCTGTCCCTGTGTTCTGGCTACAATTCCTGTGTTCTGGCTGCTGCATTTGCCACCCTAGGCTTATACTCGGGTCAATAACTTTTCCCAGTTTTTTGTGGTAAAATTAGGTGCCTCGGCTTATATTCGGGTCGGCTTATACTCGAGTATATACGGTATCTATTTACTGTGAAATTGCTGGTTTGAAGTTATAACTTCAAACTTCACTAATGTGCCCATTAAGCCATCTGCTTGAGTATAGTTTTTGAACATATAGTAAATTACCTTAAAAACAATATATATAATAATTATTTGTATATTACTTACCTATGGTAATTAACCCCTTGCCACCCAGGCCAATTCTGACACTTCGCTCCTACATGTAAAAATCATAATTTTTTTGCTAGAAAATTACTCAGAACCCCCAAAACATTATATTTATTGTTTTAGCAGACACACTAGGGAATAAAATGGCGGTCGTTACAACTTTTTATGTTGCACAATATTTGCACAGCAATTTTTTTCTAAAAGAAACTGTTTCATGAATAAAAAAAAAAACAGTAAAGTTAGCCCGATTTTTTTATATAATGTGAAAGATGATGTTACGCAGAGTAAATAGATACCTAACACGTCACGCTTTAAAATTGCACACACTTGTGGAATGGCGCCAAACTTCAGTACTTAAGAATCTCCATAGACAACGCTTTAAATTTTTTTAGAGGTTACATGTTTAGCGTTACAGAGGAGGTCTAGTGCTAGAATTATTGCTCTTGCTCTAACATTCACAGCGTATGTAACCTGTTTGTATCTGGCTCTGATACTAGCCAGTGCCTCAGCAGCCACTCACATCACCACACGTCCTTGCATTTTATGTATATGCAAATTGCACATCGATTTGCTAATGAACGCGCTGTGGGCGCAACGCATGGGGCAGAGCCTTTGCGGCACAAAACCCCTGTATTCAGAACAGCAGGACAGAGCTTAAAAGGCAGGATAGTCCTGCACAAACCAGGACTGTTGGGAGGTATGTAATCGTTAAAAATGCATGAGCAAAATGTTTTAAAAAATCTTTAATTTCATTTGGAAATAACCTTGTCATGCTTTTGTACTGGAAACAATATTTTTGATGTAAACAAAGACCTAACTCATGCATTTTGCTGTATGAAAATGCATGTCACGTTAAAATCTTATACTTTTCCTTAGAGCTGGTTCACATCTCTGTGCTACAGTTTAATGTGAAAAGGAGTGGGAAGAGGGAGAGGAAAACTATGTAGGACCTATTCACACCTATGCGTGTGCATTACCACATTCTTCAATGAACATGAAATATTGTAATTTCAGCCAAAAATGTATGATTTCCCCTTATTTTCTGTCTTGGTGATTAAAAAAAAAAATCATTCTACATTTCCCCTGCAAATCAGTCCCAGTAAAGCAGAGAGGCTGCAGGAAAGGGGACCTAAATATCTTGTATATCTTGTATTTCTGCTACAGGCAGAAATATATTTTCTAAGCTTAAGAAAAATATTTAAATGGTAAATTGCTTTGCTTGATATTATATGTGTACAATCTTTTCTTTAGTGTGTTCTTGATCGGTAGCAGATCCCTGGTTTAGTAAAGCAAGGTGAATATTGCATCAGTCCTATTTTCCTCCTCCATTTTCTAAAAGCACAATATCCTAACCAGAAAGCCTATGCAACAAGAGATGACACCCACAAGACATGTTTCCCACAATCCACAGCATAGAGAACATATTGTACTCGATGACACATCTCCAAGCTTCACAAATGTTATGCAGAGAGAATTTTGGCATGTTATAATTATGTTTCAAAAATTATACTTAGCCTTAACACTTAACTCAACACCTCATTGGCCTTCCTGACTTATTTGTGGACAGTAAAATGGGCTAAATGTCTAATGCTGAAATTATATGAACACCTTTAACCCTCAAATTGACAATGCTTACATTTTGCTGTTACCAAAATAGTATGTAGGCTTATCTACTGTTTATTTGGCCCTTTTTAGAGAGAATATATTTCACTACTCACTGTGCTTGTTTAAAAGATGTCATATTATATTCCATGCCCATTCCTCAAGAATCAGTAATGATAACTATATCCACTATAACAATGCTTCTGTTTCAACCGCAGACATGACACGCATCTTGCCAAGGAGAAACTAAATGGGGGAGTCCTCAGGTGGTCTTTAGCTCATGACCACAACCCTAAAACTAGTATTTGAATGTTGCACAGCTGTTGGCAAGCTTAACCCCTTTCTGCCCAACTCCAGCGTAGCTTTAATAGGGTCTGTATGTCCCAGGGGAAGGAAGGATCAGCGATCATGTGGCCACTGTGATTGGCTGTCACAGTGGTCACATGATCGAGATCCAGTGCCTCCGATTACCAATCATTAGCGGGACTGAGAGCTGTCAGTGACAGCATAGAAACATTGACACATATATGTAGGTGTTAAAGTCTACCATTTTGCACACATATCTGTTATGGCGGCAACAAAAAGCTAATTACATACTGTTTTCTTATATCTCCTGGAGACCCAGTGGCATTAGTTAGTTGGTGTCAGAATATGCAGCTTGCCACTTAACTTTTTGGCTCTGGGAGATTCCAGTGCTGATCCTGACACAAAATTGCCTGGTGAAACTGTGACAGGAAAAGGTAATCTAGTGCTCAGGACAAAGCCAAAGTCTGCCCTCCTTTCCCACCATCATGAAACAGTAAAAAACAAAACAAACAAAATGAGCCAGGAAAGAATGGAGAGAAGTTAAAGGAGAAGTATGGCCAAAGCTTTTTTGTCCCTATTTCTCCTATGGATCACAGGAGTGCCGTTCATTCTGCACTCCTAAGACTCGTTTTCAGAGGACAGCAAGCTAAAGTCCACTGTCAGCTGACGTCACCCAGCCAGTCCAGGCACTGAATTAATCTCGACTTTAAAGTCACCCAGATGCCTGGACCGGCAGCTGGCTCAGCCTCCCAGGAAGCTGCTGGGAGACTGAACAAGTGGCTACCACCCCTTCCACAGCTCAGCTCTGAGTGAGCCCTTGAGGGGCAGTGCAAAGAGCCCTAGGTGAGTATATTTTTTTTTTTGGAAACCCCAGAATTTTTAAGTATTGGGTTCAGTTTTGTTATGCTTCAGGGTTAGACTGTGTTCAAATCTGTGTAAGAAATCCCTATACACCAAAAAACCGTAAGCACTGAATATAAAAAAACTCTTCTCTTTTATAAAAGTCACATAACCACCTCCCTAATTCTGGGCCCTTCTTGGCCCTATTAGTGGTGTGACCAAGCCACAGCATGTCACCTTGACATTGCCAATTATCACTGCTCCAGTCTACCCTGCAATCAGTGGCAATGATAGCAAGCAAGCCACTGTCAATCAATGCTTTTATTCACTCCTATAGGCTTCCAGCTGACTACGTCGCATGTAGCACCCCCAGATGGGGTAGCTAACAGCACTGAATGACAGTAACTGCTCAGTAGAGTCTTGCTATCATCATTGATTGCAGGGCAGATTGGAGAAGTGAGGGGGGTGTTCTGTGGCTTTGACCCACCCACCTACAAGGCCGTGCAGAGTAGGCCAAAGACTGCAATGCAGTAGCAATGCTGCAGAAGGTACATGCACCTCTAGATTGCTGCCACCACCGACAGAAAGAGAAAGTCTTACAGGATTAGCAGGTATTTTCACACGGTGTAAAAGAAAGCAAAGGAAAGGCACACATACATTTATTGTGAAGGTTTTCGAAAACACATTTAATCTTTAATACACTTGAAGTATTAATAGTTGTTTTAGGAGTTAGGTTATATTTTTAAGGTTAATGTGATGGGGAGGTTGAGTAAAGGGTTGCCTAGGGGTTAACTGAAGGTTAGGGGTCAAGGTGTTGGGAGACATTTTTTGCTGAGAACTACCTGGTAGTTTATGGTTCAACAAGGGCAGAATTTGTCACCAGAATTCTCTGCCTAAGTGCTGCTGTTACTGGAAAGTCAAATGATAGTGTCACATTCTCCCAATGGATTCTCTGTAATGTAAAACAAATTGAGATGTCCAACTGAGAGAGCCCAAGAGAGTGAGTCTTCTATTATGGTATTTCAGGAGGGAGAAGACACAAACTACTAGAAAGAAATCTTTTATCAAATGATAAAAGTGTAAAGTGCCAGATTATTCACCCTCTACTTCCAGTTGAACTTTTGACCTATGAGCCTAACACTAAAGCCTAAAAAATCAAGTATGTAAATCAAGTATTCTAAATGCTTACTTGCAATGTTGTCTTTCCATGTATGAATTTGTATTTACTTGCAATGTTTCTTTGAACTTAGTATAAGATTTGACTAATTCAGGAAGAGTTGATTCCTCCTTGCACATCATAGCCCTCTCCTTTTCTATGAATATCTAGTTACCTTTTGTGAAGACCCAGCATCTCTGCCCTTCCCTCACCTCCCTACATAGATGTAGATCCTAGGGAATAGAAGGAAATACATTTAGAGTGTCCCTTGTGTGACAGCTTTTACTCTGCTGGGGTTGCTGACAACACATCCAAGATGGATGTCTTCACTGTTCAACAGCAATCTCAGGGCTTTAGACGTCTACACAAGGGAGACTTTTATAGGTAAATGACAAGCATGAAATATGGTAAATGCATATAAAATCTTGGGAGATTTTTTTTTTGTTGAAATTAATGGTCTGGCAATGGCATCTCTTTAAAGTGGACCTTAACCTTCCCATCTACTTTCTTTTAATCTGCTCTCCTCCCCCTCCACTTGTACAATTGGAACTTCCTGGGATACACACATCATGCATCTCAGGAGGTCATGGGGTATTCTACTGTGCATGCACCATGCCATGTCATTAAGGGGCCGGTAGCCTCTTCCTGCTTTAGGCAGCTATCCCCATGATGATGCCACTGGGGGGACCGGCTGTAAGAACCAAGGAAAAGACATCTAACTTCCTGATAACATCACAGGAAGAGCAGACAGTGTGGGGCCCACTGGATCGCTAGGTGTGGGAGTATTTTTTTTTTTTTTGTGTGAATAACATGTAGAAGTAAGGGGGTAAAATTTCTCCCTTAAGCCTTTTCAGCGACATGCTTTATATGTGTCTTAGATGTAAAATAGGCCTGTTTCTGTGGCTGGACATAATACGTTTTTTTTTTCTGCTGCTCTGTTCATTTACAGGTATATTTATATCTGGCCATTGTATGAGCTAGTGAAACTCATAACATATTTGTGATATTTAATATGAATATGGTCAGTCAGGGATCGGCAACCATATTTAACACTTTTTTGTCCGATAGAGCCATCTATTATTTAGGTATTTTACACAACTCTAATTAAAGCATTTTAATAAAAATTAGAATAATTATATTTCATGACATGACGAATATCATTCAAAAGAACTTAAAACATTTGCTTTTACATTTTGAAATGAATGGACTTACCCACATGAAAAGACACACATAAACACACTCAGGTTAAATTGGATAGACCAGTGTCTTTATTTAACCTTACCAACTATGAAAACCATATTCATTGTTAGCAATGTATTTGTTTGAGGAAAATTATCCATCCTGCTTCTTTGAATTTTTTCATCACTACGGTCAAAAAAAATGTAGATTTGATCCCAGTAACAATTACAAGATCAAAAAGACATTCTTGAAATGAAAATTTTCAAACAAAATGTTATTATGGGCAGCACAGTGGCTAAGTGATTAGCACTTCTGCCTAGCAGCACTAGGGTCCTTGATTCAAATGCCAACCATAGCACTACTTGTATGTTCTCCCTTTGCCTGCGTGGGTTTCCTCCCACACTCCCATGTTGGTAGGTTAATTGGCTCCTGTCTAAATTTCCCCTTGTTAGGGTTGCCACCTCATCCCTTTAATCCAGGACACATATGAATTACACAGGTTCTGAGGCTGATTTAATGCAGATAAGGCACAAAGTGAATTTAATTACCACCTTAATCAGCCACAGAACCTGTATAATTAATTTGTGTCCTGAATTGAAAGGATGAGGTGGCAACCCTACCCCTAGTATGTATGAATGTCCAGCTCCTGTCCTCAGGACCCACTAACAGGCCAGATTTTCAGTATTACCTTGGGGAGATGCAAACGAGAATACTGCAATCACTGAGCAGTAAATGATATCACCTGGGATGTATTTTAGTTACCTTGCAAAATGGCCTGTTAGTGGGTCCTGAGGAGAGGAGTTGAGAACCACTGCCTTAGATTGAAAGCTCCTTGAGGGCAAGGACTGATGTGAATATACAATATATATGTAAAGTACTGTGTTAATTGCTGGTGCGGTGCTATATAAATATGTGTAATAAATAATACTAGTGTGTGGCCAGCTTAATTGATTTGACTGGCCTTTCCTGTGTAGTGCAGTGGTGTAACCGTTAATTGTGTCATGAAATGTATATATAACATATAAGTGTAGTCAGGAACGGGAGTTCCTCGAAAGTTAGATTCCGTCACCAAGAGTTGAGGAGAGGAGTCCTGGGTGATTGTCCGGTAAAACGTTCCATTGATTTTATGTAGGGTCCACTATAGTAAATGACGAGTCACTAACGTCATAAGAGCAAACGTAGAGGGGTTCCATTATGACTTTTAGACCGGACAATCACCCAGGACTCCTGTCCTCGACCTGTAAGTATGTATGATCCCCATCCCAACGGTGG
>BLSH010472787.1:538340-565288 GCA_018402905.1 Glandirana rugosa | reverse complement strand
TTGGCGGTCGGCAAGTGGTTAATGCACAATATATTGCCACATTGTTTGGAAAACATATAAAAGATGATCTTATGCCAAGTGTATAGATACCAAACATGACATGCTTTAAAATTGCATATGCCCGTGCAATGGCAACAAGCTACATCCATTTTTAATATCCAAAGGCGATACCTTAATAGCCAAAAAAAAAGAAAAATATACTGTATATGCCCAAGCATATGGGCAATCTGCCAAATGACCTCCCCAGATCCCTCATGCTTGGGCATATACATTCTTTTTTTTAAACTGATGAGAAATCTCCTACAGCAGTGCTGCAAAGGATATATAAATATGCTGAGAGCAACACCCTGTTGCTGTCAGAATAAACATATAAGTGCTGCAGCTGAATGCTGTTCCTGCAAAGCAAGCAATAGTTTACAATAAAACACAATAAGAACATAACATTAACTCAATAAAACAACAACTATTTTTGTGATTTAAAAAAAAAAAAATTGTTTCCTTTTTTTAACTTTATTTTGTAACTTGGCTAAACAGGAAACTGGCTATCAGATTTTGAGAGACCCTAGCCTGGAAAAATTACAGACTATCTAACATCTTTCGAGACCATGTGTGAATGTGTGCCCTAGACTGTGCTGTGTTGTACCCTATACTAATACTCCACTAGTGTGTGGTAGCAGTCCTAGAGGCAGAGACCAGGTTGGCCAGAACAGAAAGAGGGACAGAAAAAGCAGGTGTCTCTTCTTATTCCGTGTCTGCTACAGACACATCTTTTTTGGGGTGACTTTTAGGTTGGGGTACCAGGAATGGCATCCGGAATGGATCCACCTCTCCTGCAGCTGGCTCACGGCACTGCACAGAATACGTGATCCTGCGCAAAGCTGCCACACTGTAGCAGTAAATGTGCTGAACTCAGCAACTGGTTAATAAGTGCAAAAAAACCTGTTGGTCTTGTCAAAAATTCAAAGCTGTCCTGTGTCCTTTGCACAATTTCTGTGCTATCTAAATTAGTTTTTTTAACCCTCCTGGTTGTCATTTTGGACTACAGAATGTTTAGCCTTTATAGAAATCTGAGAGTGGTTGAGCAGTTTAGAAGAAGAGACTGGACAGGGCTGAAAACAATCAGTCACAAAAATGCTGTGTGTTGTCAGCCCAAAACAGGACTTAAAGCGTATGTCCACATTTGCAGCCAAAGTGGAGTAACACAGTATCTCACAAAAGTGAGTACACCCTCATATTTTTGTAAATATTTTATCTTTTCATGTGACAACACTGAAGTAATGACACATCTAAAGTAGTGAGTGTACAGCTTATATAACAGTGTAAATTTGCTGTCCCCTCAAAATAACTCAACACACAGCCATTAATGTCTAAATTGCTGGCAGCTAAAGTGAGTACACCTCTAAGTTAAAATGTCCAAATTGGGCCCAATTAGCCATTTTCCCTCCCCGGTGTCATGTAGCTTGTTAGCGTTACAAGGTCTCAGGTGTGAATGGGGATCAGGTGTGTTAAATTTGGTGTTATCGCTCTCACTCTCTCATACTGGTCACCGGAACATAGCACCTCATGGCAAAGAACTCTATGAGAATCTGAAAAAAAAGATTTGTTGCTTTACATAAAGATGGCCTAGGCTATAAGAAGATTGCCAAGACCCTGAAACTGAGCTGCAGCATGGTGGCCAAGACCATACAGCGGTTTAACAGGACAGGTTCCACTCAAAACAGGCCTCACCATGTGCGACCAAAGAAATTGAGTGCACATGCTCAGCGTCATATCCAGAGGTTGTATTTGGGAAATAGACATATGAGTGCTACCAGTATTGCGGCAGAGGTTGAAGGGGTGGGGCGTCAGCCTGTCAGTGCTCAGACCATACGCTGCACACTGCATCAAATTGGTCTGCATGGCTTTCGTCCCAGAAGGAAGCCTCTTCTAAAGATGATGCAAAAGAAAGTCCACAAACAGTTTGCTGAAGACACGCAGACTAAGGACATGGGTTACTGGAATCATGTCCTGTGGTCTGATGAGACCAAGATAAACTTATCAGATGGTGTCAAGCGTTTGTGGAGGCAACCAGGTGAGGAGTACAAAGAGAAGTGTGTCTTGTGTACAGTCAAGCATGGTGTTGGGAGTGTCATGGTCTGGGGCTGCATGAGTGCTGCCAGCACTGGGGAGCTACAGTTCATTGAGTGAGCCATGAATTCCAATATGTACTGTGACATGAAGCAGAGCACGATCCCCTCCCTTTGGAGACTGGGCCGCAGGGCAGGATTCCAACATGATAACGACCCCAAACACACCTCCAAGATGACCACAAATTTAACCTTTGAGAACGTCCTGTGGGAGGGACGAAACATGTCAGTTGATCACGGGCGGTGACGTCACATCCGGTTGATACACAAGTTACCTGTTTTGGAGACACTCTGTTGAGATTTTAAATGTAAGTGGATATTTAAATATTTTTACTCAATAAATGCGGATTTACACTATGTATAATGTATACTATGTATACAATGTCATCTATTGAACACTGCATGCAAGCCGTATATACCCCAAGTGGATGACCGATATTGGTGGAAATCGACCAAACACACCACAGAGCGCATTTGACTTCTGTAGTGGAAGCCCCTACTTTCTGGTGAGTGCGGGGAAGTGCAGGAGGGGAGCACGGATTGCACCATAAATATTGCACAGATATTCATGAAGCACTTGACACTTTATATGCACATTTGTTAAGAAGATTGTTGTATGAACTGCTGTTAAGAAGATTTACTAATCACAGGAAGAATTTATTTGAATGAACTTTAAATTAATTCATATTGACTATTCACACTGCATATGTTTTTCACAGAGATGATGTAAAAACCTGATCACTATATAATTATAATTTATATAACACTATTATTCATTGGTGAGCCAATGGCTTGGCTTAGGGATATAGATATTTTATACATTTTGGCTTGGTTTCACTGCCTGTATATTAGAAGCACCAGCAGCTTTTTGATTTATTTTTGCTTTATAGTAAGGTTTCTATTTCAGTAATTTTCATTCATGTAGCACTCAGGATATGGTTTAATTAAGGACACTTAACGATTTGCACATAGATAGCACCAGCACTTTTGAAGTAGTACGTAGCGCTCTTTATCCACACCAAGATGACCACTGCCTTGCTAAAGAAGCTGAGGGTAAAGGTGATGGACTGGCCAAGCATGTCTCCAGACCTAAACCCTATTGAGCATCTGTGGGGCATCCTCAAATGGAAGGTGGAGGAGTGCAAGGTCTCCAACATCCACCAGCTCCGTGATGTTGTTATTTAGGAGTGGAAGAGACTCCAGTGGCAACCTGTAAATCTCTGGTGAACTCCATGCCCAAGAGGGTTAAGGCAGTGCTGGAAAGTAACGGTGGCCACACAAAATATTGACACTTTGGGCCCAATTTGAACATTTTCACTTAGGGCTGTACTCACTTTTGTTGCCAGCAGTTTAGACATTAATGGCTGTGTGTTGAGTTATTTTGAGGAGACTGCAAATTTACACTGTTATACAAGCTGTACACTCACTACTTTACATTGTAGCAAAGTGTCATTTCTTCAGTGTTGTCACATGAAAAGATATAATAAAATATTTACAAAAATGTGAGGGGTGTACTCACTTTTGTGAGATACTGTAATTTATATTTGTTTCATGTCCTCATTCCCATGGCACAACAAAAAATATTTAAAAATTGCAGCTTACCTTTTTTAGATGCACTATTTGGGTAGTTCTCATATTTTATGAGGGGGTGGGCAGCTGTTTTTGCCATAATTAACCCTGTCTATACTGTGCAGATAGAGCCTCTTAATCGATTGTAACTAGATTTGAACACTGTCTGTCCTACTGTAACAAAGGGTTAAGGCTCAATTCATTTTGCTTTTCAGCATTTTTGCAGTGCTTTTTGCTGTGCTTTCCACGTTTTTTTTACCGCGTTTTTGCAGCGATTTGCGTTTTATCTTTTATTTTTGGGGGGTGATTTTGTTGCTAGGCGGATTTAAAATTGCAAATCGCTGCAAAATCGCAGTTAAAACGCAGTAAAAATGCATAAAAAACGCAGCACTTGTGTTTTTCTTGCATGCCCATTCAAGTCTATTACATGCAAAATGCTGCATATTGCGAGAAAAAAAGTCCACGACCCTTTCCAAATCGCAGAGGCACAATTATGCATTGATGCATAGGAACCCATGTTAAAAAAAATTCCTTGCATTTCTGCAAAATGCAAAATACATCAAAAATGCATTAGTAGGAGCCTAAAGGTGTAATGGCTGGCTTCTTGCATTGTATGTTAATGATGACAGACTTGGAATAGGCTCACTCTAACATTGTTCAAAAAACCTTGCAGTAAGTCATAACACCTCCTCCCAAGAAACATCTAAAAAGTAAGAAATATTTTTTTATTTTTTTTTAAACACGTTATATAATTGAGAAAACATACCAAATATATAAAGGGCTTTTCTCAAATGTGACAGCAAATGTTGAAATATGCTGTACGAACTGAGTGTGTATCTGGCAGATTCTGTACTAGCAAGGTCTCACAAGGAATAAAACCTTGTGATTGCAGAGATGTACTGCATGGTTTTTTTTTTTTCATTTTGACATGACATACAGTACAGTATTCCTAATAAAAATGAAGCATGCTTCTTGAATAATGGAAATAAATCTTTAGGAATGTTACTCAGAAACAAAGCAGAATGCTGGATTTTTAATTATGATATTTCTTGGTGACTGTTAGAACTACAGTGCCTATAAAAACTTTTCATGAATTATTAAAACATTAAATCACAGTGGATTTTATTGTGTTTGTACAGCAAATATGAATACTTTTGTTTGTTCAACAGAAACAGATTCTCTTATGTCAAAGTGAAAGATGATTTAAAGCCCAACTCCAGGAAAATTTAAAATCATCTCTTGCATTGGAGCTGCACCCAAACTGCAGGGGTAAAATCTATTTTGTCTAGGGGGTAGGAGAAACATTTTTACTTACCTGATCCTCCGATCAGATAGTGCCTCCGCCCCCCCCCCCCCCCACTTCAGTAGTGGACTGTCCCTCAGGCTACACTGCTTTGGTCTTGGTGATGTCCAGAAACTAGACTGCTGGAGTGTGGGGGAAGAAGAGACTGCAGGGATTAGTCTAGTTGCCGAGGAGAGGAGCGGGTAAGTAAATCTCCTTTTATTATTCCCCTAGATAAAAACAAGCAATTAACGCTTGTAGTGCAGGCACAGCCCCAAAGCAAGGAATATTTTTTTAGCCAAAGCAAGGAATATTTTCTTAGCCTGCCATAGCTGGGCTTCAAACCAATTACAACGCAAAAAAAAAAAAATACCGAATGTCCTTCAAGTCATTGTTTAGTAGATGCACTTTTGGCAGCAATTACATATATGAGACTGTGTATTTCTGTCTCTGTCAAATGAAGGGTCTGCCTTAACACAACACGTTAGTACACAGTGTACTGCTACCTCTGAAGGACCCGCTTGGTCATTTTTGTTTTTCTGATCTGCACCTCAACTCTAAGGCCCCTTTCACAAGGGGCGGATCCGCAGGATGGGCTCTGCCAGCTTGTCGGGGGATCGTTCCATTGATCCCCGCCGAGCAGGTGGATGACAGGTTCTGCTCAGTGTGCAGGGATGGACCTGTCAGAGCCCTGCTGTTCTCTATAGAAAGATCATATAAATCAGATGAAAACGGACAGCCTGTCTGTTTTTATTCGATCCCATCCGATCCGCTGGACGGATGGCGAACGTATCTCCATCCATCTGTTTTGAGCAGATCTTATCGGATCAGATGGCAGGTGGGTGTCAGCGGACACATCTCTGCTTAGATCCACCTGCCCATAGAAATCAATGGGTGGCCCGCTCGGATCCACCTGAAAAACGGACAGGCAGATCCGATTGGGCCGATCATGTGAAACGGGCCTTAGAACAACCTCAACCCGTCTCATACACTTGGTTGAATGAGAGTCACTGCAATCATATGTAAGAACATGAGTATAAATACCTTTAACTTTGCATTGAATTACTACCAGAAAATAAACACAAGAATGAACTCAATATATTGGTATGAGTTAGAATAAATGGTTTGAGCATAAATGAGCACACAGAGGTACATTCGGACACAGTCTGCTAGACAGTTTAATAGGGTTCTGTACCACTAAACTGGAATCGGCACATGGATCTGCAAATTCAGCAATAAATGATGCATATAAACGTTAACTGCAAGGTGAATAATAATACTGTAACTGTGTTGTGTGAGTGCGCTCTAAAAGACTAGCGAAGCCCTGTGCAATGTTTCCTGAGGGGTACCTCTGAACTAAGTGCTGGGCAAAGGTCTCTATGGGCCAACTGTAATGGGCAGTCTTTAGTCCTGAATCTTCAGCCGGCTAATGTCCAATAGTACCCTTGGCATGCAAGAGAACAGTCACAATAATGCCTGCAGGCAGTAATAGAGCAACAACACAGCTGCGTAGTCTGTTCTTAAGGATGTCTAGTGGCAACAGGTAATGGCCACAAGGCCCTCTCATGAAACCCAGTGACACAGCTGCAGTGGTCCCTTCAGTTAACTGTCAGTTCACTCTGGGTTGCTTGGAGCAACTCTGGTCCTTGGCACAGCATGGATGGCATCCTAGCAGTGGCTCGGTCCCTCAGTACAGCAAAGGGCTTTCCAGTGTCTCTACTTTTCCTTGTCCTCTGATGCGAAAGCAGAGTGCTGCAGCGGGTCCTTTCCTTCTCTCACCCTTCACTGCTCCCTCCTATTTACCCAGGAAAAAGTCATCAGTCCTCTTCTGATGCAGGGCTCTTTGGGTAATGTGGTCTGCAGCCCCAAATCACTGATGCAGCAGAGAGCGTCCACAAACTACAACTCCCAGGGTTCCATGTTACCGCTGTCAAGAGGGAGGGGGAGCTGGAGCAGGGTGATCTCAATCGCCATAGCATATATGGGAATACAGAACCCCTTTGACACATTCAAAAAACTGTCAAAACAGGTACTTACCAAAATGATTTAATATACAGGCCTGCTGTACCAAAGCTATCCATTCAGTTTGTACCTAATCATGCAGGTCCTCACTCAGTTGTTGAAAGATCTAAAGGATAGCATAAATTAAAATGTGAACGAAATGTAATTTCATGACATTTCAATAAAGTTGAAAAAGAGAGATGAGTAATTTACAACACACGCACCACTCCCCTCACAGTCCACACACATACTGTAGCTGCTGACAGTGAGTGCACGCTTACACATATAATGAATGGACTCTACAGTTAGATAGGGGTGGGTGCTTTATCCACTACAGGGCACTTATACCCCCTTCCTGCTAAGACCAGTTTTCAGCTTTCAGTGCTCTCACACTTTGAATGACTATTACTCAAGTCATGCAACACTGTACCCATATTAAATTTGTGTATTTTTTTCACACAAATAGAGCTTTCTTATAGTGGTATTTAATCACCACTGGGTTTTTTATTTTTTGGGCTAACAATACAAAAAGACAGAACATTGTTCTTCCTTTCTGTTATAAAGTTTTGCAAATTAGTACTTTTTCTTCATAAATTTTGGCCAAAAGTTATACTGTAACATATCTTTGGTAAAAATAACCCAAATAAGTGTATATTGTTTGGTCTTTGTGAAAGTTATAGAGTGTACAAGCTATGGTGCCAATCATTGAAAATTGATCACACCTGATCACACCTGATGTACTGACGGCCTATGTTATTTCTTGAGACATTAACCTCTTGATGCCACTTCGGCTTCAAGGGGTTGTACGTAAAGTCACGCCCACAAATGTTAACAGTGACAAACCAAACATGTGAGGTATCACTGCGATCGTTAGAGTGAGAGCAATAGTTCTAGAGCAGTGGTTCTCAACTCCTATCCTCGGGACCCACTAACAGGTTTGCAGGATAACTGAAATACATCACAGGTGATATCATTTGCTGCTCAGTGATTTCAGTATTCTAGTCTGCATCTCCCCAAGGTAATACTTACAATCTGGCCTGTTAGTGGGTCCCGAGGACTGGAGTTGAGAACCACTGTTCTAGAGCAATACCTACTCTGCAACTCTAAACAGGTAACCTGTAGAAATTTTTAAAGCGTCGCCTATGGAGATTTTTAAGTACCATAGTTTGTCACCATGCCACTAGTGTGCGCACTTTTAAAGCATGACATGTTAGGTATCTATTTATTCCTCATAACATCATCTTTCACATTATATAAAAAATTGGGCTAACTTTTTTTTTTTTTTAATCCATGAAAGTGTATTTCTTCCAAAAAAAATTGCATTTCAAAGGCCGCTGCACAAATACAGTGTGACATAAAATATTGCAATGATCGGCTTTTTATTCACTAGGGTCTCTGCTAAAAAATATGTAATGTTTGGGGGTTCTAAGTAATTTTCTAGCAAAAAATACAGATTTTAACTTGTTACCAACAAGTGTCAGAAAAAGGCTTAGGCATGAAGGGGTTAACAAGTCAGGGAAGTACAAATACCCTCAAAATTACCCTTTTTTGGAAAGTAAATATTCCAAGGTATTTTGTAAGAGGCATGGTGAGTTTTTTGAAGTTGTAATTTTTCCCACAATTCTTTGCAAAAGGAAGATTTTATTTTTCACAAAATTGTTACATTAACAGGTTATTTATCTCACATGGCATATGCATACTTGCAACTACACCCCAAAACACATTCTGCTACTTCTCCTGAGTATGGCAATACCACATGTGGGAGACTTTTTCACATCCTAGCCACACATTTTTAAAGTCCCTTCATATTTATAACACAACGCATGTACATACCAATATTTACACCCCAAAATACATTCTGCTGAGCAGAGTAAACAAAAGATTTCCTTTGGTTTTAGTAGTGCAGTTGTCCACAGAGAAGAGCATTGGTCCAGGCAGCAGGCAGGGACGTGCTTAGCAACAACGAAAGAAATTGTCCAGGTAGCAGGCAGGAATATTGTCTATAGTCAGTATAGGGATATTGTCAGCACAGCCAAAGCATTAGCTCAGGCAGCAGGCAGAGATGTGGTCAGCAACAGCCAAAGGAATTGTCCAGGCAGAGTAATGGTCAGCACAGCCAAAATATTGGTCCTGGTACACTGTTACCTGCAGGCACTCATTATTGTACCGCTCTCCATTCCTTCATAAACATACTACCTCTCGCTACAGCTAAATATATCCATAGTACTGGTAGCAGGCAGAGGCATGATGGCAGTAAGTCAGCAGCAGGCTGAGGGCCTAGGTCAAGTAAGACCTGAGCACAGGGGTAGAGGCTTCTCCCACCCAAATCTCTTTGAAGCTTCCGGTCTCCAGACCCTAATCCAGAAATTACAAAACCTGGGGAAAAGCAAAAAAATAGTTTTCTCCATCCGTAAAAACAATTCTAGAGCCCCTCACATATGTGAGACCCCTGTGTACTTCAGCTCTATTTGGCAACAAGGAGGTCCCATTTCTGGTATAAGAAAGTTGCCATTTATCTTATTCATTTGGCCATTTACAATGCTTATATCACCTAAACCAAATCCATGGAAAGAGCCACCCCCTTCCTAAAACTCATAGAAGAAATAGTGACGTCCCTCATCTACCAGCAAAGACACCCCCCCCCAGAAAACCTTCACTCTGATGCTGTAACAAAGGAGGAGCTAGAAGAGATACAAGCTACCATAGTGCCCAGTGTCCTTCCCAACCCAGCCTATGCATTGGAGAATGATTCAACGTTTTCACACATGCATAAAATATTAGCTCATATTTTTAACCATTTCACCATTATCAACTTCTGTGTTGACCATTTGCCTGTTTCCTCAATTAATCATGCATGCAACTGCCTTCCACATGGTCTGACCCTGGCCTGTTTAACGACCATGCCTCTGCCTACTGTCTGAATTGTTGATCCACCATGTTTCTGCCCTCCACGTGAACTGACCCTGGCCTGTTTATTGACTATGTTTCTGCCTACCGCTTGGACTGATCTGTCGCCCTGCTACTGTAGGGATTGCGCTAGTGTGAACAATCCCTAATAGACATGTACAAACCTTAGCACGCTCATTTTAATAATATGAAACCCTTTCATTACATATGATTTTCTACACACAGCCCACCTTACAGAAGAACTTCAGGAGTATTGTACTTTGTTGTAGAAATTTTATTAGGATGTGTTGATAATGTATTGTCACAGTGTCTCCAAGTGTCAGCTTACCGGTCTTCGTTGTATATAGCGAATATGGCTTTAACCGACATTGAGGAAAGGCCACTTACAGTGGAAACCTTCCATTAATTGGTAATCGCACACTACCCACCTGATCATCCCGGCTGTCAAGCGCTCTGAGCGATTAACGCTGGAGCGAACGTCGGTCCGGATTTATGGAGGTACGATGAGCATTTCACGGCACAGGTATATAACTGTCAACCGGGGACCCTGTATTATGTTGAATCACTTGGCGGAGATGTGTTTGTGGTGTGGAATCTGTATCGTTTTTATGTAAGGATAATGGCTTGTAAGCTTTTGTCTTGAAAGAACGACAGATAATGACCCTAAGCCGTCAACAGCTGTAATGTAATGTAGCTGCACTACATTGGTGCCGTGCAATTGACCAGAAGTGCATTTCGGACTTAGTAACAGAAGTCGGTGGTGACAACAATCCTGTAAGGTGGACAGAAGCCTGCTGGAGACCCAAGAGCTGTGCATTTGCACATACATTCATACATACATTGTGCATGCACACCCCTTCTATTGTATCGTTTGAATATAAACAAGTGTGTCATTGGTTGTTATTTTGTATTAAGCTCATGTCATGTGACTGTGCCTTGGAGGCTGATTGGCTGATTGTGAATCCACCAAGTCCCTTTGTTATCCCTGTTTCAGCCCTATACATAAACTCAGCAAGCACAGCTGCTCAGGACTGACTGACGAGCTTGCAATGTGAGAATAGCTATCGTGTCTGTTTTACTTGGTGGGCAGGAGTGCACTCAAATGCATTATCCAAAAGAGCTGAAAAGTGCGCTGGTTAGGGCAAGTGAAATATAATGCCCACAGCATGTTATAATTTCCCCAACAACTTACAGTGCATTAGTCAGGAGTAGAAAATGTAAACCACAGTGAGGGGAATTTATCAAAATTGGAGCAGACAGAATCTAAAGCAGCTGTGCATGGCAACCAATCAGCTTCTATCTTCAGCTTGTTCAGTTAAACTTTGAAAAAGACAAAAGTTGATTTGTTGCCATACACAGCTGCCCCATTTGTTGTTCTGCTCCAGTTTTGATAAAACTGTCTACAATTGTTAGTATCTACAGTGCATGGAGCCGGAGTGCTTAATATACTGGCCCTTTTACAAAGTACATCCAAAATTACCCCCTCTTCCCAAAACAAATCATCCCCCCAAGCCCATATGCCCACCAGTACAGATTTCCTTTAACATTTCCCTCCCAGCCTAACCCCTCAGTACAGACCATTCCAACAGGAACTCTTCAGTACAGACTCCCAACCCAGCACAGACTCAACCCCCCAACACAGACCCCTTAGTACAGACTCCCTGTCCAACACAGACCACCCCCCCCAACACAAATTCCTCAGTATAACAGACGGGTCCCCCCCTCACCCAATACAGACTAACCCCCTCCTAGCAAATACCGACCCTCCAGCGCAGGCTAACCACCCCAGTTCAAATGTACTTCTCCAGTACAACCCCCCCCCCCCAGTACAAACACCCCTCCTCCATGAACAGACCCCTCAGTATAGACACCCCCTCAATCACCAGTGCAGATCCTTCTGCAGAGACACACCTGCTTTCTCTCCAGGGTACAGAACCCTAAGAACAGACCACCACCCCCTCCCCCCCCACTCACTCACCAGATGTATATCATTATCAAATATCTTTTTTCACCTTTGGAGGTGTCTGCGCGCATTTTTTTTACTAGAAGCCAGAAGGGAAATGTCATTTGCAGCGACCTCTTTGAAGTGGAATACTGTTGTTATGGTAGCAGATAGCTACCATAACCCCGGTATTTTTTTTTTTTCAGCCGGTAATTCTGCGTGTGATAAAAGTGGTCTTAGCTGCAGAATCGCTGCGAGATCACTTTATCAGCGAAAGGAGAGGTGCCCCTCCTACCGTTTTCCCGTCATCGTGTCCGCTCCCCCTGCACTGGAAGCCGAGTGAGCGGAAGATGCCGCCCACTCGGCTCCATAGCATTGCAGGGCGGAAGCGACATCACAAGTCACTTCCGCTCATAGCTCTTAAAGGGGACATATTTCTTTCTCACTGCCATTTTTTTTTTATTGCATTTAAGTGTAAATATGAGATTCAAGGTCTTTTTGACCCCAGATCTCATATTTAAGAGGTCCTGGCATGCTTTTTTCTATTACAAAGAATGTTTACATCTCTTGTAATATGAATAAAAGTGATCAAATTTTTTTTTATAAAGGACAGTTTAAAAATAAAAAATAAAAAGTAAAATAAATAATTAAAAAAAAAATGTAAAGCCCTTGCAAGCTCATAAGCGAATGCATACGTAAGTCCCGCCCACATATGAAAACAGTGCTCAAACCACACATGTGAGGTATCGCGGTGATCGTTAGAACAAGAGCAATCATTTTAGCACTAGAACTCCTCTGTCACTCAAAACTGGTAACCTGTAGGCATTTTTAAATGTCGCCAATTGAGATTTTTAAGTTGCATTCTGCGAGCGGGCAAAATTTTGAAGCATGACATGTTGTGTATTAATTTATTCGGTGTAGCATTATCTTTCACAATATGGAAAAAAATTGGGCTAACTTTACTGTTGTCTTATTTTTTTAACTCAAAAAAATGATTTTTTTTTAAAAAATCACGCTTGTAAAACCGCTGAGCAAATACGGTGTGACATAAAGTTTTGCAATGACTGCCATTTTATTCTCTAGGGTGTTAGAAAAATAAATTATAATGTTTGGGGGTTCTAAGTAATTTTATAGCAAAAAAAAAAAAGTGGTTTTAACTTGTAAACACGAAACCCAAAAAAGAGGCTCGGTCTGGAAGTGGTTAAAACCATTTTTCAATTGTAGATGTCAGTGCTTTAAAAAAGTACTAATCCAAGCTAAATGAAAGGTTTTTTTTTTCCACTGGCACATGTTCCCCAGGTAAGTTTTTTCTTATTTTATCTTTGCCGGCAATTTTTTTCTTACATTCAGCTGTCAGCGGGGAACTCATCAGCTGTTAATGGCGCAGTGGCTGCCCGCTCCTTAACAACCGGTTATTCACAAAAAAACGCAAAATGCACGTATAAACTTATCAAAGCGCAACACTCGTGTTTTTGGTGCAGGTCCATTGAAGTTTATTACACGCAAAACATAAACTGCTGATGGAAAAAAAGACCCTTTCCAAACGCAGTGGCTGAAAAACGCATAGATGTGAACATGTCCCACAGGAAACAGAGTTAAATGAACTGTAGTGCACTTCTGCAAACCGTAAAAGATACTAAAAAACGCATGGTGTGAACCTAGCCTACAGTACTAAACACATATACTCTAGGTCAGGGATATGCAATTGGCGGACCTCCAGATGTTGCAGAACTACAAATCCCATGAGGCATAGCAAGACTCTGATAGCCATAAGCATGAAACCCAGAGGCAGAGGCATGATGGGACTTTAGTCTCTAGTTTTGCAACAGCTGGAGGTCCGCTAATTACATATCCCTGGTGTAGGTGAATATTTAGACCATTTCAGTGTCATAATTACAGGTTGATGCTTTTCGTATAATTAACTGATTCTTCAGGTCTATATGAGTATTTAAACTATATAAATAACAGAAATAACATGTCAATACTAATACAAACAACAATTTATATTGGGGAAATCAGGCATCAAAAGTACAGTGTTGTGTAAGCAAAAATCTGTTTTATTAGTCTGCAAACACAAAGAAAAGGCTTTCTGCTGAAGCACAGACATTTACAGCACAAACATGCGTCCATCAGTACAATACAAGCTTGTAGTAGCATAGGTACAAGGCTCACAAGACTGGAAAGCTTTTTTCCTAGGATGCATGCTTGCAAACAGCACTATCTTTTTCACACTACAACAATTTTTTGCACTAGATATATCATGTGGAGGTTAGACACCTTTGATGCTGCAGCTTGATTGTTTGTATATGATTTTTATTTTAATAATATTATTTCACATTTTGAGTGAAAGAGGGTTTTTGATCAATTAGGGTCCTTTCACACTAGCGGAGTCTGTTTTGACAGACTCTGCTGCTCAGCGGGGGATCGATCCGTTGATCCCCACTGAGCCAGCCGATGACAACTCCGTCTCTGCTCATTGTGCAGAGACGGATCTGTCAGAGCCCCCACTCTCCTCTATGGGGATTGGATGAAAACGGATCCGCATGTCCATTTTTATCTGATTCAATCCGCCAGGCGGATGGAAAATAGGGTTTCCACCCATCTGTATTTAGCGGATCAGAGCGGATCGGATGTTAGTGGACATGTCACCGCTAACATCCGTCGCTCCAAAGAGGTTAATGGAGCGTCCGTTCAGGTCCACCTGAAAAACTGACAGGCGGACCTGAACAGTCTGTACGTGTGAAAGGGGCCTTAAACAATTGTTTATCTGAGAGTTGTCGGTATGTGCCCTCCCAAATTAACCCCAGTTTAGTCCTGCTTCAGCCTAACTTACTACAATATACACTCATCAGTTATAACATTATGATGGCTCACCTAAAATTAAGTAGGACCCCCTTTTTCTCCCAAAACAACCCTGACCCATAGACACACAGACGCCGCTAGTCCTCTGAAGGTATGATGGTGTATCTGGTAACAATCTGTCAGTGACAGATCCTTTAAGTCCTATAAGTTGCAAAGTGAAACCGCCATGGATTGGACTTGATTTTCCAGCACATCCCACAGATGCTCGATGGAAAAATTGTTGTGTTCCTCAAACACACATTATTCTGCTGAAAGAGGTCACTGCCTTTAGGGAATACCATTTCTATGAAGCGGTGTACTTGGTCAGCAATAATGTTAAGGTAAGTAGTACTTGTCAAAGTAACAGCAACATGAATGGCAGGACCTAAGGTTGCACAGCAGAAAATTGCCCAAAGCATCACTCTTCTTCTGCCGGCTTGCCTTTTTCCCATACTACATACAGACTGGTCTGCGACTACACAGCCCCATACAGAACAAACTGTGATTCCCATTTTTTTTGCTTTCAACACATTACGTTCATGGACAACATGTTTACTTGCTGTCTAATATATCCCACCAATTTCATTGTAACAAGATAATCAATGTTATTCACTTAACCTGTAAGTGATCTTAATGTTATAGCTGATTGGTGTACTATACTGTATACAGAAGAGATCAAATTATAAATAATTTGTCAAAAGCATTAAATATGCAGTTTATGCACCATACGCTTTACCAACACTTTATAATAAGCTTAAACAATCATTACACATTGTATTCAATCAATGAGGCCCTTGTACTGCATCGTGGTTGATCAATCTAAAGGAGGCTGTACAATCGGATTGTGTATTGTATGTTCACCTTAAGCCTAAATGTTATTCTGAGCTTTAAAAGTTTAAATGCAAGCAGTGTAAGTACCTGCATTTAACTTGGTATCAGCTTCCTGTAGTTGTTGATAGAGGGAGAAAGCAGAGTGGTTGAGAGATGAGTTCATCAATCTGAAGCTTCTCCTTTCACTATCCAGTCACAGGTTTGAGGTTGGAAGGAGACCTTTAACCATTTTCCGATCGTGTAATGTAATTGCACGACCGCAAGGTGGATCCATTATTCTGGGAGGGCGTACTATAACGTCTTCCCAGAATCGTGTTCTCGCACCCCCTGGGCGTGCACTTGGGAGCATCCGTGATGCATCACGGATCAAGGTAAATGGCCGCTCGCATCGGCCGTTTACCACGTGATCGCTCAGTCAAATGACGGAGCAATCACCTGTAAACAAGCCGGCGGATATTCGGCTTGTCTCTCCCCTCTCTGCACCGATCGGAGCAGTGTGAGAGGAGAGGGGGGGGGGGGAGAGGAGATGCAGCGGTGCTGTGGGCAGGGTCTGAAGTGCCCACAGCACCGCTATGTGCCAGGCAGGGACCCCTGATCCACCCATAAAACTTCACCCATGCAGCTTCATCCATGCAGCCACATCCATGCTCACCCATCCGTGCCCACCCATCTGTCACCCATGCATCCGTGCTCACCCATCCGTCACCCATGCATCCGTGCTCACCCATCCGTGCCCATCCATCTGTCAGTGCTCACCCATCCATGCCCACCCATCCGTCACCCATGCATCTGTGCTCACCCATCCGTGCTCACCCATCCGTCACCCATGCATCCGTCACCCATGCTCACTCATTCGTGCTCACTCATCTGTCACCCATGCTCACCCATCCGTGCTCACTCATCTGTCACCCATGGATCCATGCTCACCCAACCGTGCTCACTCATCTATCACCCATGCATCCGTGCTCACTTATGCGTCACCTATGCATCCGTGCTCACCCATCCAGCCATGCTCACCCATGCATCCATGCTCACCCATGCATCCATGCTCACCAATCCAATCGTGCTCACCCATGCAGCCTCATCCGTGCCCATCCATCCAGCCTCATCCGTGTTCACCCATGCATCCGTGCTCACCCATGCATCCGTGATCACCCATGCATTTGTGCTCACCCATGCATCAATGCTCAGTCATGCATCCGTGCTCTGCCATCCATCTGTGCTCACCCATGCATGCATGCTCACCCATGCATCCGTGCTCCGCCATCGATCTGTGCTCACCCATGCATCCGTGTTTACCCATCCAGCCATGCTCACCCATGCATCCATGCTCACCAATCCTGTCATGCTCACCCATGCAGCCTCATCCGTGCTCACCAATCCAGCCGTGCTCACCCATCCAGCCTCATCCGTGTTCACCCATGCATCCGTGTTCACCCTTGCATCTATGCCCCGCCATCCATCCATGCTCACCCATGCATGCGTGCTCACCAATGCATGTATGCTCACCCATGCATGTGTGCTCACCAATGCATCCATGCTCACCCATGCATCAGTGCTCAGCCATCCATCCGTGCTCAGTCATCCCCATCTACGGCTTATCCACCCCCATTCGTGCTCATTTATGCCTCGTTCATGCTCATCCATACCATATCAGTTCACATCCATGACACATCCATGCCACTACAGTACCCATCCATGCCACTACAGCACCCATCAGTGCCACTACAGCACCCATCAGTGCCACCACAGTGCCTCACAATAGTGTAATAGGTAGTCAAATTAAATTTGAAATGTATGCCCCTAGAACGCCTGATGGTGCACCCTGCATGTATGTGGCCAGGCTGTGTAAAAGTGTCACACATGTGGTATCGCCATACTAGGGACGAGTAGCAGAATATATTTTAGGGTGAAAATTTTGCTAGGTACATGCTGTATGTTAAAAATATTGTATAAATGGACAACCTTGTGTAAAAAAAAATGTGTTTTTATTTTCTTTCCACATTTTCCAAAAACTTGTGGAAAAAATGACCGTTCAAAAGACTCATTATGCCTAATAGAATATATGTTGGGGTGTTTACTTTCCAAAATGGGGTAATTTTTTGGGCGTTTCCATTGCCCTGGTGCTCCAGGACCTTCAAAAGTGCAAGAGGTAGTTAGGAAATTATATGTGTAATTTATGTCCTTAGAACGCCTGATGATGCTCCCTGCGTGTTAGGCCTCTGTATGTGGACAGGCTGTGTAAAAGTCTCACACATGTGGTATCCCCATACTCAGGAGGAGTAGCAAAATGTGTTTTGGGTTGTAATTTGTGGTATGCATATGCTGGGTGTAAGAAATAATCTGTTAATATGACAATTTTGTGAAAAAAAACTGAAAAAAAAAGAATTGTGGGAAAAAATTACAACTTGAAAAAACTCGCCATGCCTCTTACTAAATACGTTGGACTGTCTACTTTCCAAAAAGGGGTCATTTGGGGGGTATTTATACTTTTCCTCAAGAAATGAGCCGTCAGTACATCAGGTGTGATCAATTTTCAGTGATTGGCACCATAGATTGTAGACTCTATAACTTTCACAAAACCAAATAATATTCACTAATTTGGGTTATTTTTACCAAAGATATATAGCAGTATAAATTTTGGCCAAAATTTATGAAGAAAAATTACTAATTTGCAACATTTTATAACAGAAACAAAGAAAAATTCCTTTTTTACAAAATTGTTTGTCTTTTTCCATTTATTGCTCAAAAAATAAACACCCCAATGGTGATTAAATACCACCAAAAGAAAGCTCTATTTGTGTGAAAAAAATGACAAAAATTTCATATGGGTACAATGTAGTATGACTGAGTAATTGTCATTCAAAATGTGAGAGGACTGAAAGCTGAAAATTGGTCTGGTTAGGAAGGGGGTTTAAGTGCCCAGTGGTCAAGTGGTTAAGTGTGTTTCAAACAGCTAGGGAATAACCAGTGCTCAGGATAGAATAGAATACAATCAGGTCAGGAAGGAATAGTAACACTACATTTGTGTAAAATATAATGCCTAACCTTATTGGAGTATCCCCATTACATTAGTGGGCACCATGTCTAACCGGAAAGGTAATGTGACTGCATGAGGGCATATCATACCACATGTATATGTTCCTTGAACATCCGTTTGAGGGTGAATACTGCTGCAAAACATGTGAACAGGTGTTATCCTTGGAAACTAATGAATTAGCTGGCAATGCTATGAAGCATCACCAACCGTACCTATCAGGTGCTGGCAGGGGCCAGCACACACATGGGTTGAGATAAGGAGGTACGGGCACCAGAGCAGAATAGTTGGGTGACAGTTAGAAGGGTTAGATTGAAAAGTGTTAGAGAGGTCAGTCCTGAGCTGACACAATAAATACGCACAGTTGCGCTATGTTGAGGATATCAGTTCAGGAGTGTCATTGCTGGAGCAGAGTGACTCCCCTAGCTGTGACCTGAAAAGGATGTGTGTGCCGCTCAGGCTTGGTAGAGAGGGGATGCAAAGAAGAAAGGGGTAGCCCCTGATAGCCACGCATCCAAGATATCCTAGATAGGTGAATAGAGTGGCAACTTCAGCCTGGACTCCAACCAGGCCACACCCCCAAGTTGTTTCACCCCGCCCCCGGAGATTAGCCAGGGGAACAACTCCTCCAGGGAGGGCAAGGTTAAAGGAAAAGATAGACAGATTCTGATGGTAGGACATTCAGTTATTAGGAGGACAGATAGAGCAATCTGTCACAAAGACCATGATCGCTGAACAGAATGTTGTTTACCAGACACTTGGGCTTGGCACATCATGGATTGGATGGACAAATTGTTGGGTGGGGCTAGAGAGGACCCAGCTGTCATGGTACATATTGGTAACAATGACAAAGTTGGAGGGTGGTAGAGCATCCTAATAAATTATTTCAGAGCTACAGTATATTGAAGGACTCCAAGGTTGTATTCTCAGAAATACTGCCTGTGCACACACCAGAGAGGCAGCACAACATTGGGGAAAAGGATCTGGTGCAGAAAGGAGGGTTTTAGGTTCCTGGAGAACTGGGCTAACTTTTCAGTCAGTTACCAGCTCTATAGCAGGCACGGACTACACTTAAATGGGGAGGGTGCAGCTCTGTTGGAGGAGAGAATGGCCAAAAAGCTAGAGGGATTTTTAAGCTAGGTGGTGGGGGGTAGGGATCAGAGGAAGCGATAGCCAGCAGTGAGAGAAGGTCAGAGGGTGCTACTGGGGGCATTAGTGGTAATATAACCAGAATACATAAACCCAGGCTGAGTAGGTTGGCAGAACACTATTGCAGCCTTAGAACAGCTAAGGAGGAAATAATATGTGCCAGTACTAAATTAAGAGGCATGTACACAAATTCTAGAAATCTAGCTAACAAAATGGAAGAACTGGAGCTGCTGATGCACAAGGAGGATTTTGACTTTGTGGGAATATCAGAAACTTGGTTTGACAACTCACATGACTGGCTAGCAACTGTCCATGGGTATTCCTTGTATCAGAAGGAACAGAGAGAATAGAAGAAGG
Source organism: Glandirana rugosa (assembly GCA_018402905.1). Classification (NCBI taxonomy): domain Eukaryota; kingdom Metazoa; phylum Chordata; class Amphibia; order Anura; family Ranidae; genus Glandirana; species Glandirana rugosa. Next base: position 545,246 of record BLSH010472787.1, on the reverse strand, counting down.
GGAGAGGTATGCCTGTATATCAAGCATGATTTGCTAGTGAACTGAGGGTCGGCATTGTTAATGGGGCAAGGAAGCCCTGTAGCTGGAGCTTCAAAGGGAAGAAACAAATAGGAAATTAATAGTGGGCATATGCTACAGGCCCCCTAACCTGAAGGATCAGGAGGAGTTGGATCTCATATCATAGTTAGGAATGGTGGTAAGGCAGGGTAATGTTGTCATAATGAGGGACTTCAATTATCCAGATATCTACTGGGTAGAAGGAACTGCTCATTCATTTAAAGCTTAACATTTCTTACAGCACAACTTGTGCCAATTGGTGGATCCCCCAACTAGACATAATGCTATTTTAGATCTATTAATTACAAATAACACATATCTGATCGTAGATGTGAAAACATGGGGCAACTCTGGAACCAGCAATCACGAAATTACATTCAACTTAAATCATAGAAAAGGGAGACACAAGGGTAGTGCAAGAACACTACATTTCAAAAGAGCAAAGTTTTCTAAACTGGGCTCCACACTACAAGATATTAAATGGGATCAGATTCTAGAAATATTAAACACTGAGGAAAAATGGGAGTGCCTTAAGAACATAATATATAAAGGTATTATCCATTACATTCCAATTGGCAACAAATATAAAAGAGCTAAGGTTAAGCCTGGGTGGCTAAATGTAAAAAGAGAAAAAACAATGATATGGGGCAAAGGGGTCATTGTTGGCATTCCAACACTACAAGGAATGCAATAAATAGTGTAAGAGTGTAACCAGGGCAGCTAAAATAGATCAGGAGAGGCACATAGTAGAGGAGAATAATAAAAAAAAACTCAGAAAATGTTTTAAATATTTTAATAGTAAGAAAGCGAGGTCAGAACATATACATAAAAAATGATCAGGGGAAGTTGGTTACCAAGGAGAAGCAACTGTACTAAACACATGCTTCTTTTCCATTTTTCAAAGGAAAAGGAGGGATATATTGATCAAGGCTGTTATTAACACATCACAGAAGGTACCCTTGTGGCTAACAGAAGCCGGTGTCTGAAAAAGACCTGAAAAACGTAACACAAACAAATAACCAGAACCAGATGGCTTACACCCGAGAGTCCTTAACCTCCTTCTGCCCGCTGTATAGGCAAATGATGGCGGGCGGGATCCCCTCTCATTCTGGGTTGATGTCATATGACGTCTCACCGGGCTTGTGGCACAACCCCGATCGCAGTAAAGAGCCGATGACGTGGCTCTTTACCCGTGTTTATAAGCTGTGTCCAATCAGAGCAGATCACATGTAAAGACGGAAGTGCCACAGAGTGTAAGGGGAGTGTGAGGGGAGAAGAGCTGATTAGCGGCATATACTCACAAGGGAAATTGTACTGATAATCAGGGCACCTATGATCAGTGCCTTGATTATCTGTGCTGCCCCAACAGTGCCCATCAGTAATGCCATGTTGTGGCCATCAGTGATGCCAATCAGTGCCCATAAGAAATGCCAGTTAGTGCTGCCTTTTAGTACCCATCAGTGCTTGTTCATCAGTGCCGCCTGTCCATGCCACCTATCATTGCCTATAGGTGCCCCCCATCAGTGCCACCTATCAGTGCCTATCAGTGTCACCTATCAGTGCTCATCAGTGCTGCATATCAGTGCCCCCTATCAGTGCCCATCAGTGCTGCATATGTCGGATGGAAACTACCGCCCCATAGAGAAGAGTGGATAGTGTCCATGTCCGCTCGGCATAGCAGAGAGATTCCCCGCTGAGTGGGCAGACCCGCTTGACGGATTCCACTCCGTCTGAAAGGGCCCTTAGATGGGCAAAAGCAGTATACAAGGATATGGGAAATGGTTTTGACATAAATACACACATCCACACCGACACAGGTTGAACTGGATGGACTGGTGTCTTTATTCAACCTTACCAACTATGTAAGTGTTAGTGACTGTTCACAACAGCAGGCATGCGTTATACTCTGGTATACAGTACATCCACTCGTGTGCATTGTTTAGGGTAGTGTGATGTGTTGTTACAGTTTTACCGAAAAATGTCACAAAATGATATTTCATTCAACTCTATGACATGCGTTGACATGCAGTGACGTGTGTTACGCTGTCTTGAAATGCAAATGGATGGACAGGAATTGAGATCCTTTGGCAAGTAAACAGCTATGTATTTCATATTTGTTTGCCTGGTGTTCAGCTTTAAAACTCTAACCATCAGAGATGCATGTGGTTTTTCAGTTAGCTTTGAATTAATTACGAAAGCAATGGTGCTTTGTCATCTGTTCCCAGCTGTAGAGATTTGCATGTTTATTTCTCTCCCTCTCTCCTAATCTTACGCAGCACAAGCTGACCTGTCCTGGGCCCCAGTAAATGTCTTTAACCACTTCAGCCCCGGAAGGATTTCCCACTTTAGGACCAGAGCACTTTTTGCGATTCTGCACTGTGTCGCTTTAACTGACAATTGCACGGCCGTGCGATGTTGTACCCAAACTAAATTTGCGTCCTTTTTTTTCCCACAAATAGAGCTTTCTTTTGGTGGTATTTGATCACCTGTGCGTCATTTCTGATCACAGCTATAAACAAAAGAAGAGTGACAATTTTGCAAAAAAAACCCCAAATTTCTTACTTTTTGCTAAAATACAAATCCAAAAAAAAATATAAAAAAACATTTTTTTCCATCGGTTTTGGCCGATTTAGATTCTTCCTCATATTTTTGGTAAAAAAAATTGCAATCGGCATTTATTGATTGGTTTGCGCAAAAGTTGCTGCGTTTACGGACAGTGAGAATTAATTTCTGGGGTTTTTATTTATTTTATTTTTTTTACTAGTAATGGCGGTGATCTATTATTTTTAGAGGTACTGCGATATTGCAGTGGACATATTGGACCATTTTGACACTTTTTGGGACCACTGGCATTTATACAGCGATCAGTGCTATAAAAATGCACTGATCACTGTGTAAATGCCATTGGCAGTGAAGGGGTTAACCTGCAGGGGGCGCTATAAGGGTTAACTGTGTTCCCTGGGCGTGTTCTAACTGTAGGGGGCTGGGCTGGCTGGAGGAAGGGGGTGATCACGGCTTCCATATAGAGGAAATCTGTGATCACCGCCCTTCCCCCTCTATGAGAACAGAGATCCGTGTTTACTTACACGGACCTCCGTTCTCTTACTGCGGGGGGGCCATTGCGTGTAGCTGGTGGCGACCGAGTCCGTCCTACCCGCTCCCTGGCTCCCCCGGACACAGTGAGCGTGCGAGAGCGCCTCCGGCGGCGCATGCACGCTCACAGCACTAGTTATCGCAGCCGCCGCCTTTAGTAAATAACTCTCCCCGTTTCACAGTAACATAATGAATTGCACCTCGAGTCCAGAGTTGGAGGATTCAGGAATATGCCAATAAACTGGTTAATTGATGGTATTAAAGGGAATGTATGCAATGCAGCCCACCTGCTCCCTTCTCTTTCACATATATATACAATGCAGCCCCCCACCACAGTAACTGGCTACAGACAGATGGGCATGGACACATATATACACAAACACAAAGTGTTTTGTATAGTGTTCCTGTTTTCTGGTAGTGGGAATTGCAAGCTGCTGGGGTCATGGTGAAAGTTGGCTGTATCAGAGCTGCAGTGGTGACCAGCTGCCCCTCCTGGTCCTGGTGCCCAGAGCTCTCCTTTTCTTATGTATGGATGAGATCAACAGGTGGCAAGAAACCGATCAATTCTATTGACGCTGTTGCGGCCCTGCTCAGTTCTCCATCAATGCTGCCTGTTTGTTTTCATTGCTGGTGATGAGACTAGCATTGTCAAACCTTGCCGGCCTTTTTTTTTTTTCAGAATGGGGAGTGGTAAGATTGCTGAACATAAAATCTCTGAGTGAAACTGAACCTCGAAGTGTTCAGAGGTCATATGGACTGGATTAGATGTGAGAACTGGATTAGATGTGGACTTCTCCAGCATGTTTGCTATTGAGAATTCACACAGCCCTAGCTACAACTGGAGACTCTTTCTTGCCAACTTGGCATACTCCATGGCATATCCTGCTTGCTTGGGAACTGAAGCAGCAAACTGCCTGGACCAAACAATCAGTTACAGTAAGGACCCAATATTGTTAAAACTCTTGAAGTTTGTCATGTACCCTTGACCTGTTACACTTAACATTTATAGATAATGTTCTAGCCTACATTTCTTGCCATATAACTTTGTGAATGGGCTATTAACTTTGTTGCTGTTTTAACTTGTTGCATGTTACTACTAGTTAATTTAAGTATTACAACCTACATTATTTAGCTTGAGGTCGTTGCATCACTTTTTTAGAACTCTTTTTAAGTTTCATGGCATATAGTGTTTCTGCTTGGTCGGCTAGATAAAATTGGACAGTTACTCATCATTGCTATTACACAGTGAATAGAGTTGACACTTTTGGTACACCAGTCACTTTTCACAACATATCACCTTTTATGCTTGAGGAAGCAGTCATATTACAGTCATATTACAGTAAAACAACCTTGAGTTTCACATTTCCTTCTAACAATGCTTAAAAAGCTCTAAGATTTTAAACTCTAGAAGTCTCTGACCAGTCATGTAGAAAATGTTACAGGCCTGTTGTTAATGCAACAGTAATTTGCAGTGACTTAAAATTGTACACCGTTCCTGGCTATTAACGCTATTGACATTATGTAGTGCTTTGTAGTGTTGTTTTGTTAATTCTAGATTGCGTTGATATGTGATGCAGTTTGGGGTCATCTGGTATCAGGTAGTGAGGTGTTTTTGTTTATTTTGTTCAAATTTATCCTGCATGTACTGGATGGCACTTTCACAAAGGCAAATTTACTGTATGCCTGCATATGCTATTGCTGGTATTTTGGTAACACAGAAGGTTTTTTTTACCATAATGCAGAGAGTGCATCAAAAGAGAAGTATGAGTTGATTTTTTTTTTCTAATCATACTTACCTAGGTGGACACAGCATCGGTTCCGATCCTGCATCATCCCGTCCGGCTGTAAGACTGAGGACTGGGCAATCAAGCACTGCTGATTACTCAGTAGGGATGGGCCGAACACCCCCCAGTTTGGTTCGCACCAGAACTTGCGATCAGGCAAAAAATGAGTGTGAACACGCAAACGCTGTTAAAATCACTGGGACTCGAACATGAAAAATCAAAAGTGCTCATTCTAAAGGCTTATATGCAAGTTATTGCCCTAAAAAGTATATGGGGATCCGGGCCCTGCCCTAGGGGACATGGATCGTGTTTTCAGGAGCAGTGATTTTAATAAAGCTTAAAGTGAAACAATAAAAATGAAATATTCCTTTAAATCTCATGTCTGGGGGGGTCTCCTTAGTCTGCCTGTAAAAGGACGCACCTCTGTGATGATTAAAACATAGCCAGAGCAAACTGACATTTCCAAAGGAAAAATTGACATTATTATCGCGGCTATAATGTATTGCCGGTTCCCAGCAATATAGATAAAATCACTGAAAAAGCAGTGTGTTGCCCCCCCCAGTCCATACCAGGCCCTTCAGGTCTGGTATGTATTTTAAGGGGAACCCCACCCAAAATTAAAAAAATTGCATAGGGGTCCCCCCCAAAGTCTGTACCAGGCCCTTCAGGTCTGCTATGGATTTTAAGGGGAACCCCGTGCCACAATTTTTTAAAAAATGACATGGGGTCCCCCCAAAATTCAAATCAGGCCCTTCAGGTCTGGTATGGATTTTAAGGTGAACCCCGTGCCACATTTGAAAAAAATTGGTGTAGGGGTCCCCCCAAAATCCAAACCAGACACTTATCCAAGCACGCAGCCCTGGCATGACAGGAGGGGGTGGGGACGAACGACATCCCTCAACATGGGGATGATGCTTAGAGGTCACCCCCAAAGCACCTTGTCCCCATGTTGATGGGAGAAGGGCCTCATCCCCACAACCTTTGCCGGTGGTTGTGGGGGTCTGCGGGCGGGGGGCTTATCAGAGTCTGGAAGCCCTCTTTAATAAGGGAGCCCCCAAATCCCGACCTCCCCCCCCACGTGAATAGGTATGGGGTACATTGTACCCCTACCCATTCACCAAAAAAGGAGTAAAGTGGTACAAAAAACAAGAGGCAGTTTTTGACAAGTCCTTGTGTAAAATAGCTCTTCTTTCTTCTTTCTTCCTCCATCTTCTCCTGCCCCGGTCCTTCTTCTGGTGTTCTGCTTCTTCTTTCAGTCTTCTTCCTTCCTCTCTTCGTCTTCAATCTTCATCTACCCAATTTATTTTATTTTATTTTGGGTGGGTTCCCCTTAAAATACATACCAGACCTGAAGGGTCTGTTATGGATTTTGGGGGGAACCCTACGCATTTTTTTTTAATTTGTTGCGGGCCCTGTTGTACATTATTTAAAAAATTGTGATGACATGCCCCAGTCAAACAGGTGCCAAAAAATTGGGCCTTGGGTGTTGGCAATGCCAGAACACTGTAACCCCTTACAGTTATTCTTGTTGGGCGCAGGAATGGGCCCTGCTGTTGTAAATTAGTTTAAAAATTGTGATGACACGCCCAGGTCAAACAGGTGCTGAAAAATTGGGCCTTGGGTGTTGGCAGTGCTAGAACACTGTAACCCCTTGCAGTTACTCTTGTTGGGCGCAGGAACAGGCCCTGCTGTTGTAAATTATTTTAAAAATTGTGATGACATGCCCCAAACAGGTGCCAAAAAATTGGGCCTTGGGTGTTAGCAATGCCAGAACACTGTAACCCCTTACAGTTATTCTTGTTGGGCGCAGGAATGGGCCCTGCTGTTGTAAATTAGTTTAAAAATTGTGATGACACGCCCAGGTCAAACAGGAAACCCCGTACAGTAGTGTTAAAAATTTTATTAAATGTTGTCGTCCCGGACAAGGACGCGGGTTGTTCTCATTGACGTTCCCCAATGTCACAAGATCGTG
>BLSH010472787.1:511680-532822 GCA_018402905.1 Glandirana rugosa | reverse complement strand
TGAAATCTCTAATTTCTGCTATCTGTCCTCAGAGCAACAGCACAGACAGCAGTAGTAAAGTAATCTATCTCAGGATGCAGGATCAGGTCTTAAAATGGCTAAAATCTGTCCCTCACGCCGTCAGCTACCTTTCCCTATACTAACCCAAGGAGCATGTGACTGCAGCACTGTGACTCCAGCTTATAAAGAGGCTGGGTCACATGATGCACCGGCCAATCACAGCCATGCCATTAGTAGGCATGGCTGTGATGGCTTCTAAGGGCAAACCAGTGAAACGCTTGTTGATTGGCTGCCCTGCAGCTTCTCAACACGTGGAGTAAAATAGCAGAACCCCGGACCGAACCCGAACGATTTTTGAAATGTCCGGGTCCGGGTCCGTGCCACGGACACCCGAAAGTTCGGTACGGACCCGAACGTTACAGTCCGGGTTCGCTCAACACTAATTGTGATAATAAAGTGTTCAGTGCTTCAAATACATAATAAGTACAAATGATATTGAAAGTGTCCAGTGCTCCAATAAAGTGCAAAGTTCAGTGCTTCAAAAACATCATATAAATGCAAAACTACAAACATACAAATGTCATTCGAAGTGTCCAGTGCTCATATTTTAAAAGTGCAAGGTGCAAAAAACAGTGTTAAAAATAGAAAGTATAGTCTCTTAGGTCTCTTATAGGTGGAGCAAACAATTGGAGCCAATCAACAGTAAAATAAACTAAATTTTCATCTCAATAGTTCTTTTGTACAGCGGTGTTCCACCCAAGAGAGGTATATATTAATACACCACTGTAAACGAATCCTTCACCAAGTGCAATGGCCACTCACCTTATTCCCCTTAGGGAATGCAGCACTCACTCTTATGAGCTATCTGCTGCCATAAAACTTCATTCAATTTAAAATATTGACAATCAGCGTTTTCAGCAGTGTCACGAACGCTCGTACAATGTGAAACACAAACTTCCGGTTTTGGCCGTACCCGGAAGTGACATCACCCAGCTCCTCCCGACGCGTTGCGTCACGGTCACGTGATTTTATCAAGGGATTGGATCTCCAAGTTGCTGCGCATCCTCCATCAGCATGTTACCGACACTATGGTCGAATAATTCTGGTGACTCCTCCGTGCATGATGGCGGGGCTACAGAAGTAGTAACTGTGAACAGGGATCCGGTGGAATAGGCCGCTTTGCCAGCTGCGTTGGAAGGCAAACTTGTATGAGCCTGGGTGACAGAGTATGAGGACGGCTTAGTTATCCAATCCACCAACTCTTCTGCATGTTTTGGCTGAATAGCACAGCCAGTACATGCATATACATGCTGTATGGTCTTAGCCACCATGCTCAGTTTCAGGGTCTTGCCAATTTTCTTATAGCCTAGGCCATCTTTATGTAGCGCAACAATTTTTTTTTTCAGATTCCAGTGACCAGTATGAGAGAGTGAGAGCGATAACACCAAAGTCACATGACATTGGGGAGGGAAAATGGCTATTTGGGCCCAATTTGGACATTTTAACTTGGGATGTACTCACTTTTGTTGCCAGCGGTTTAGACATTAATGGCTGTGTGTTGAGTTATTTTGAGGGGACAGCAAATCTACACTGTTATACAAGCTGTACTAGTTTACATTGTAGCAAAGTGTAATTTCTTCAGTGTTGTCACATTAAAAGATAAAATAAAATATTTAGAAAAATGTGAGGGGTGTACTCACTTTTGTGAGATACTGTTCATATAAACAAACACACACACATACATGTACACACACATACAAACACATATACAAACACAAATGCACACACATACAGACACAGGTACACATACACACACACACGCACACATACAGACACCTGCACACACACACATACAGACACATGTACACACACTTACAGACAGATGTACATACACACATATGCAGACACTTGTGCACACATACAGACACATGTACACACATATATACACAGACACACACACACATACAGACACATGTGCACACATACAGGCACATGTGCACACATACAGACACATGTACACACACACAAACACACTTAGACACGTACTCACACACATACAGACACATGTACGCGCACACACATACAGACACATGTACACACAGACACATTAGGGTTTCCACCTCATCCCTTTAAACCCGAACACATATGAATTACACAGGTTCTGAGGCTAATTTAATACACATAAGGCACCAAGGGTTTAAAGGGATGAAATGGCAACCCTAACACACATACATGTACACACGCATATAGACACACATACAGACCAGTGTTGCCAACCTCCCGCAGCGTTTTTTACTGGCAAATCATGGAAAATCTTACTGGTAGAGCACCTTTTTTACTGGAAACCTGAAAAATAACTGAACTCCTATTAAAAACTAAGACAATTGATATTTAAACACAACATGGAAACACTGACAATACCCATATCAAGTAGTTTGCCGGGTTTACACTTAAAAAGTCAGCACAGCATGACAAATTATCAGACCCTGATATTTATAGACAGTTCTAAAAATCACTGATTTTTACAAATTGTCAGTAAATTTACTGGCGGTTGGCAACACTGATACAGACACATGTACACACACACACACATACAGACACATGTACACGCACACATACAAACACATTTATAAAGCCCTTTAAAAAAGTTCTAGTACAGTTCTAGCACAGTACCTTTATTCACACAGCTGGGTACTGCACTGTAGGGGGAAGACGAAAGCACAGCACACTCCCCCTCTCTTTACTTTCACTTTGCTATGGCTGACAGAGCTCCCTTCCAGTGCTAATGTACAGTTTGGCTGGAGATCGGGAGCCGGGGCTCATCTGACAGCCCTTCTCTACCATGATCCCACGGCATCCCTAAGGGCCTCTGTTGGCACCCCAGGGTGCCGCAGAGCCCCAGTTGAGAAAGGCTGTTTTAAACAATGTGGCTTATAAGGTCATTATGATGTCAAGAGGCGAGGTAGAGCCAATTCTTTGCTCACTGATTGGTGGATGGTTCTTTAAATAAATGTTTTTCTGTTCTTCACTGCACTTGTCTTAAGCTGGTGAAGGAGTACTGTGAGGCTCCAAAACATTGCTTTTGTAAATATGATGTGATCACTAAAGCTTTGGAATTGTTTTGGAGATCCTTGGTGCCCTGGTGACATACTTCTCGCTTTTGGTGCCAGCCAGTGGCCACTGCAGCACCCACTTACATCTACAGCCACTCAGGAATGTGTGTGTTGGGAATATTATGCGTGCACTCCTAGTGCAAAATTCCTCATCCATGCCCCTGTCAGTGTGTGCTACCCAACAGGCTCAGCTGTCATGAATTTGAGTTGTCAGGTGGCCAGAACCTGATGGGGACTTCTAAGACTAGTTCCACATCAGTGTTACCTGTAATCAACATTGAATAGCAGTGGACAGATTCCAAAGCTGTTGTTGGACTGAATAGCGGCTATGAAATCTGCCCACTGCCATCCACTGTAAATCATAGACAAGGCTGACCTAATTGGGAACTAGGCTTGCAGAGTTTCCCATGCAGCTCTGCCCACTGTCAGTTCAGTGTGGCCTGCATCTTGCTTGCTGGGAAATGGGCAGCCTTCATCCTAGCAGCTAATGAAGTAAGTCTAAAACATATTTGAATATATTAGTAAAGTAATAAACATACAACACCACCGTCAATCTGTACACCATCTTTGAGTTGGTCTTAATTACTGCCAGTTTGCCTATTTGCAAAGTGGCAATAATTATTTTCGCCATATTAATACATTTTAAAAGTGGCAGTAGTAAGAGCTACCTGAAATTGGTGCACATGTTGGTGATAAAACTGGCACAAGGCTATTATGAACTAGGTGCAAGCCATGTTAAAGGGGGCCATACAGTCAGAAAGGAAATGTTACTGCTTTATTAAATTATTCTGTATATTTCTGCCACAATTTGTTCATATTCACAGCATGTTTAAGGGGCTAAAACATAGAGAAATAGGCATGTATTCCAGAGGTGTACTAAGTGTGGAGGGGGGGGGGGTTGCCTTACTAGCAGTGTTGCCAGGTGCATGATATGGATGAAAATTAAAGACAATCTATAGGCTAAGTTTAACTGGAGGTTTAGGCATCAGGTAATCACATAGTTGCTCTCTAGCTTACCAGTCCATCTGGCTTGTGCCAGCCTTACCCATTTGACAGTAACCACTGTCTATTATTATTACTGGAAAGGTTTATGTGCAGGTGCAATCTTTCAAAAATAATACAACTAGAATCTCTTCTATAAACCAGCAAAGTCTTCATGCTACATATTAATTTACTGCTATTTTTCCCAGTGTAATTGTAGTGCTGTCAATCTGTCTGCTTAATCATCTGAATCAAATGGTGCAAATTAATTAAACATTGCACATGTTTTAAATCTCATAAAGGCGGAAAACATTGCAGTGTTTTATCTTTAATTAGGCCTTGATGACTGCGTCTGATAGTCCTTTTAAAATTGACTATTGATGGCATCCCTCTGTTAGTCCTGCTGCCCATTCTGTGGCTGAGGTTGGCTCTGTGTATTGCATGGCACACAACCTCCTGTCACAGGCTTGGCAGTAGGCAACTGAGTTGACACAGCATGGAAGGAGACAGGCGTAATCAATGTAAACCGTGTAAGGTTTTCTCAGAAATCGATGGATCCTGCACATTGCTCTCCTAGCTCGGCTGAGGCAGCACATCCATTCTTTGATGTTTAGCTAGCTAGCTGCATATCCTGCGGCCTGCTTACTGAAAGAACCTCTCCTGAATGTTAATTTTACATAATGATTGTCTTTATTTGCCATCCTTCATCTATAGGCCTCCATCTTCTTTTTCCATTAATTCACAAATGTTTGTTTCTTATCACTATAAGTCTTTCATCTGTCTCTTCCCTGTCACACTTCCTATCTTCTCATCTCTTATCACTCATTATCTTTTTTTCCATCTACTTCTGTGCTCACTTCCATCTGTTACATTCTCTCCTTTTATCCATATCTCCTGTATTCTCTTCATAGTAGTCCTATTCCATGATTGCCTGTCTCGTTTTTTTTTTTTTTTTTGTCCCTTGTTCTCCCCATAACTCTCCTTCTTAATTCTCCTATGAGCTATGACCCTGTCTCTCCATCACTTATCATTTCATTCATTGCCGTATTAAATGTGCTATCCTCTTCTTGGTAACCTCTTACCCTTGCACTTTTTTCTTTTTTCCATGCTTCTTGTCTTCCCCTTTCTTTGCCTGACTTAGGAATACATTTTAAAGACATTGCAGTATACTGTTTGAAAATGCCAGCAAAAAATCAGATAGCATTATTGTGTCATGTACCTCATCTGATGAGTCTGATACTAGCAGAGGAAGGCCTCCCTTACTTCTCGCGGCCCCTGGTAGAGCAGACAGGAGGCTCGGGAGTGTGGAGTGGTATGAGTACCTGGCAGGATCGCTGTCAGCGGATTTGCTCCAGAGACTTCTAATGATCGGTGAATCTCCACCAACAGGAAAGGAGTTTAGGCCAACTGACAGGTTGGACAACGTCAGCTGATACTGGGAGTCACGCAGCAGACAAGTGATGCTGGCCGAGCACAGGCAGGTGCAAGCAGGCTGGATCAGACACAGACTGGATAGGCAGGAGCAGGTACTGTGAAGAGGCAGGGTCAAGGTACAGGCCGAGTTGACAACAGGTGGACAGCGTGGTAATAGGAGGAGCAGGCAGGATCAGAGTCAAGACAAGCCAGGGTTGGGTGCAGGCAAATGGAAAGGATAGTCAGAGGCAAGCCGGGTCAAGTACAGGAACAGATTCTCAGATATCAGGTACAGGGACATGGGAAGCTGCAGATCAAACAGCACTTGTGCTGTTTGCAAGTCCTGTTTAAATAGACTGTTTGGTGCCAGGAATCGTGCACGCCACAGTGCCTGCCATGCACCAAGTCCTCTGTGCACTTCCTGACAATTATACTTAATTTCATCCCTTTCTTTCAATTCATTCTGTATTGCTGAATGAAAATGATAGTGCACAGGAGTCTACAGGGCGAGAACCAGATTAGGCCTTATAGCTGACTTGCAACATAAAGGAACCAGCGCTACTAGTTTAGTGAACACCTAGAGATGAACGTACACCATATGCACTGCACTGCAACTGTTCTCCACTCAACTCTCAGTTTTCCAAGATGATGTGCACCTTCATGGTAACTTGCATTTTGGAGGGACATGCTGAGCCAATATCCACAACCACCTGTCTAGCGTTTTCCACTACTACTCCCACTTAGCAGAGTGGGCCATGCCGTGCCTTCTGCACAGGCTCTACGTGTGCACTCAACGTAACTTCTGGACTTCCTTAGCTCTGTACAGGATGGGGGAAGCTCTGCAGTGCAATCTTCTCCTATTGCTATGGGAGACAGACTGCTGCCGGAAGGAGTGCCGACAATATCTCCCTCGCTGCTAGAGGCAGTGCCACCTATAACAGGTACATGCTATCGACAGGCTGCTTGTTACACATCCATTACTCAACTACTACTACACATTACTTTACTCCACTCTGAGGTCTTCAAACCCCAATGTGTTAAAGACCCACTTGTTAACTGTATGTGTCCCGGTTACTTGCAATACACCTGTTTAACTCCTTGGCGCTGGCGCCTCCTGGCCTTTTAAGGGGTTTCAGATGCCGGGAGGCGGGGCTTCTGATCATGTGACTGCCATGATTGGCTGTCACGGGCAGTCACATGATCGGAAGTCTCCCAATTGCTAGTATGCATCAGGGGCTTTCCGGTACCCGCCGGCTAACGCGCTGGGAGTGTGCAGGGAGTGTGTTCTCAGCGTGGTAAGTTGTTTTAACAGGGCTGCAAATATACGGCCGTTTGATGTTAAGGCCCACACACCGAGTAGCCTCATATATGTGTGCGGCTGACGTCAATGGGTTAATAACTGCAGACCAGGCAGGGACAACTCTTTGATTCTATATTTAGATAAAGTGCAAGAATAAACATCTACGGTCCAACAGATAACGACATTATTCTCTCCTAATTCAGTAACCATAAAACTATAGGCTTGTTACACATCCATTACTCAACTACTACTACACATTACTTTACTCCACTCTGAGGTCTTCATACCCCAATATGTTAAAGACCCACTTGTTAACTGTATGTGTCCTGGTTACTTGCAATACACCTGTTTAACTCTTTGGCGCTGGCGCCTCCTGGCCTTTTAAGGGGTTTCAGATGCCGGGAGGCGGGGCTTCTGATCATGTGACTGCCATGATTGGCTGTCACGGGCAGTCACATGATCGGAAGTCTCCCAATTGCTAGTATGCATCAGGGGCTTTCCGGTACCCGCCGGCTAACGCGCTGGGAGTGTGCAGGGAGTGTGTTCTCAGCGTGGTAAGTTGTTTTAACAGGGCTGCAAATATACGGCCGTTTGATGTTAAGGCCCACACACCGAGTAGCCTCATATATGTGTGCGGCTGACGTCAATGGGTTAATAACTGCAGACCAGGCAGGGACAACTCTTTGATTCTATATTTAGATAAAGTGCAAGAATAAACATCTACGGTCCAACAGATAACGACATTATTCTCTCCTAATTCAGTAACCATAAAACTATAGGCTTGTTACACATCCATTACTCAACTACTACTACACATTACTTTACTCCACTCTGAGGTCTTCATACCCCAATATGTTAAAGACCCACTTGTTAACTGTATGTGTCCTGGTTACTTGCAATACACCTGTTTAACTCTTTGGCGCTGGCGCCTCCTGGCCTTTTAAGGGGTTTCAGATGCCGGGAGGCGGGGCTTCTGATCATGTGACTGCCATGATTGGCTGTCACGGGCAGTCACATGATCGGAAGTCTCCCAATTGCTAGTATGCATCAGGGGCTTTCTGGTACCCGCCGGCTAACGCGCTGGGAGTGTGCAGGGAGTGTGTTCTCAGCGTGGTAAGTTGTTTTAACAGGGCTGCAAATATACGGCCGTTTGATGTCAAGGCCCACACACCGAGTAGCCTCATATAGGTGTGCAGCTGACTTCAATGGGTTAATAACGGCAGACCAGGCAGGGACAACTCTTTGATTCTATATTTAGATAAAGTGCAAGAATAAACATCTACGGTCCAACAGATAACAACATTATTCTCTCCTAATTCAGTAACCATAAAACTATAGGCTTGTGTCTTTCCCCAGCATACCTGCAAAAGTGCATTCCATTGTCCATAGTCCTTCACAGGCTCTCTCACGCAAGTGTAAGTCCTTCAGAGGCATACTTCAGCACTGGTGTCTTTAGGGTGAACCCCAAGTTAAAAATATGTGGACCTGAAAGGATGATCCAATTCGCTCCAGTGGAGGAAAAAAATCCTTCCTGATCCTCTAGGAGGCCATTGGATATTCACTGGATCAACTACCCCTAGTGTTATTACCTCACATGGGTGCATTGTTGTCTATATGTCAGTGCACGCAGCTGCATTAAAAGCCATAAATGCAGT
The DNA here is from genome assembly GCA_018402905.1 of Glandirana rugosa. Classification (NCBI taxonomy): domain Eukaryota; kingdom Metazoa; phylum Chordata; class Amphibia; order Anura; family Ranidae; genus Glandirana; species Glandirana rugosa. The sequence continues at coordinate 524,360 of BLSH010472787.1, read as the reverse complement.
GATGCCTTTAGAGCTGTAAAAAAAAAATTTCAAATGTTATATTTGATGCAATAATGTATGAGTATACGCAAGTATATAGGAGCATAAACATGTAAATTGAAGCAATGGCAGCTAGATGAGGCTGAAGAAGAATTTTATGAGTGTATATGCAAGGGCTTTATGCAACATATCTTGCATTTTTTCCCACAGGATCTGTATGCCAGCAAGATCCTGCATATAAACATCAGTAATTTTTTACATTTGTGTGCAAGAGACCTTATAAAATAGCAGCACTGCGGTGGATTATTTTGGATGTGGGCCACTACTATAACTGCATACTTTTTTAATAGGCTCTGTAAAATGATTTTCCTTGCTTTGAAAGGTTTCCTGATATAATTAGACTATTTTTCAGATAAGGATCCGAATCATGACTGTAATGGCTAGAAATGGAATTGTGTTTTGATGCCTGTCATACACCTCATTTGAAAGCCTCTGCAGTGGCAATTTTTTTTGCTGCAGGATTGCAGAGTGAATTTGAGTTGTTATTGAGTACTACTAAAAGCAGAGGGGTTAAATGAATTGGATGGACCATTTCCATGCAAATTAAAACATGTATCTGCTAAGTGTGCTTGCTGTAATGCACATTGCTAATTTTCCCACCTAGTACTGTAAGCCTAATATGTGAAGCTGATGAATGTGCGCTTTCGCTTTGCTGTGCCGAAGGACATGGCCAAGTGAAGCATTTTTGCTGTCCTTTTGTTCCTGTAATTCTCTCCCAACAATAAGGACACAAGCTGCCAGGCACGTTCAACCTCCCATGCGTGTAATTACTAGCCACAGGCTGAGCAATGATGTGCTCAAAGCTTCAGGGTGGGTGTTTTCTCTGTCTTGTTTGACTGGCCCATTTGATCCAGCAGGCAGCTATTGCAGAGGTTGGAAGGGTGAACTGAGAAAACTAATGACTGATAAGGACTCAGAGCATTACTCAGGTCACTGACTTACAAGATGCATTTTTCCTGGACATAACTTCTGCATTAGCAGTAAAATTTTAATGTGTTATTTCCATGAAGTTAATCTTTATTAGGCATGTGCACAGCCGAAAAATTCGCTTTTGTGTTTTTTTTTTCATTTTTTCAGCTTTTCGGATTTTGCGTTATGATCAAAATTTGTTACTTCGAATAACTTCGTAAATTTGGAAACATTTGAATTTGGTTCATTCCATTCATATAGATGCGGTATTTGTTATTATCGGTAATTCAAGAATTCGGGAAAAATTCAAATCCGGTTCGTTCCATTCGTATAGATGCGGTATTCGTTACTTTTGGTAATTCGGGAATTCGGAAAAATTCCTTCACTAACAGGCAGACAAATATGAAAGGAAATTCCAATACCTAACTAATTTAATAGTTTATAACTATTATTATAGTTTTTTATTATTATTATTATTATTATTAATAATAATAAATATTAATAATTAAAAAAACTATAATAATGGTTATAAACTATTAAATTATAGGTAGGTATTGGAATTTCCTGTCAAATTATATTATTATAATTATAATAAAAATTATCCAAATGTTTTTTGTTCTTTAGGATTTTCAAATTTTTGGATTTCTGTTCTTATTTTTGGATTTTCGTTCTTTAGAATTTTCAGATTTTCGGATTTTCGTTTTTTCCCATTTTCGTTCTTTTCAGAAATTTGTTTTCGGAAAAATTTTTGAGACGGATATTCATATTTTTTTAATTAACACCATTATGTCGGTATCAGGTCCCTGTACTTACCCCATGTAGGTCGATGGCTTCCCCCTGCATTTTCTCCTTCCTTGGCTTCACGGTTTCACAGCTTCAGTATTCTGCGCCATGAGCCCACCCTTTTTTTAGGCCAATTAAAAAATCATGTGCTTCTATAAAAAAAAAAAAAAACCCCATTGGAATCCATGCGCCTTGCGCCCTGCATGTAAATTTGGGTGCCAAGCGTATGGACCAGGGGGCGGCGCCCCTGAGCCCCGTATATACAGCCACCGCTGATTAGCATGTGTCAGTAGAAAATATTTAATTTTAAAGGAGATAAGTTCACTTGCAGGTAAAAAAATGTGCATTTATTATTTTTTGGAGCCTGTAAAGCATTGCGCCAGCGATCAGTAGTTCGCTGGTGCCATGCAGGTCCCCAGCAGATATCCCAGTGTATTGGCTTGCCCATACATCCAAGCAGATACATTCTGACAGGAAGAGAGAATGAACTACCATGGCGCTCCACAGCACCCTGGTAGTTCAATGAAAGCTACAAGCCAACAGCCACAAAGACTGCTGGACATTGTAGTGTTCCATTCACAGGATACTGAGAATGAATGACGAGGCTGGGCGGAGCCTCACTCGGCCACATTTTATTTTGTGGGGGGTCCCAGCTAGCTGTCAGATTGGGGAGGTGCAGAGGTGGTCTGTTTATAACATGTTGCCCTGAATATGGGTGTAACATGTTACGAAAGGTGAACGTATCCTTTAAGTTCTGCTGGACTAGGAATTTAGTAGGAATCTCTAGGAGAGAGTGGAAAACATTTTTTTGAGCATGTAGGCAAAGACCAGGTTTTTTGAAACAATGTGTTGTGGACTGATGAATCAAAGACAGAATTATTTGGCCATAGTAACAATAGGTACATTTGGCACAAACCAGAAACAGCTTTTCAGAACAACCTTGAAGTGTGGCAGTGTAAATGTTATGGATTGTGGTTGCTGTGCATGATGAGAAAGTGAGGCTATCTGTCTAAAGAGTAAAGTTCAACCATATATAGCGCTTTTAACATAATGATCCAAAACAAATCATGCTAGCAAATCCACCAATGAGTCAACCTAATCAAAGCCTTGATTTGAATCCTATTTAAATGTTGTGGAGGGGGGATTCAAAATGGACGGTCCATGCAAGAAAACCCATAAACATCTTGCAACCAAATGAATTTTGCATTGATGAATGGTCACAAATTTCACCAAGTCGATATCAGACAGTGGTGGGCAGTAATCCAAGACACCATCCAGAAGTCCTTTCTACTAAGGGGAGCAATACCAGTTTCTGATTCCAAATTTTCCGTATGTAATTGTTCAAACCTTTTAAAAAAATGTTGAATAAGTCAACAATTTTATATAGCATGCTTATTTTTTTACATCACTGTACATCACACCAAATTAGCACAGGGCCAGTTCCCAAATTGCAGCTGCTCTTTATTGATGTGAACAGGCACCATCGGAAGCAATGTTGATTTCATTGTTATGTGATTCAGTGTTATCCAAGTCAAATCTGAAATCACATTAGTGTGAACCAGGCCTAAATGCTAGCTAAAAACAGCCAGCTAAAAACCTGGTAAATAACTCTGCGGTTCTTATAAAAAAAAAGATGCAAATGCTATTTGCCCTAAAATGGATGAGTGAGATCTGTCTTTTCTATAACACTATCTACAGTAATTTGGTGGTGACTCTGCTGGTGTGATAGTAATTATGATTGCCAGTTCTTTTCTAGTTTGATCAGTAGTGCATGTAGAGATCCATCACTAAGTCCAGTAATGGTCACCAGCCCTGATTTTCTGTCTCATTTTCTGTTGTGGCTAGTATTGTGTTGAAGGCTGTGTTTGCACGGGCACAGCAGCCCGTGCAAATTAATGGGCTGCTATGCCTATGTTTCCGGAAAAAAGAAAAAGGTTCACCTTTTCAAAAACGCAGCCGCATGGAATTTGAATTTCGGATGGGAGTTTTCGTACGACAGCTTGTCATCCGAAATTCTTACCGTTAGTATTCTCCTTTCGACATCCGATTTACATTTTTCGGCAGACAAAAGCTGGATGTGCAGACTAGTAAATTTTTGTTGTACGAAAAACGCAACATCCGATTTTCGTACCGTTAATACGGTTTTCATATGAAAAAAATCGTACGACTGAGACTACGCATGCTCAGAAACGAAAAAAAAAATGCAAAAATATTCAAAACATTACGTCACTTCTGACGTCAAGTTCAGTCGTACGAAAATTTTTACATTGTATGTACACTCTTCACTTTCGACATGAGACAAGCATCCAACAAAAAACTGACGTTCTGTCTTCCGTAAATCAGATCGTGTGTACGAGGCTTAAGAGTCCTGATAACCAGTGTAATGAGGTATGAAAGTGAAGTTAAATCCAAAATTCTTAGTTGCCACCAGAAAAGGATAAATGGGAAAATATTCTAGTCATATTCCTATGACAATTAAGAGCTTATTCATATCCCACACATTGGAAATATATCTTCTGACTGTTGGGTCTGACAGACAGAAAGTGAAGGGAAATCTCTCTAATGAGACACAGATGGCAAAAAAAGAATAAAAAAAAGTTTTGGGAGAAAGACAACTTTTTTAATAAAAAAACGTATTCATTATACTGCATATTTTGCACGTTACAAGTCTTACATTTTCACATCAGAAATCTGATATTCAGATATTAAAACTGGAATGACTGCAATGTTATTTGTATGAAACAAAGAAATACAGTATCTCACAAAAGTTAGTACACCCCTCACATTTTTGTAAATATTTTATTCTATCTTTTCATGTGACAACTCTGAAGAAATTACACTTTGCTACAATGTAAAGTAGTGAGTGTACAGCTTGTATAACAGCGTAAACTTACTGTCCCCTCAAAATAACTCAACACACAGCCATTAATGTCTAAACCGCTGGCAACAAAAGTGAGTACACCACTAAGTGATAATGTCTAAATTTGGCCCAAAGTGTAAATATTTTGTGTGGCCACCATTATTTTCCAGCACTGCCTTAACCCTCTTGGGCATAGAGTTCACCAGAGCTTCACAGGTTGCCACTGGAGTCCTCTTCCACTTCCATGACGACATCACGGAGCTGGTGGATGTCAGAGACCTTGCGCTCCTCCACCTTCCATTTGAGGATGCCCCACAGATGCTTAATAAGGTTTAGGTCTGTAGACATGCTTGACCAGTCCATCACCTTTACCCTCAGCTTCTTTAGCAAGTCAGTGGCCGTCTTGGAGGTGTGTTTGGCATCTTTATCATGTTGAAATACTGCCTTGCGGCCCAAACTTCTGAAGGGAGGGGATCGTGCTCTGCTTCAGTATGTCACAGTACATGTTGGCATTCATGGTTCCCTCAATGAACTGTAGCTCCCCAGTGACGGCAACACTCATGCAGCCCCAGACCATGACACTCCCGCCACCATGCTTGACTGTAGGCAAGACACACTTGTCTTTGTATTCCGCACCTGGTTGCCGCCACACACACTTGACACCATCTGAACCAAATAAGTTTACCTTGGCCTCATCAGACCACAGGACATGGTCCCAGTAATCCATGTCCTCAGTCTGCTTGTTTTCAGCAAACTGTTTGCGGGCTTTCTTGTGCATCATCTTTAGAAGAGGCTCCCTTCTGGGAGGACAGCCATGCAGACCAATTTTATGCAGTGTGCGGTGTATGGTCTAAGCACTGACAGGTTGACCCCCCACCCCTTTAACCTCTGCAGCAATGTTGGCAGCACTCATAGGTCTATTTCCCAAACACAACCTCTGGATCTGACACTGATCGTATGCGCTCAACTTCTTTGGTTGACCATGGCGAGGCCTGTTCTGAGTGGAAACTGTCCTGTTAAACCGCTGTATGGTTTTGGTCTCCGTGCTGCAGCTCAGTTTCAGGGTCTTGGCAATATTCTTATAGCCTAGGCCATCTTTATGTAGAGCAACCATTCTTTTTTTCAGAACCTCAGAGAGTTATTTGCCATGAGGTGCCATGTTGAACTTCCAGTGACCAATATGAGAGAGTGAGAGCGATAATGCCAAATTTAACACACCTGCTCCCCATTCACACCTGAGACCTTGTAACACTAATGAGTCACATGACACCGGGGAGTAAAAATGGCTAATTGGGCCCAATTTTAACATTTTCACTTAGGGGTGTACTCACTTTTGTTTCCAGCGGTTTAGACATTAATGGCTGTGTGTTGAGTTATTTTGAGGAGGCAGCAAATTTACACTGTTATACAAGCTGTACACTCACTACTTTATATTGTAACAAAGTGTCATTTATTCAGTGTTGTCTCATGAAAAGATATAATAAAATATTTAGAAAAATGTGAGGGGTGTAATCACATTTGTGAGATACTGCATATGACCTATCCTGTTTTAAACACTCACACTTGAGCTCTTCTTTTTCATTTCCCTATGCCTGACTTCATTCAACATGCAGAATTCTAGTCTTTGTAATTGTTCACATTTTTTACACTCAGTCAGCCTATGTTCTACGTACTATGTTCAAAAAAGTATATAAGAAGAGTATATAGGCATTCTAGACACCATAGACACCATAAACTTTAATGGGAACACCTATAAATGTGTGATATGCACATTTTTGCGTGCGTATTTGTACCTAAAGAACTCCACTCTAAAGCCTCGTACACATGATGCGAATTTCGGATGACAGAACGTGCGTTTTTTGTTGGATGCTTGTCGAAAGTGAAGAGCATACTAACGATAGGAAAACTTTCACATGACCAAATTCAACGTCAAAAGTGACGTAATGTGTTGAATAGTTTTGTAGGTATTTTTTTGTTTCTGAGCATGTGTAGTCTTGATCGTACAATTTTTTTCGTATACTAATGATACGAAACTCAGACATTGAGTTTTTCTAGTCTGCACCAACCAGCTTTTGTCTTACGAAAAATCTAAATCGGCTGATGAAAGGAGCATACCAAGGGCAAGAATTTCGGACGCTCGGCTGTCGAACGAAAATTCCCGTCCGAAATTCGCATTGCGTGGGCTTTACTGCTCTCCTCCACTTGTCCAGCCCAGGTAACAAATACATGAAGGTTGATACACATGTAAATATGCTTGTAAAACGCCTGTAAAATGCCTGAAAATTGCATGGGAAAAATGCTTAAAATTTACCAGGAATACTCTGTGCTCAGGTGTGATTGCAGGCACTACCTCTCCAATCACCTCTAGACAGGCAGTCCTCAGGAATGTGTATTTAGTGTGGCATTCAGAAGGAAATGGTTAGCTGTTCTGAAAGCACTGCATAAAAGTCTGTCAGAGTGATCTTTAATGGATCTGCTTTTATCATTTACTTTTCATTTCTGGCCAAAGGTGATGCTTAGTAGTCAATGATGCATGAAGGGAACATGAGAAAAGCAGGGCAAGTGGAAAGAACAGAGCAGTATTGTTCATTAGGTTATATAGGTGTCACATTCAGCTAAGAGCTGGTGTAATGCTAGTAATATAACGGATATAATATTAATATTACTGTATGTTTCTAGGTACTTGGAGCATTTTCCAGAACACTTTAAATAGCAAAGTATAAGTTATGTGTGTTATTTGGTTTGCCATTTGCACAATCAATAGAAAAAAACCTTAGGAGTTGCCTTTGGCTTCAATTCAGTATCGATTCTGAAGCCTCATACACACGATCCGATTTTTTTGGACAACAGAACGCCCGTTTTTGTTGGATGTTTGTCCCATGTCAAAAGTGAAGAGCGTACTAACAATACGAAAATTTTCGTACGACCGAACTCAAGACATGAGTTAGTTATATTACATCAGCAAGGTCTTTCCCAGGCAAAGTTTTCAGAAGCAGACTGGGGTTTTAAAGGTGTGTTTTTCAAGCTCTTTTGATGAAGCACAAAGAAACAGGCAAGGTTGAGGACCGTAGAGACAGCTCACAGAGACACAGGAGGTGACAGGCAGGGAGGGGAGGGGGAGAGGAGAGCTGCGGGTGATGGAGGCATGTGAACTGACCACGATATCATGGCTCAGCAGCCATGATAAACCGTGGTCAGTTTACAAGGGGGATGGCAGACACTGTCAGGATCAGCCAGGTATTTTACAGCTTACAGGGTGGCAGGTTAGACAGCACAAGGACTATGCTGTTTAACCTGCTATAAGGGAACAGAATTTCTCTTTTTTTTAGGGTTACAAACACTTTAACTAATTATCCCAAGCATGTGCTAATAATCATCAATGTTTATCAATTTAGATTGAAACACAGTCTTTAACTGAAACAGAAACAGCTTTGTAGGAGGCTTAAAGTAATTTTAAAGGCTCGTTTTTTTGTTTTTTTACATAACAAACATGTTATACTTACCTCCTCTGTGTAGTTGGTTTTGCACAGATCAGCCCAGATCCTTCTCTTCTCAGGTCCCTCTTCTGCTGTTCTGGCCCCTCCCTCTGGTGAGTGTCCCCTCAGCCAGCAGCTTGCCACAGGGGGCTCCAAAGCCGAGTCAGAGCTCCATGTATCCATTCAGACACGGAGCCCCGACCAAGCCCCACCCCCTCTCTCCCCGATTGGCTGACTGATTTTGATTGTCAGCCGCGGGAGCCAATGGCGCCGCTGTTGCATCTCAGCCAATCAGGAGGAGTGTCAGGGACAGCTAAGACATAGAATGCATTAAAATAAAAAACCTTCTGCCTTTACAACTCCTTTAAAACTGGCTGAGGAACAACCAAACTCTGCTACCAAGGTGAGGTTGTGGAAGACCGTTTCATGTCACAGGTCATGGTATCATGGCATTATGGCAAGACTGAACACAACAGCAAGACATGAGTTAGTTATACTACATCAGCAAGGTCTTTCCCAGGCAAAGTTTTCAGAAGCAGACTGGGGTTTTAAAGATGTGCTTTTCAAGCTCTTTTGATGAAGCACAAAGAAACAGGCAAGGTTGAGGACCGTAGATGCAGTGGTTGGCCAAGGTAACTTAATGCAGCAGATGAAAGACACATCATGCTTACTTCCCTTCGACATTGGATGATGTCAAGCAGTGCCATCAGCACAGAACTGGGGGAAACCAGTGGGACCCAGGTACACCCATCTACTGCCTGGAGAAGTCTGGGCAGAAGTGGTCTTCATGGAAGAATTGCGGCCAAAAAGCCATACCTCCGACATGAAAACAAGGCTAAGCAACTCAACTATGCACAAAAACATAGGAACTGATGTACAGAAAAATGGCATCAGATGCTCTGGACTGAAGAGTCAAAATTGTAACTATTTGGTTGTAGCAGGAGGCAGTTTGTTTGCCAAAGGGCCAGAGAGCAGTACAATAATGAGTGTCTGCAGGCAACAGTGAAATATGGTGGAGGTTCCTTGCAAGTCTGGGGATGTATTTCTGCAAATGGATATGAAGATTTGTTCAGGAATCAGGATCAATGATGTCCTCAATGCTGAGAAACACAGACAGTTACTTATCTATCCATCATGCCATACCATGAGGGAGGGGTGTGATTGGCCCCAAATGTATTCTGCTTCAGGACAATGACCCCAAACATACAGCCAATGTCATTAAGAACTATCTTCAGTGTAAAGAAGAACAAGGAATCCTGGAAGTGATGGTTTGGCCCCCACAGAGCCCTGATCTCAACATCGAGTCTGTCTGGGATTACATATAGAGACAGAAGGACTTGAGGCAACCTACATCTGAAGAAGATCTGTGGTTCGTTCTCCAAGATGTTTGGATGTTCCTTTCAAACACTGTGTGCAAATGTACCTAGAAAAACAGATGCTGTTTGGAAGGCAAAGGATGGTCATGCCAAATATTAATTTGATTTGGATTTCTCTTCTGTTCATTTACTTTCCATTTTGTTAATTGATAAAAGTAAACATTAAGCCCAGGTTCACACTGCTGCGATGCGGGCACTGCTTGTAATTTGCACAGGAATCACAGCACATTCCTGTGCGAATTACATGCAGTTTCTCTGGGGTGCAATTTGAGCCATGGATTTGTATGGCTCAAATCGCACCGCTTTCGCACCAAACTGTTTTTTTTGTCCGCACCAGGATCGAATGTATGGGTGTTCACACCCATGTGATCCGATTCTGCAAAATCGCTGTGTTTTGTAAACCAATTGCAGGGACTTATTAACTTAACATACACTCCGCATGCAGTTTGCATGGACGGGTTGTGATTTAGATGCAGTGCCGATTCTGCAGCGAATTCGCACCACATCTAGTGTGAACCCTAGGCTATCACTTCTATTTCTGAAAGCATTTTCAATTTACAGCATTTTTTACTCCTGCCTGAAACCTTTGAAACTTAGTGTATAGCAATAGGTAAACTAAAGGTAGGTATGCCTGAAGGTAACCCATTTCTTCTTAGGGGTACCGGGACACACTAGAAGTTTAGCAGGTAAAGACATCCAGTTTAAAGTGTCATTGAACCCATATAATTAAAACCCATCTATAAATTTTGTATTACATGCTGTCTATACTCACTATTGGATTTGTTTATTGTATTCTGCAAAAAAATTGGTTGATTCTGCTGTTCTCTGTTCCTCCCTATTGTCTGTGTCCCCACTGCAGCTGGGGATTCTGCAGAGCAGTCATTGGCAACTAGTGCACAGTTTCTATGCTGAGCATTTCCTCTGTGATCACGTCTGAGAAGCCCATGTGACTATAGAGTCACGCATGTGGGTGTATACACAGTGGTAAATGATAGCCTACTCCCTCCCTCCTCCTCCATGCCCTCTGAACAGCTAAACTCAATGGGGGCAGGCTACTACATGTTGATTGATGGAGGCTTGACTGATCAGGCTGCATTGATAGGCACTAATTAGGCTGCATTGATGGGCACTGGTGAGGTTGCATTGATGGGCACTGATTAGGCTGCATTGATGGGCACTGATGAGGCTATTTAGTATCTTTTTAAGAAGTGTTTAATTTGAATTCTTGATGATGGGTTTTTTTCAAAAGATCAAGTGATTGAATAAGAACAGCTTCACTTTGCAAAAACAACAGTTTTTACTCTTTGAGGAAATCAATTCCTTCTAGCAGCTGTAACCAGAGTGCAATATGGTGTCAATGGGGAATCCCAGGTGATACTTCGGGTTAGTATAAAAAGATCCAAATTACCAACTAATAACTTGCATTATTGCAACTTGAATCAAGTAAAGAAGCTGTATTCACTTTATATATTTAGGACCAAGCCCAACACTAGCCAATGATATTGACATTTTATTTTGCCAAATATTTTAGCGGTATAAATGAAAATGCTACTCTTGATCCAAGTATCCTCACTCTTTAAAGAGTAACCTCCTCTTTTGGACACACAACAGATATGCGTATTTACCTTTTCTGCTGTTTTTCTTTTGTGCTGTGAAAGGGGCACTGGTTTTCTAAAAAGACTGTAAATGACACCCAAATTCTTGTCCAGACTGGTAGATGTATTATTATCAATAACGCAGATAGCAAGCAATTGTGCTGCAAGTTTGAAAATGACTTGCTAAGCTTTTGCTAGACTTGCCAGACTTCAAAAGTTTGTTGCACAATAGCATCAAGTCTGCATTGCATGACTCCAGATCAACTTTCTTTGCAAACATTCTGCAAGTCTGCTGCAAGTTCTGGTTCAGTTATGTTGTGCAATAGTCATCCCACCACAGGGGTTAGTCTGGCTGAATTTTCATGCTGTAGACTTGCAGAGCTCTTGCTGTAGACTCACCACTGCAGCTTTACTCTTGCTAGAGACTTGCCACGGAAATTTGCTACAAATTGGGAAAGTGTCAATTAGAACTTGTGCTTCAACTGCTCTGCAAATGTTCAACTTGCCAGTGAACTTGCCATGTGCAGCAAGTTAACAGACTTACAATTCAACATTGCCACAAATTAGTGGCAAGTTATCCTTGCTATCTGGGAATGAGCATAAGTTCATTACACTGACAATTTTGACAGTTTGTCATGACCAATGATGCATCCTATAACCATTACTTCATTGTCTTATATTCTGGCTAACATCTATATAATAATAATAATAATAAGAGAGTATAACCATACAGGTTATGGCATGAAGGGATTAAAGCAACCATAAATCTCTCTAATCAGTGTACAGCACAGTAAAGCCTTCTTAAATCAGAAGTTATTCACACATTATTCTTTCACATATCCCAAAAATAAGAGGATTATTTCTCATTTCGGGACTGTGGGAAAATCCATGCAAATCATTACTTTCTTTTCTTCCTTGGCTAGATTTATAGCCAAAACCTCTGCTGTATAGGTCAAGTGTAGCCAATATAATAGAGCTGGTTATTCCAAACTGCACATGGCTGTTTAAGGCTATTTGGTCATTATCAGTACAATGTAAGGAAACCATTATGTCCCAAGCCCTACTTCATAGAAGCCAAGGATTCCATACACTGCACTGATGATGACCAAATAGCCTAAAACAGTTGTAAGTTGTATGCAGTTTGGAATGCATTGCTGTATAATATTGGACTATATTTCCATTATACGCCAGAAGATTTGAATCTACATGTGGGCAGGGGGGCACAAAGCAATGATTTGCATGGCTCCTCTCACTGTCCTGAAATGAGGGAAATCTTTTTATTTTGTGATATATGAAGGAATGAGACATAGTTACATAGTTAGTCAGGCTGAAAAAAGACACAAGTCCATCCATTTCGACCAATAATAAAATATATATATATACACTGTAAAGTTGGGGGGATGTAGCTTCACCGAATTGAGTGCACAAGCCGGTAAACTTAACCAGTCAGTGGGTTTATTTCCCAATAAACAAAACACAGGCAAGCTTTCAGCAGCAAAACAAAACCAACAACAGAAAAGTCCGCTTATCTTCAGCACAGAAATAAAGTAAAAGTAACATACAGTTCTTTGAAGACTCTTCAACCCAGGACGAAACACGGGGGGACGGGTGTACATCTAAGTTTAGAAGACCGCATATTACC